>JARFJB010000081.1:0-272500 GCA_036346205.1 Vesta saturnalis | reverse complement strand
ATAATTTCTTAATTTTGAAAGATATATTCATAGGATTGCCCTTATCTCTGATAGTGGGTACAAAATATGGCAAATATTTATGTAAACAGTTTAATAAGCCCTTTATTGCTATACATCATATGGAAGCACATGCATTAACTGCTCGTATGCATGACAATACAATACATTTTCCATTTCTGGTTCTTTTGATCAGTGGGGGGCATTGTTTATTAGCGATTGCACAAGATGTGGATAAATTTTTATTATTAGGACAAAGCCATGATGATGCTCCGGGTGAATTGTTTGATAAGGTTTTTTATTTTTTTTATGTTCAATTGTCTCATTTTTTATTTTAGATGGCAAGAAGATTAAAATTAAAAAATATTACAGAATTTTCTGGACTTTCAGGTGGACAAGCTATAGAATTGGCGGCTAGTAGAGCAAATAATCCATTAGAATATAATTTTACCGCAACACTTTTAAAATACAGAGATTGTAATTTTAGTTTTGCAGGAATTAAAAATCAAGTTTTGGAGCATGTTGTTAGAGAAGAAAAAAAATATGGTAATTTTCATTATTTATAACTATCGTGTAATTTGTTACCTATCAGGACTTCCACCTGATGCTGTTATACCTGGTGTAAATAATTTATGTGCTGGATTACAATTAGTTATCACAAGACATTTGTGTCATCGTGTTCAGCGAGGTATTGAATACATTGCATTAAAAGGTTTAATTCCTTTTAATCAGAAAACATTGGTATGATCAAACATTTTGTTTTTTTTTTAGCAGGTATAATTATTCTAGGTTGTCTCTGGTGGAGTAGCCTGTAATAATTTTATAGCACATGCCTTACAAATTGTTTGTGATGAACTAGAATATAAATTTGTACGACCTCCTCATAAGCTTTGTACAGATAATGGTGTAATGATTGCATGGAATGGAATTGAAAGGTGGTTATACAATATAGTTTTTGTTGGTTCTAATAATATATTTTCATTTTAGGTGGAAAACAAATAAAGGAGTAACAACAGATCTCGATTCTATTCAAATTCAGAAATCTTGTCCTTTAGGAGAAAATATAATTGAAGATGTTGTAAAAGCAAATATAAGACCCAAATGGATTAAGATACCTCAATTAATAAATAATGTACAAAATGATCTATTACAACAAAATGTTTAATTTTATAAAAATAATTAGTTTAAACTACTCTTGGCCCACTTTCTGTTAATTTTTCTTTTATGTTAATCATTAAATCTATTTTCTCTTGCATGTCCTTTTCTTTTCTACCTTCATCATACATATCCAATAAATGTCTGATTTTGTTTTTAACTATCTCTATATCAGTAATACCATCTTTTGCTGATATGGATATAATCTCATCAAACTTTAAAGGTTGTTTAGGTCGAATTTCTTCTGGATAAGTATTAATTATATCTACAATTAAAAGCTATTGGTTGTGACTGTATTTATCATGGTGGTTAACCTGAGATATTTAAAATTTGATCACGAATGTTATGAAACACACTAATATCTGATACTGTATCCATTTTGTTTATCACCATCAATTTTGGTTTATTCATTAATTCAGTATTGTACAACTCTAACTCCTGAAAATTTTTATGTGAATTATTTAAACAAGAACATTTCATACCTTATTTAATAAAATAACTGTATCTAAACAATTTCTATGTTGATGCAAAGGACTTAATTGAAATCCATTTATATCTGCTACAATAAGTAAGAGCTGTGTTCGTTCTACATGTCTTAAAAATTCATGACCCATTCCTCTATTTGCATGTGCACCCTCAATTAAACCAGGTAAATCTGCAACTGATATTTGTCGATAATCTTTATATGTAATAATTCCAAGGTTTGGCCGTATTGTAGTAACTGCAATTCTATATTAGATTTTTGTATATATTCTCCTTATCTTTATCATTACATGGATAACATGCAATTTTTGGTTTAGCATGTGAAATTGCTTTAAGCAGTGTACTTTTTCCAGCATTTGGAAACCCAACAAGACCCACATCTGCTATTAATTTTAAATCTAGTATTAATGAAAATTTTTGCCCTTTAATACCAAGAAATCCATTTTTTGGATGTCCACCAGTACCTCCTTTAGCTATAATTACTTCATCACCTTCTTTATTTATTTCACCTAAAATATAACATGTAATTGCAACACACAGTATTCATTTCCGTATACCTAGTTTCCTGCCTTCATCTGTATAAATTGTCACACCTACTGGTATGTCAAATTTTAATACTTCTCCTGGAGGACCCAAAATAAAATTATGACTACTGCTTGTACCATCGCCAGCTAAAAAACGTCGAGATTTATTTGATTTTGAAACATCTTCCAATGTAATGTTTTCTCTGCCAACCGCAATAACATTACCACCCTGTCCACCTACTCCTCCAAATCTAAACATATTTTAATTATTGTCATTTTATAAATAATGTTCTGCTTTTAAGTGTACTTTGGAAGACCATTGCCTCCTGAACCCCCTCGTACATAGATTCTCAATGAATCTTTAAAACCACCACGAAGGTACTGCCTAATGGGTTTTTTCACTTTTGCTGCATATTTTACTATTTTTGTTAAGAACACCATTCCATAAAATTTTATATATTATACTTAATAGAGATAAATTTTTTAGGTTACGTTATTAAGGTCTGTGTACACAACAAAGGAATATGCAATAAATAAAAGTGTTTTATTCATTGGTACATGTAGGAGTTTTAGTTTTACGTTACACAAAGTTGTCAGTCCTGTTTTAAAATAAATTAAATCAGTCTACAGCTAACAAGTGTTATGATTCATATCACAACATGGTGCAGTCGAAGTTGAAATAAAGTTGAAGTAAAAAAAATAAAATGGTAATAATTCCAAGTTAAATAAAATTAATTAAAATGGAAGAACGAGAATTGTTACAATTACAGCCATTAAATTTAAGTGGAAACTTAGCAAAAAATTGGAAATCGTGGGTACAACGCTTTGAAATGGATGCTACAGCAACCGAATTGGATTTAAAACCTGTGAAAACTCAGTGTGCGCGCTTGTTACATTGCTAGGTAAAGAGTGTATAATTATTTATAATATAAATCTATTTTTGTTTATTTGCCCCCTAGATTTGAGATGTTTTATTATTACCCAAAAGTATGCTGGTATTGGCCTCAAATCCAAAACGAAATTTAACATATGAACATTACAAATTCTTTACACCGTGGCAAATATCTCTATTGAACAATTTGTTGTTGAATTAAAAAACCAAGCGAACCAGTGTGAATTTGTGAACGATGAACTAAAAACGATTTAGTAAAAATGTCAATCATAGGAATTAAAGATGAAGCGTGAAGGGAAAAGCTACTTCAAAAAGAAGGCCAAACTTTAGAAAAGGTAATCGACTGCTCTATAGTAACGGAAAGTTCGAGGAAAAGCTTGAAATTAATGAAAGAAAAAGAAACCATCTTCAGCAGCAACACGAAGTATTTCCAAGTAGAAGCCATAAATAAACGGCAACAACGCTTACAACCAACCACGCTGTCCCCTCGATTTCCCTCCAGTTCCAAATGGACGTCAACGTTGGTATTCCAGGCCAGAAACAATAATTGTCAATGATTGCACTAGATGTGGGAGAAGTCACCAAATAAACAAATGCCCAGTCTACGGAAAAAACCTGTACGGTATGCAAAAACTTGACCACTTCAGTAACTGTTGTAGGCACAAAAAAGATCGGTAAATGAAATCTCGCAGATGGGTGAATAGTTCGGTTATCTTACGGTTGATAGCAGAAGTAATGAAAGTCAATTATTGCATAATCAAACTACCTTGTAACGTGTAAAAATCGATATCAGAGCTTTTCGTATCGACTTCATAATTTTCTTTGTTTACTGTTCTAAAAACAAAACAAAAATTCATCTGTAGATTGAATATTTAGGATTGTTATTTAATGGTTACTCGTTACTTATTTCTCTACCATAATGATCAAACTTTTCTGTATTTACTGCCTACCATTTACGTTACAAATCATAATTCATTAAATTATTTCGTTTATCGTGTGTACTTTATGAAAATTCCAAATAAACCTACTAGTGCCATCTATCGGATGTACGTGGGTTATGGTTAGTTTCAAATTCATACATTTTACAGATATCGGTTACTTTGCTGAATTACCACTAGATGAGGGTAATCTTAAATAAGTATATCTTACAAACAATTCTATATTGAAATACATATAAATTTGATTTTGGCAACAATCATTTTTGATAAGAACATTTTGGGTTGAAAAATTTTTCTTGAGGCGTGCTTTTCTTTTCCAAGCAGCCATTGTTGTGAAGTGCACATATTTTGAGAAAATCTCCCTTTTTGCTGTTTCGTCGATGTTAATCACTTTTATAAGGAAATTTTGATACATAATATTTCTTTACTTTGTAAAGTAATATAATCGCTATTGATGCGGATGTAGTAAAATATTACTTGCACACACAATTTGGTAAGTTTGCTCTGCTTCTTTCAACTTCGTTGTAATTAGAATCTCTCTTTCAGGCTTAAAATACGATAATTCAATTATTTCACCAGATCGTGTTAAATCATCACATAGAGGTCGTCTTCGGTCCACAGAGGTAAAACAACGTTATATGAGTAAATTGCTATTGTATCCCTTACCTTCTTTCTAGCTTTTCTTTATTGGTGTGTTGAGATTATACGTCATGTACCTTTTCGTCTCGCTATTGGTTTTGCTACGATCTTTTCTTAACTGGGACTACTCGTAAACGACATGTAGCTGCGCTTTAAGTATTTTTGTCTCGTTATCCTTGATGTTACATTGTCATTGGAGATTACGATAATAGAATTTAAGCTGTACTAACTAAGGCTCAAGTTCAACACCAGGTCAGATTATTGCATTATCGCATGTATTAATAAATATTGTATTACTGAGTTTACTTCCTCACCTGTTATTCCTTCAGCAGATTTTACTACAGCGTCTAAAAAAGATTAAGTGCATTTAAAGTAACCATATTACAAAGTATTTTTAATGAATTGTATATCTTTGTTCCAATTTCGTTGTCACATTGATATCTGAATCCATTCATCTTTCATGAAGATTTCACTAATGTAGAACTGTTATAATTTGATTAGCTAATATTTTGTGCGCAGATTTTAACTAAATTTAGAGCAATTATTACTGAACTTTTACATAAAATACCCAGTCTTGTGTTATCATCAGAAACTTAAAGTATTGTATTTATACCAGTTATATATTTCGTATTATTTATGTATCTAGGTCAAACGTTAGCGCGGGACTTCGTGTTATTTTAAATTTTGTCTGTTACCTTTTAAGTACAAATTTTCTGTCATTGTGGATAAGAGTGTTTAGATCATTAGGTTTTAATTTTACTTGATTAGTTACTCGTACTTGTATGCATGCTAGGATTAATATAGTGAACTGAACAAGCTTCTCCGATTGTATAGACAATTGAAGCTGTGATTATTAAAAGGGGGTTGTGTTTTGATATTGTAAAACGAAAGACAAGTTGGATTGTTACCTTTCTCATGTCAACTATTGCGGTTGTATGTATATATAAATTTTCCTGATCAGATTTACGTTCTGAAAGATCTTTTAGCGAACCAGAGAGGGACATTACGTTCTTTTATTGGTATATATAAATTAATTGAAGTTGAGGTTATCAAAAGTAAAAATCGCAACTTACCCTTGTCAGTATTAATATTGGTATCTGTGTTCAATTACGAAGTTTTATTATTTCTTATGGTGATATTCGAATAAATTTATACTTAGCACTGTCTTTGGGGAAAAATTGCATGTTCAGTATGCATGCAGTCCGGGGAAAGTTAGTCATTTATATGATGCGTGTAAAAATAAAACATATCAATCATCATGTTTGGTCCTGTTGCTTCCCTGGTTCGAGCCTTATAGGGTTTCTCTCCCCAGAAATAATAATTTATCTTTTCTTACTTTAAGCTTGTGGCGCCTGTTTCTTGTCTGTTCTCCCTATATTTCTGTCTACAATTTTGTTCTTGCTTTCTAACTAACCTAACCATCTATTTACTATTTATCAACACTTCAAAACAATCACGCTATCCAAGTGCTGTGCGGTCTCAGGACCGTTTGACTGAGTTACTAGTAGAGCTAACTAACTTCTTCCAATTTTATGTGACGTGGCAGGTTAGACACGTGGAAACCTATAAATAAGCACGTCAATGTCACTGCAAAATTGAAAATTGACACTGGTGCAAATGTTAATATCATTAGTATAAGACATTTACGCCAATGTGAAATAAATCTGAAAAGGATAGTAAAAGCACCGACCCCTTAATCACATATACAGGGGAAAATCCCAGTAGTTGGTAAGGTTTCTTTCGATTTAAGATTTAACAAAATATCTCGTGTGGAACACTACACGACATTCCAACCAACAAAATAGAGATTAAAAGAAATGAAATAATTTTAACTATAATTTTTTTAGGATAACTATGCAACCTCTTTTTTATACGTTGATTTGTAGGAAATTAACAATTGCATCCTCGCTCAACCAACCTTCTGACTTCCTCGTTGTTAATGGTTCTAGGCCACAGACCAGGATCCTCTGATAGAAGAATGGTACTTGTCATCTCAGGGCCCATTTCAGTCAAGGCTTCCGTTTCAGCTTCACTTGTAGCCTCTATTGTTGAACCCGTGGGTTCGACCAATTCTACGTTTTCACTGAGAGTTTATGTACTCGTAGATGGTTCAAGTGCAGGAACAGGTGAAGCAGCGACCGTTTCAGAACATTGACACTCTAAAGCTTCTGTTTCTGCATTGGAAACTGGAGTTTTTGCCAAGAAATCTTTCATTTTGCCAGCCATCTTCTCCCTTTCTTGGGCTCTAACTTTTTTTTGCTCCCGAAATTTTGTGCCAGAAGGTCGTTTTCTCTTCTGTGGTTCCTAGAATTAAGCAACTGAAGCTAATATAAGCTAATATGTTAGATCAATATAAAATGTATTAAGATGTACTATGCTCAGAAAACATTTAAAAAAGAAACGTGGTGAGATCGTTGGATGATAGACGAATAAAATATTTTGACAGTTTTGGCACTATCGGCTATACCGGAAAGAGATGTTAACTTCGGTAATTTGAATGAAACGCCCTTTATATTATTACCTATTAAGGTAACACGTAAAAGTCTAATTACCTAGATTTTTGTATATTTAATATCCTATACCTATTTTAAATGGTTTTTAAGAAATTTTAATTTTTATTTCAGAAATTACATTTGCATTTTTTTCCTATAAACAAGACATTTATTATTTAATTTGAATTTTTATAGGCAATGACTTGGCATAACAAACTTTGTATAATATTTGATTTAAATTTTAATAGTTAAAAGCTATATTATTTGAAATAATGAAAATTAATATATCCCAAAGCCATTAAATCTTAAGAGATTATCCTCGAGTTTTACGTAGAATCTAACTATGTAACTATTTTATAATAATATAAAGGTGATTATTTACATTGACAAAATTTTTAAAATAAACTTTGATATGCCTTAAAAAAACTAATTTTGGATTTTATTACTTTATTAGAATATGTCCAATTATTTATATCATTTATTGTATGATATAATATAATACTTAATTTAATTTCCACACCAAACACAATAACCAAAATATAAAACACTTGATCGAATCGAATATTTTCTTTCTACCACTTTAAAACACGTCTAATTTATAATTTAACTTCCGTTTTCTTGTGTGAATATCAAGAACTGATTAGCTAACGCCTTTCGTTGTTTTAATTTATACCCCGTGAACCTTTCGAGTCCGAACTGGAAAATGCAAGTCTGGACAAGTTTTACGTTTATAGACAAGCTTGGCGATTTAGGAATACTGCATAATATTCGGATTTGGTTTAAAAATGCAATTCTTTATTTACAAAAAAATTTAAATATTAACAAAAATTTAAATAAGGGTTTAATTGTTAATAAACGATTTTATTTAATATCGCTTGACCTGTATAGTTGTTTATTGTTTGTTTTTAATCTTGCAATAGCTTTTTGAACTACTTCTACTCAACCGATTCTTACAAAACTTCCCGCACATATTTTAGGTTTCCGTGAAAATATTATATTATCATATTTTAAGTTTAACCCCACAGTATCAACCCCTGAGCGAGGGTGAGAGCTGCTCTTAAAAATTTTAAACTAGAAGGAGATCAAGTGATACCTCGTTTTAAAGGTCATTTTATCCTGAATTTAATGTTGCAGTCGTAGAGTAGAGATAATTCTAGTCAAGTGAAAAACTAAGAACCAAAAAATAGAAAGTATAGGCAAAAATATTTCTGAGATATCCTGACCTCTGGAACATTTAACAATTAAAAATAAAAACGTGGGGGCGCAAGTTCGTAAAAAAAATATTTTAACCTACATCCCACATTCTAAATTAATTGTTAATTTTTAAAGAATCTTTAGAAAGTCTCATAATGTGTCCTAATAATTATGTTCCCGATTTTAGTGCACCAGATTTTATTTAAAGTAGTAGTTTAACTTAAAAATATTATTTATGTATATTATATACAAATATTGATAAAATTATTAATTTCATCTCTAAGTGTTTAATAAAACCTTAAGTTAAAACTGTATGAAAATTTAATATGTCGTAGCACCAAAATAAATATTTCTTACATTGGGTCGGGTGAATAAAAACAAGTGAACGCTTTTACCCGTCAATCCGAAAGTTAATACTTGTTAATCCTTAACAAACTAAATGTAGCCACTAAGTATTTGCTTGAAACTTGACAAGTAAAAGCAATTACTTATTTTTATTCCACTGTTCGACGTCAACCATAGCGAAGCAAATACGAGCAGCAGTAGAACGGTCACTGGAAACACACCGACCTCAAAGCGGCAAGTCAAGCGACCTAAGTTCCCGAGAACTAAAACCCAAGCGAGCAGTTGAGAACCGAAAGGCGACAAACAGCAAAATAGTTATTATGCGTTATTATTATTATTATTATTTAAAAAATTTTTTTTTTATATTTTTTTTCTGGATTTAAAAAAAATTTTTTTGCCAAACCTTCGGTTTAGCACCCCTTTAAGGTGGCGCCCGCGTGCGTTGCACCCCGGTTACGGATGGCCTGGGTATATTAACTAAATTACTTGTTTGTAAGACTTACTTGTTATTAAATTGTCTATAATTACGGGTTGATATCGATTGTTGAGTGCTACTTGTTTTATTATGTTAAGTGGTTTGTTTAATATTTAGTGGAAAATATACACTTAAAATTAGTGTTCATTTGCTTATATAGTATAATGGATTTCCATCAAGTAAACTCAATTGAGTAAATAACTCAATACTGTGAGACCAACCACGACCCACCCTATGATGCAATGCATTTTACGCAAGTCATTACTGAAAAAGGTTAAAAAGCTAAAGACGACTTGTTCGTCAAAACAACATTTAGATTGTGTATACAAAAACCCTAGTATACGGTTATTATCTCTTTAAACTTTTGCAGTTATCAATTCATTAAATAGGGCAGTAGGCCACCATATAAGTCTAAGTATATGTTTAACACTTGCATTAAGTGTTGGCTTTAATGAATGTCTTTTATGTTGTTTTTAGGAGCAAGTTTTAATTGCTCAAGGTATATTTTCTTTCAAAAGTAAAGAAAATTTGTCCAAAGCCGTCCTTTAGCGGCAGGCTACATCAAATTTGGTTTTCATTTTTTTATATTTTTTATTATTTTATTGAATAGGATTTTTTTTGGTTTCAAAAATGTATAATACGTGATATATGGCAGCAGAACAACCTAGAGATGTGGGTGAGCGAAGTGGTTGTTTACCTACCGCATTTTTAATGTTTGGAAATGAACTATAGTGAAAGAGTAAAACAGACTTGATCATAATGGCAAGTAACGTCAGGTCACTACATTTGGTCCTTTTCTCCATCCAATTGCTGCATTAATAACGATTTTCGTTAAAAATTCGTCAAAACTAGAATCCTCCAGAAATAATAAAATAGGTGCAATGAATACACACTAAATAAAATAAAGAATAGTGTTAGAGAAATGGAATCTTTAGTTGCTTACAGAAACTACTCCTCCAAATCTAAATATAGAAAACCGTCACAGTTTATACGATACGTGCACATACACACACTCGCGGAGGGCGCTGCAATCATCAAATTGTCAGTTCGCCACAGTTAATCTAAAACCATGTTTTTTTACACAGTTCGTGCATCCTCCACAATGGACCATATTGCATATACAAATCCTCCACAACTAATGCAACACAAACACACACACACACACACACACACACACACTCACGCACGCATGCATGCACACAGGCACACACACATACACACGCGCCCAGGAATCATGGCCGATCTTGGTAAAACTTAGCCAAAAGTAGTAAAATGAGTGAATGAGTCGATTAAGCGATAAGCGAAAAAAAAGTCGATTGCATAACCTTCTACACCTACATATGTATATATCTAGTTTGGAAGGTAAAAATTATTTTAAAGTGTGAAATTTTATGTCGTCGAAGGCGAACATGAATGTTTACGAGGTTTATGTAGTACTGTAAAATTAGGAGTCATCAAAGGTCATGATGAAGTAATGTTTAAACAAACTGGTTGCGTAAACAACCTCAGATCGGAGGACAAATATAGTGTTTTAATTAATAAGTATAAGAATATATTTTGTGGTGTCGGTAAAATAAGTAAACCTTATCACATTTAATTAAAAGAAAATTCAACTCCCAAGGTAACCCCATTACGTGTTACAAAAAGAATTTAAAAATCATTCAGAAGAACTACCAAAGTTATACAACAAGTAACAGGGAGTTCTGATTGTGGTTAACTCGAATGTATTAGGAAAAAGGGAGATAGCTCTTTATGAGTATGTTCAGATCCTAAGCACTTGAATGAAGCCATTAAAACATCAAAATTTAAACTTCACAACAATGAAGAAATATCTACCAATTTAAATCGATCAATGCATCTTTTAAAATTAGACGCCACCAGTGGGTTTTGGAATATCCCACAGGATGAGAGCTCAAGTAATTTATGCACGTTTGGCACACCTATCGGTAGATTTAAGTTTCTACGTATGCCATGTGGCGTCAAGTGAAGTATGTCAAGAGTGTTTAAAAATAAAAGCAGAACACGACAAACTGCTAAAAACTGTACTTAAATTTGCCCAGGAACAAAATGGAAAATTTAACTTACGAAAGTGCCAGTCAGATATTTAGGAAGTTAATATGTAGGGTTTAAATTTTTTCACGAAGGTATAGTAGTTGATGAAGAGAAAGTTGAAGCAATTAAGAAAATACCGATAAAGAAGATATTCAAAGATGTTTGGGTATGGTCACATATGTAGGTAGATTTGTAAGAAATCTTTCCAGTCAAACGCAGTCCTTAATTAAAGTAGACAATTTTTTTAATGAGAAGAAGTACATGATGAAGCATTCATTAATTTAAAAGACGAAATTAGTGGAGAGCCTCTTTAAAAATATTTTAATCCTGAAAAAATCACCTATGTGCATATGCATCTAGGTCCATGGCATTATGCACAAATTGAAAAGGAATTATCAATTATTCGTTTTAGTGCTAATAAATTTTATCAATATGTATATGGCACTAAATTTACTGTGGAAACGGACCATAAACCGTTAATATCAATTTTTAAAAAACCCTTGAATTCGTGTCCTGCCCGCCTTCAACGCATGTTGCTCTCTCTTCAAAATTGCAATACAAATTTAATTTGTAAACCAGGAAAGGAATTAGTTGTAGCCGACGCTTTGCCTAAATTAAATATTAACCAGTAATATAATGACGATTAAGCTTAGAATCACAAGTGCAGCTAATATAAATTTCCTGTGGAAAGAATCAAAATTAATACAGGATACACAACAGAATGTTGAGTTAAGAATGATAAAAAACATCATGATGAAAATGGTTGGCCCGAGGCTCTAAATAAAATGCCAGTTGAACCAAAGCCATATCACAGAATTAAATCAGAGATAATGGCAACAAAGGAAGGTATATTGTATTTCGGACAATGAATAATAATCCCCACTTCATGTAGGAATCAAATTTTAAACGATATTCATATAGAACATTTAGGAATAAGAAAATGTGTTCTAAAAGCAAATCTTTCAGTATACTGACCCAATATAAATCAGCATATACATAGAGAGCTTAGTTAACCCCTGTAAGTAGATATACTTGGGTGATGCTGGACCACCTTCTCGTACACATTGCCTGCGTCAAAGTACAAGGTCACGTATACGTTCCCTGCGTCAAAATCAAGGAATTTTCAAGGGCAAGGTCACGCACACGTTTCAAGCATCAAAGTCAATTTTCAAGGTTATTGAAGGTATGGGGGATTCTAATTTTCAGGGTCATTAATTTCAAGGTTACCAAGCAATTTGGTTGAGTCAAGGCCATATGTTGGGATATGTTCAAGGTCACCTAAAGGGGCAAATTTAGCAGCATTCCTAATCAAGGTCACGTGACTTTCAAGGTCTGTAAGCAATTCTTTGAAGTTTTAGTTGAGGGCATGGGGTAGGAAATTGTCACGCTGTTCAAGAAATTCTGGCTGAGTCAAGGTGTTAATTCAGTTATTACTAGAAATCAATTGTCAGCTGCAGGGGATCATACAGATTGTTGTCTATACTACCCACGCCTCAAGGTCATGCGACGTTGCCAGTTCATTGGCCATTTCTAAGTGCATTGATCTTTTCAAAGTTCATTGACCTTTTGAAGGTCATCGGGAAATTTCAACGTCACGATACCCAGCAATCCTTGGAATCAAAGTTCATTTGCCTCTTAATAAAAGTAGGTCAAGTGGTTCCTGTATTGGCTAAATGCTCTTCAAGGTCAAATAGCAAAATATGCATGACTACCGGCTTTGTGCGGGTTAATACCAAGGACACCTACTCCCCCCAGTCTTAGAAGATATTACAATTCCCAGAAATCAATTTTCAAACTCACCTGTAGGGGTATCATATTACAGTTCATGGGATGAGAGATTGTTATCTAAGCTAAAAGTAGACCAGGGGTATTCTTAGCATGCGCAAGGCCAAGAAGGTGTGGGTGATTCTTTGATCTCTCGCGCTTTGTATATGGAGAACACAGAGAATTTACGTGTATAAGCGTGCGTGTGTGTGTGTGTGTGTGTGTGTGTGTGTGTGTGTGTGTGTGTGTGTGTGTGTGTGTGTGTGTGTGTACCTGTGTGTATGTATATGTGTGTGTGTGAGTGAGTGAGAAAAACATGAACAGATTGTTGTTGAAGAATGACAGGTTGTTGTCTATGCTAAAAAGCAGGTCAAGGATAAATGGTTCTTGTATTGGCTAAATTGATTCAAGCTATTCAAAGTGAAACGGTTCCTTTATTGGCTGTGTGTGTGTGTGTGTGTGTGTGTGCTGTGTGTGTGTGTGTGTGTGTGTGTGTGTGTGCGTGCGTGCGCGTGCGCGTGCGCTGTGCGTGCGTGTGCGTGTGTGCGTGTGCGTGTGCGTGTGCGTGCGCGTGCGCGTGCGCGCGCGTGCGCGCGCGCGTGCGCATGCGCGCGTGTGTGTAACAACACCAAGATTTTGAAATATCACCAAAACGAAAAAGGTATTTTTATTGTTCTTGGTATAATAAATAGGGATATAAAGTTCATTGGCTTTTGCTTAAGAACGCAAAGGACAGCACAACGTTTTAATCCCTAGTTTCCACGCCAACGTGCTAAATTAAATTTTTTATGAAAATACGAAACCTTAATGTTTTTCAGATAAAAAAGGTACACTTTGTAATGATCCTGAACATCCTTACATAAAATGTTACTTTCCTAGAAATAATTCATATCAAACCTTATTTTCTAATTAGTTTGGAAACGTTCAACTAACTTAGTTATTTGTAAAGCGACGGAGATGAAAATTGACATTAGCAATCATGCTCTATCCAACATTTCAGTGAACTGATTCGATATTTAGATTTCTAAGAACATATCGTACGCAGTGGTACTGGTGAGTGGCTTTAACATCAAACTTTGAGTGTTGGTCAGTTGATTCGGTTGAGAATGGTAGTATTTGTATATACAATATAAGCTGTATTGACAAACCCATTCCATTACCGCTGGGAAACGGATACCTGTTTTTGGGAAACGGCTATCTGTGTTTGAGAAACGGCTATCTCTGTTTTGGGATACAGACCCCCCGTTCTTGTTTCCACGAAACGATAGATTAATATCGTTCTTAATACGTATTTTTATCACCTCATTATAACGTTTACTAGCCATATACTCAGATTTCCTTAAAGCCTTCATATCAGGATCTGAGGTCCCTTTTTGAGACATTATTCCAGACTTATTACAAATCTACGTCTCTTTAACTTACCTGAAGAACAACATATTCACAACTACCAATCTACGTGTCTTTAACTCTTATGCAAAAAGAACACAACAACAACAATTAAAGTCTTTACTTTTTAATTATATATCTTTTTCTAATCGAGAAAATATAATTAGTAACTAACACCCTTCGTTTTCCCTTCTTCTATATGCAAAAAGAACACAACAACAACGATTAAAGTCTTTATTTTTTTAATTATACATGTTTTTCTAATCGAGAAAAAAAATTAGTAACTGACTAACACCCTTCGTATACCTCTTCTTACATGTGTTGGAAACAGATCCCTGTTTTTGGAAAACAGCTAGCTGTCTTTGGAAACGGATCCGGTTCTTAGGGAAACTACCTCATCCTGAGACAAGTCCTGGTGATTGGGACAATAGTAGTATGTAAATAAAACTCATGTACTGTAAGCATAATCTTTTTATTATTACAAGAATCATCTAACCTTGCTATGCGTTTTACCATGGACAACAACCCTATCATTCTTCATGTTTCCGCGAACTGATTCTATTGTTAGAATTGAGCAATAGGAATGATTATTTGATATTTCGAAGGAAATTTGACCTTGAAGAGCTTGGTTCAATTTAGCAAATACAATAACCATCTAACCCTGATATACGTTTTGCATGGACAACAAGTTCCACGAACTGGTTCTATTTTAGATTTCTAAGAATTGTAATATGATACCCTGCAGGTCAATACTCTTTAAGGTTGAGCACGCTATTTTTAGATTTCTAAGAATTGTAATATACCATTTGACCCTGGTCTACTTTTTAGCATAGACAACAACAACCTGTCATTCTTCTTGTTTCCATAAACTGATTCTATTTTTATATTTCTAAGAATTGTAAAATGATACGTACCCACTGAAGGTCACTAAACTTTGACCTTGAAAATTCTATTTTTAGATTTAAATTTCCCACCAAAGTTTGCTCTTGAAATTTCGACTTGACATTAAGAAAAATATGTCCTTGACTTCAACATGTTTCAACTTCTCAAATACTCACCTTGGCATACGTATGTGTAAAGCCAGACAAATGAGTCATTGATTAGGAATGCTGCTATTTCCAAGAATTTACCATTGAAGAGTAAGATCAAATAAGATCGGGATATCTCTTTAGGTGACCTTGAAAATTGCTTACTAGGAATTGTAATAACTGAACGAATAAACACCTATTATGTTATGTTTTTTACTTACACCACACACCCTGCCCTCGCGACTGCGGAAGGTGAAAAATACTCTAAAGGTGGTTTAGACACATTGAATAAAACGTCAAAAAACGCCAAAAACTTCGAAAAACGTCGCAGTTACGAAAAACATAGATACATAGACCTGCCTTTTAGCATAGACAACAACCTGTCATTTTTCAAAAACAACCTGTTCATGTTTCTCTCATTCACATACACACACACCCACACACGGACGCACGTACGCACCCACCCACCCACACACACACACACACACACACACACACACACACACATACTTACGCTTATACATGTAAATTCTCTATGTTCTCCATATACAAAGCGCGAGAGATCAAAGAATCACCCACACCTTCTTGGCCTTGAACATGCTAAGAATACCCTTGACCTACTTTTAGCATAGATAACAATCTGTCATCCCATAAACTGTAATGTGATACCCCTGCATGTGACCTTGAAAATTGATTTCTAGGAATTGTAATAACTTCTAAGACTGGGGGGAGCAGGTGACCTTGGTATTAACCCGCACAAAGCCGGCAGCCATGTTTATTTGGCTATTTGACCTTGAAGATCATTTAGCCAATACAGAAACCACTTGACCTACTTTTATGAACGGAGGTAAGTGAACTTTGATCTCAAGAATTTCTGGGTGTCGTGATCTTTAAATGTTCCTATGACCTTGAAAAGGTCAATAGATTTTGATTCCAAGAATTGCTGGGGGCGTGACCTTGACATTTCACGATGACCTTGAAAAGGCCAATGAACTGGCAACGTCGCATAACCTTGAGACATGGCAACGTTGCCTGACCTTGAAGCATGGTTAGCATAGGCAACAGTCTGTATGATGTCCCTGCAGCTGACTATTGATTTCTAAGAATAACTGAATTAACACCTTGACTCAACCAGAATTACTTGAACAGCGAGACAATTTCCTACCGCATGTCCTCAACTAGAACTTCAAGGAATTGCTTGCTGACCTTGAAAGTCACTCCCGATATATGGCCTTTACTATGCCAAATTGGTTGGTGACCTTGAAATAGATGGCACTGAAAATTAGAATCCCCCACACCTTCAATGACCTTGAAAATTGACTTTGATGCTTGAAACGTGTACGCGACCTTGCCCTTGAAAATTCTTTGACTTCGACGCAGGGAACGAGTACGTGACCTTGTACTTCGAAGTAGGCAATGTATACGCGAGCTTCAATGACATTGGCCTTGAAAAACCTTGTACTTGGACGCAGCGAATGTGTACGAGAAAGTGGTCCAGGATCACCCTGTTTATCTACTGCCGTACATTATGCAATCGATATATAAATTCAAATAGAAAGGAACCTAAGAAATCACATCAAATAATTAAAGCTCTATGGCAAAAATTAGACGTAGATTTATATGAATTGTTTGAAGGGACGTACTTAATCGCTATTGATTACCATTAAAAGTAGGTGTACTGAAGTTTGTAGTCTTCGTAATAATTTAACATCAGAAAATGTAATCACTAAACTGAAATCTATCTTTGCTAGGCATGGTATTCCTAAAATTGTAGTATCAGATAGTGACAGACAGTTTACGAGTAGAAATTCAAGTCTTTGCAACGGAATGGGATATCAAAACTATTACAGCATCACCGTATAATGAGCGATCAAATGGACTAGCTGAAACAGTCAAAAAATAATTAAAAAATGTAGCAACAATAACGCATGTCTTCGTTATTTAGCTCTGTTATCCTTTCGTAACGCCATTTACAACACATATTCGCCTTCACAAATCTTAATGTCTCGTTACTTACGAGACTACTTACCTCTACAAGGTAACTTGCTACCAAAATAACCGTCAGTAGTAACTTGGATACACAAATAATCAAATCGCAAGAAAGCAATAAACAAGATTATCGCAGGAAGGTTGTATTTAGACATGAATTACATGATGTAGTGTGGCATTAAAAACTCACTAAAGGTCTTTGAAATAAGGGGGAAATTGCCGGAAAAGTATGAAATATTAAATGATGAAGGGAAATATTTAATAAGAAATAAGCAATACATTAGATTAACAAAATTTAAAGAATTTCAGACTCCAATTGCTAGTGTAAATCACGATACACATAGTGACCGAATTTTGTCTATGTTTGCGCATGACGCCATGTGGCAGCGAAACCACGATGCCAGACGTTAGTTGACGTTTGTGGTAGCATCTATTTAGTCACCGTTTACAGTGCTTTTTGGTCGTTTTGGTTTATATTTTGATTTATTTATAATTGTGAGGTTTTGTTATTGATAAACATGTCAAATTGTGCTGTGGCCGCGTGTAAGAACTATAGCAGTCGTACAAAGAGGACGGATATAAAATATTTGCGTTTTCTAAGTAATAAGTAATAATATTTGGCCAAAAAGTGGACTGTTGCTTGTCTGCGTAAGACAAAAATCAACGTAAAGAATGGTGACTTAATATATACAAAAACAATACCATGGGGTAATTCGCAACCTACAGTCGAAGATACACTGAGGTTGCAGGATCAATAACATTCAGGTCCGGCCGCATTGCGTGGTAGTTGTACATGAACGTCATTAAAAAGACAATAGTTAGTAGATTACACGAGATACCATGAACAATAACATTACGTATCTCTACGCTCAATTTCTCATTATTTACTAAATACCAAATGATACTATTTGTTAAAAACACCGATCCTTACATTCCGCGTTACAGATAAGAGATTACACTTACAAATGAATTCAAATTTATCAAATTGCTTACCTATTCCAATTTTAACTTTTTAAGGACAGTTTACAAATTAGACTTTACATTTGTTTGTACATGGAATAGCGCAATTTTATTAAAAATTCGGTTATGCGTGTAGTGGAATCTACAACTATTCTGCCATGTATTCATTTACGGCTAATGCGTAAGTAATCGGACTGGCGAGAAGGAGGATCCTGATTGAAGCGGTACTATGCAACTGGTGCCAGCTGAATTTCGGCAGTCAACGCTGGATCTGGATGTTAGGAATGCAAGGAAGAAAATTAAAAAGCTCGTTTTATTCCCACTATTGCAGATGAACCACACCTGTGTATTTGCCTAACTCTAGCGTGTTACCTGTTTATGGTGTATTTTTGACAATCAACCAGTAACAAATTTCTAGATTTTTGTAAATCCTTCCGGCCATGATGAGATTGCAATTGGTTGCTTAATTATTATTATTATACCCAACTTACTTATTGGACAAAGCTATGACGAGGTGTCGTTTGAAGAGGTTCAAAAGTGTTAAAAAAAGATCATTCACAATTCACTTTAGATACCCTGGTAGTGTACCAATTTAATTTGATTTTATATAATCTATTTTTTTTATTTGTCCCCTAGATTTAGGGTATTTTATTATTACACCAAAAGTATGCTGGTATTAGACGGTTCTTACTAACCTCAAATCTGATTGTATGTCAAAATTAAGCATTTTCAAGTACGTCACACTGACGTCGCAAGCCTCTAACAGCTGACCTCGGACAACTTTTGTAAGCGTTTTATAGCAATCTACGTGTTTTGCTGTGATTTTTGAGTGTTTTCTCTAGAAAAAATCGTGATAATTGACTTATTGTAGGTTAGTTTATAATGTTAAGGTATTTAATAGTTATTTATTAATTAGTGAACATTAATAGTGTACATTATACTTGGATTATCAACACATATTCGTGCCTTAGCTGTAACTTGCTTTAATAAGGTAAAATCCATGTGAATAATGTACACTCTTAATAAAATACTTATCTTTTTTTGGGGTTTTTAATGGTGTATTTAAATTATACAATCTAAACGTTTCGATAACACTTACAGTTATCTTCGTCAGTAGTAATAATAAAAAAAAAGATAAGTATTTTTATGAGTGTTAATGGTGAAAGTTTACATTTTCAATGTACACTCTGTTTTCTTTCCAGAAAAAATGGCTTTTCGCCCTTTACTTTCAGTGTTTATAATTTTATGATCATGACCACACTTGAACCAATGGATGTTCCTGGTGCTATACTCAGAAATGATATATCCATTGAGGCTCACTAGGTTCATGAACTTCAACGATGGTTGCAGTGTAGGAGTTATAAGAGAAATGGGACAAAGAAAGAACGCATTACTAGGTATGTATTATTTTAATCTGAAATATCTCTATTAATGTATTATATAATTTTGCACAATCAAGTTCCTGGATATTTTAACCTTGAATATGTAGATTGTTGAAACAATAGATTGGACGGAATACAATATTTTACAAGGAATCTTTAGTAACTTGAACCTAATGTAGCATATTTTTCATTTTTCCTACCCATCAAGAATATTTCGTAGGCTGATTGCAAGAAGTCACTAATCGCAAAAAGTCACTAACTGCAGTGAATATCATATTTGAACGTGTTGTGTTCTTTTACATCATTACAAGAAAGTTCTATAGTTTATTAGTTTCGACGTTATGCTCTATATATAATAGTTATTTGTATATCAAGGGAGTTCTAAGGGTGTTAATTACCGAAGGTAACGGATTGCAACCTCGAGGGACGTTAGTCCCGAGGGATTGTAAGTTGCCCGAGGTTATTAACATACACAACTCACGTGATAGATAAATAGTTTTATTTCATATTTCATTATAAATGAAATATGAAAACGAAATTTTGTTGGTTATTAAAATTAAATTATCGTTTAAAAATTAAGTAGGCATTGTTACCATGGATATATCAACTGACAAGTTTGCAAATAGTTGTCAAAATACATCAGAGGGAGTTATAGGTCTATAATTCCCTACTGTAACTCCCTAGGGAGTTATGAACATGTTTACAGTTACGGCAACTAAGGGTTTATTTGTTTATAATGTATTGGTATGAAATAAAATCATTAACGGCATTGACGTTGTGTTGTGTTTTGTTTTCTTTCATCATTTCTCGCAAGTATCACGTATGGCACCTAATGACTTCTTGCAATAAGCCGACAATTTGTTTTTGTTTCGTTCATGAAAAATACTTTTTATATACTTTCAGAGTAAAGAACTGTATTAACGAGGGAAAGGAGAATGATATATTTATTCGCATTGATGGTGAGAAATGGTACGACATGAAGAATGATATTGTTCAAGCCCCTGGCTCACGTAGCAACAGTCAAACTGCATATATTATTTGGGGAACCTTCCCATCATGTGATGTACCTCAATATTATAATAAGGGTCACATTTACACATATATCATTGGAGAAAATGTTGAAACTGAAGATCCAGAAACCACTAAATTAAATCCTGATAATAATTATTCAGTCAAACCGTTCAGAAGGGGAAGTCAGTATGTGTCAAGTGATCACATCAGTGACATCAAAGATGGTAAGCGGGGAAATTTATATTTCTGCACAAGTAAATGATTGTCATCATTTCAGAAGACTCTAAGTTCTAATGCCCCAGTCACTATCAACATTGTATCTGGTGCAGTTATTGAGTGTCAGCAGTCAGCAATGGCCAAATGTAGTTATGTAACTGCAGTATTAATATTTATGTGGGAGTATGTGGAAAATATGGACATCTTCAGGTCTCCTGTACTAGTCGTCCAAGGCACTGCGGATTGGGATCTAAAAACCGCAATCCTAAACCTATTGTATCAGCAGAATATCCTATTAAGAGATACAGACCTATAACGAGAGCAGCATTTGATCCAAGACTTATAGGATATGCAAGGGATGTCAATATTAATAATTTTATTGGAAATCTGCAGAAGGCGGGAGATGATTCCATGTTTCAGTCCGTTTTGAAATTGGAATACGCAGACTTTGAATATTCTGGTGACGAAGTTGCTATATTTTAAATTCTAACCGACCAATATCTGGAAAACGTGGAAAATTTTTTAAATTTTCATAGGTCTATTGCATTTCAAATCCTTGGTACGTCACCATAAGGAACTGCTGAATGGCTAAAATGGAGAACATATTTTATCACGTCATGCAACGTAAAATTAATTCTGTATTACAAGTGTTTTGTAACTGTGGTTTCCGATTAGTGGAGTTGATCGGCCTATTTCCACAGTTTTTGCTTTTGGAGCGCGACTTTTCGGAAGCGGACTCTGCTTCCGCCATCAGGCTTAGTCCTCAGAAGGACTGTTTTCGCATTTGAGTCGAATTCATATGTTATGTATAATTTTTTTTCAAGCACTTGATTACTCTCAGATTCGAACTTAGTACCTTTCACTTACTAGTCTGACACCTTTACCGCTGAGCCACTGAGTAATCCAATATATTTTTTTAGAACTTATATATATATATATATATATATATATATATATATATATATATATTGAGATGTTTAGATAGAGTAGGACAAGGATCGGACAGTCTAACTAGTAATTTCTTAAAAAAAAGGGGTGATTTCAAGCATAATACATGTGCGAGACATTCATTTGATATAATTTAGTTCACGATGGGTTGAAAGTGAATTTGTTTTGGGCAAAATAATCTGAATAACATTTATACAATTTGATTTAATCATAAAAAGCATTGTGCTACCAACAAAAATGTCAGGAATGTTAAATAAACTTATTTCCGTAAATTCAATTTAGTATTTTAGTTTATTTCAATAAAAGTCAATTTTTCGAAAGTATTTTGGCATGTGAATATTTTACAGGTGTTTAACACAAAGTGTAAAGATAGATTTATATTAGGGATATTGTGTAAATAGTTTTAGAATGCAGGAAATTTGGTAAAATTTAGGAAAGGGTTATAATATGGACTTAATATGATTATTTCTCACATATTTTTGGAAGCGATTGTGTGACAAACTTAGTGATACAATTTAAATAGTAAGAACAGTGCATAGAACATATTCACACAAAGACATTTACATGTAGATACATTTTTATAGTGAAATTTCAAGAAAGTGTGTTAAACGATGTGACTTCTTAATGTAACATTCATTTATACAATGCAGGTGAAATGAACATTAAATAAAATAAAGACAGTTATTACAAGTCATTAGGATAACATTTTGAGTTACATAAACGTTTTTAAGTGTAAGTTAGTTGTAATTTTAGAATAAAGTTTGGTTAGGTTTTAAATTTTATGTTTTTTCACAAAATTATAGTTTTTTTTATTATATTAGGCTTAAATTATATTATTAAAGTGATTAATAGGAGGTCTTCCTCAATATCTCATAGCAATATAAAGTATACAATGCATTTCAGCGCAAAATTTCATGAAATGGGGGTTGAATTCATAATTTTTCTAGATAAACATAAAATTCCTTTAAATTTAAGATTTCGAACTTTAAATGTGTGTTTTCCTATGTTAAATTTTATCAGAATTACATATATGTAATTAAATTAAGTGTAGCTTGTAAGATTAGGTAGTTATAAGCAAATTTAAATTAGATTAGGTCATTTCGCATAATATTTTAAGGAACCATATCTTGTTGGAAGTCTATCTATTCGCAATTTTACACAGTTTTCATTTCTGTCATTAGATTTTGAATCCGTAATTGTATAAGAAAGATATGGCTAAATTTCTATTTTTGTTAAATTTGTAAAATTTGTCAACCAATCAGAAACATGGTTACATAGGTAGATTTGCTAGAAAAAAATTGAAGATTTAGTAACAACCAAAAGGGTATAAAAGGAATTGCCCTGGAAGTGGATAGCTCTCTATAATTTGTTCAGTTTTTTTGAAAAGGTTAAAATAGTGTTGTGTTTTTGTGTTACAAGTAAGTTTTCCTAACCTAAATAATCATCGAGAAAAAGTTAATAAAAACGGAGACGAGTATTCAGGTGCAATTGTTTTTATACCGACAATAATTCAAATATTTAAGTTCGGTTACCGATACCTGTACGTTTTCGTAAAATTCATTACGAATTAATAAGTTTTGTGACGATTTATGTTGAACGTTTAAATTTTCGTTTGTTGAAGTTAATTTGGTTACGTTATACCAAAATAAATTCGTAATCATTTTTGTCAATTGTGTTTTATTTCTTGCTGCGAATTTCTTTTAATAATTCACATTTGAGCCGGAACCTATAATAAAGTGACATTAATTTAAACCTTGGACAACCACTAAATATTTTATAAACGATACCATCAGAAATCATTAATATATTTAAATAAAATTTTATCGAAATTAAATTTGTGGTTGGAGTGAAGTCGTATTGAAAGAGAAATATTACCAGTTACGGAAGCGAACGTGATCAACAACCCGAGCACCAGTTAGCAGCTTGTGGGTAAATGGTAGCAGTAAGAATTAACATATAAAGATCTTCGAAAATATTGGAAAGTGCCTGCATCTAATTGGAACTACCTGTATGAAGACATCGATTTGAATTTGGAACATTTATATGTGAGTCACTTTTTATTATAACCCTATCTATTGTGTTCATTGTTGTGTTTGATTTCCTGCAATTATTATTATTGGTTATATGTATAGGTGTGTATTTACAAATAATACTTGTGTAAACACCTGCAAAAGAAACAAAATTTTAAATTATTTCCAAAATTCAAAGTCAATTAAAAGCATAAACATAAAATCAACAAGTCATTTTTGACAGTTCTGACATTTAATAATTTTATTCAGTAACGTTACAACGCATGCGTTAAAAGTATAAATTCTGTTCAGATATATTATTTTTACATATATGATATTTTTCATAAAGGGCAATTCACATAATTATATCTAAATCAAATATAATTTCCCACTAAATCCTAAACCCTATCCCCACATTGAGATTAGAGCTAGTCCGGTGCACAATTATAATTATATAATATCATTATATTAATATTTACAAATTAAATACTGAACTCTATCCCCACATTTTCCCCTAATAGAAAATAATAATTATCATTCATATATTAATCATCCAATATATATATATATATATATATATATATATATATATATATATATATATATAAAACTTTTTCGTGGTTGCGCAGAAGTTTATTGCGCATGTTGCGCCGTAACTTCTTGCGCAGGTGTATTGCATTTAAGCTCTTCGCGCATTATTGGAATCCATATGGGTTGTGTTTCTACACTAGCTTGGCTTATTGGATTTTCTGCTAGTGCGATGTATGTCGCTTCTTTGAGTTTTCGACGAATTGTGTTCTCGTCTTTATGTCTTGTGTCAAAGCTACGTTTTGTGGTTCCAATGTATACTTTTCCACATGAACAAGATAATTTATTCACTCCGGAAGATATTAATGGGTTTGACACACCTTCAGGTGATCTTAAATGTTCTTTAATTTTTCTTGTAGGTTTAAAAATAGTCCTAATGCCATATTTAAATTAGGATTTTTCAATTCTAGCTGTAACATTAGCTATAAAAGGAAGAAAAGCCGTACCAACATTAAGAACTGGTTTTTTTTAAGGTTACGTCTAGAAGGTCTGAAAACATTACTAATATCTGTAAGTGAATATCCATTATGTTGTAAGGATTTTGTTAAGTATTTATATTCATCCTTCAAAAATTCAGGGTCACAAATTCGTTTTGCTCGATCTACTAAAGATTTAATTACACCAATTTCTTGACATGGATGGTGGTTTGATAATTTATAAAGGTATCGATCAGTGTGTGTCGGGTTTCTATAAACCTTAAAAGCTAGTGCATTATTATTTTTAGATATTAATATGTAAAGAAATGGTAAACTTCCATTAGTTTCTTTTTCTATGGAAAAGTGAATACTAGGATGTATACCATTTATAACAACTAAAAATTCACGTAGTGCCTCTTCTCCCATGTCTCCAAATAACAAATGTGTCATCTACATATCTATACCAAACTGAAGGTTTTTTAGGTGTATTTTGTAACGCTAATATTTCAAAATTTTCCATGTAAAAATTAGCTATAACAGGACTAAGGGGACTACCCATTGCTACACCATCAATCTGTTCGTAAGATTTACTATTCCACTGAAAATAAGTTGTAGTAAGACAATGCTGAAAAAGAATGGTTATGTCCTTTGGAAAAAGATGATCAATGTATTCAATAGCTTCTTTTAAAGGCACTTTTGTAAAAATTGAAACAACATCAAAACTGACCATTATATCACCCTCTTCAATTTTGAAACTATGCATTTTTTCAACAAAGTCGCAGAATTTTTAATATAAAGGGTGTTTTTCCTATATGAGGTTGACTATATGTAGGAGAACCAATTCCCTTAAAGGAATATTAGGTTTATGAATTTTTGGTAAATTATATAGTTTTGGTGAAATAGCTTCGAAGTTAGTTAGTTTCTTTTTTAAATCTTCAGGAATAGATGATAATTTAATCAGTTCTTTAGTTTTTAAAAGAAGCTTTTTTGTTAGATCTTCTGGTGTTTCACGATAAGTTTTTGGTTCCAACAATTGTTCTATTCTAACGCTATAATCGTTGATATTTAATATAACATTTGCATTACCTTTATCTGATTTTAATATTATTATACTTTCATTGTGTCTAAGATCAAGTAAAGGACGTCGTGGACGAAAGGCTAAGTTGCTCTTTGGAGGTTTTGTTTTAAGTAATATGTTAACGGTGTTACATCTAACTTCATTAGCAGCATTAAAAGGTAATGATTTAATGGAGTTTTCTATATTGGAAATTATATCTTCAAAAGGTATTACTCTTGGTGTTATCGCAAAATTTCCTCCTTTAGAAAGCGCTTCAATAGCATAATCTGAAACAACATTATCAGAAAGGTTTATAACTGTTTTTTTTATAATCAATAGATGGTCTATTATTTTGTTGTTTGCATAATTTATTAAATTTTTCTTTTTGACATTGACATGAGATGTCTTTAAGACAGTTTAACAATATTTAATTTTTAATGACCTAGTTATTCATTACTAAAATTTAATTCTATAGTTGGCTTTATACGTTTCTCAAACTGCAATATCCATAGCAGGCTGATGTTTATGTTTTAATTTTTCAACTTTGACAAAATTGTTTACAACATCTTTAACAATTTTAATAGATATGACTACTGACTAAGATAACTGTAAGTGTTATTGAAACGTTTAGATTGTCTAATTTAAAATACACCATGAAAAAACCCAAAAAAGATAAGTATTTTATTATAGAAACTAATTTTTATGAATTACTAGAACATTTTAACATGTACAGAGGCGTCCATAAAAGCCCCAACGAGAGCTAAATTTTTTAATATGTTTTATGTTTTATGACATTTTTAAAATTAATAAACAGAATTGAGCTCCTATTGAAGCCGAACTTACGGACGCGTCCGAATATTTGAAAGTATTTTAGAAATCCTTAAAAATACGTTTACTATAACTTTTGATACGGTTGACGGTCATTCTTATGGGGCCACTCGGTACATTTTCCTTATTAAAATTTATTAAATATTGTTTTGTGAAACCCTACATTTTTTATTTTGCTGATGAATTAAAATTTATTGCCTATTTAAATTTTATACCCCACCAGAAATGTTCAAGAAAGGTTTGCCACAATGAATAAAATTATCCATGTAATGGAAACATGTATTTGTTAAGTAGGCAGAAAAGCACAAGATTTAATGCTGCGGCAGGTGTTTCATAGCCGAGACTAAAACCAGCAACGCATTAAATCTTGTGCTTTTCTGCCTAGTAACACAAATAACAAATAACCTAGTTCATGACAATGTTATTCTTGATAAACGGTTTTGCTGATTCTAAAATCCAATAAATAATATGGCATGACACACTATATAATTGTCTTCAAAGCATTCACAACATTAAGGTCACTCCGATGAGTTTTGTGGCCCTAAACCCGTTCATGTTTTAAAGGCTTGATTATACATTAATGTCATAATATATACTATTTTCTCTTCTTGTGAATCCCATCAGTGGACACACTGTATAACAAATGAAATAAATAAATGATTTCCTCATTTAACTAAACAGTCAAAATTAACCAAAAAACATACAACATTGAATATACTCGATAATAAAGGAAGTAGAAGTATTGGACATCTCCTTGGTAATATTTTATAATAATATTTTTATTTTTCTAATAGCCCGTTCAACATGTACCCTTGCTTTGGCAATTTTCTTTGTTAATATTTCTTCCTCTCGAGTTAATCTTTTCTCTTCATCAGAAAAGATGGTGTGTAAAAATTGACATTTATTTCATCCAATTTATCTTGGATGGTAGATCCACGATTCGCCATTACAGCATCATTTTCTTGCAAAAAATTTTTTAGTTCAGATTTAACATACAACATACAACTCTGTCAGAAATATCACCTTCAAATCCTTCACTATAATAAATGATTGCGCCACTCTTATTCCTACTAAAAATTTAACAGTATTGGAGTGCTTATAGCTAGAAAAAGTGTTTCCTTGTTGCATGAAATTTGATGGCGTTTGTAAAAATATTTCGGTTCCATCAATAATTAGAGTAATACGATCTTCAAATTGTCTAAAACAATACCTATGGAACCTTTTTTGAAGTTTTACAACCTTGGAACATATCTCCCCTGATGGCTATATTCTGATAATACATGAACTGAATCCAAGTACAAAACACAACAGATATCAGGGTTTTAGATTTACCACACAGAAATGAAAGTTCATCTAAGGTAAAGCCACGTCCCAGTCTTATTAAAGTTAAACATAATTTGTCCTTGTTCGCCCAATTTTGAACTTTTGGCCATTTCTTATTGCCATCACCTCTTCTATAACCTTTATATGAATATTTTAACCGGATCTAAAAATACGTACAATGCTTCAAATTGAAACAGTTGAATGTTTTGTTTTGTTTAGATGAATTTTCAAAGGAAAATTGAGTTTTCTTGCATTGATAAGGACTGGTTTATTGAGTCGATTTTTCACATATGAGTTGTTCCTGATGTGGAGATTCAACAACTAGACATTTTTCCATGGTTTCCATTAACATGTCAGTTTCAGAGGAATCTGGAGTTAAAGAATGAGCAATACGATTAACATAAATTGATTCTTCTGGTTGCATATCAACCTCAGGCAAACCTGGAAGAGCTAAATAGGAAATAGGACGTGAATATTTATTGATGGGTCCAATGAAATGCGTATTACAAATATAAGTATTTCTGGAAATATTGTCTGGAGTTAACAGTGTTTTTCACATAGCTCTATCCAGTTCAAACTTCTTGGTATATCCTGTATTTTTTTTTGGAAAGGAAAAATTTTCTTTTCTTATTATTTTGAGAATCACTTTTGCATCCTTTGCATGAACACCCGCGTTTTTGAAGCAAATGTTGAACAAAGAATAAAGTATCTTTGATATAACATCACACTAACGAATTGTTGAGAAGTCGGGTTGAAAATTGAAAAATACAAATCGTAAAAACGCCACAACATTATTCATACAAAACCACCTTTAGAACTAATAGAATAATATAATATAACATCAGTAGAATGACACACAATGACCATAGATACAATGGCAAATGACATAAACTTATCGTATGTCAATATTTAACCACAGAACATCACGAAATTTGACAAATATGTATTAGGTAACCAACATAACAACTGAAATAACCTTAAAATTATTTTCTACCAAATTTTTCCGAATTACTTGACATTTGAATAGTCTGCACATTTCTGAATATGCATAAATCAAAAACGAATAATTTGGCACCGATATTTTGGAAACAAAACGTGTTTCCAGTGATAGAGGTTTTTCGCTGTTTTAAAGTTGGCAATGACTGGCCGAACTCTATTGCAAACTGTCAAACTGCTCTGTACGTTGCTATTGAAACGGATATTTCAAAAAATCCTCATTTTTAATACTTAAAAAAAGGCAACATATATCAATCATGTGAAAATAAATTAATCAAATTTGACGTTAGTGAAAAATATTATACCAACTTCGTCAAAATAACTCCCAAATCTAACCACTTGACCTACTTCTATGAACAGAGGTAAGTGAACTTTGATCTCAAGAATTTCTGGGTGCCGTGACCTTGAAATGTTCCTATGACCTTGAAAAGGTCAATGGATTTTGATTCCAATAATTGCTGGGGGCGTGACCTTGACATTCCACGATGACCTTAAAAAGGCCAATGAACTGGCAACGTCGCATTACCTTGAGACATGGCAACGTTCCCTGACCTTGAAGCATGGTTAGCATAGGCAACAGTCTGTATGATGTCCCTGCAGCTGACAATTGATTTCTAAGAATAACTGAATTAACACCTTGACTCAACCAGAATTACTTGAACAGCGAGACAATTTCCTACCGCATGGCCTCAACTAGAACTTCAAGGAATTGCTTGCTGACCTTGAAAGTCACTCCCGATATATGGCCTTCACTATGCCAAATTGTTGGTGATCTTGAAATAGATGACACTGAAAATTAGAATCCCCCACACCTTCAATGACCTTGAAAATTGACTTTGATGCTTGAAACGTGTACGCGACCTTGCCCTTGAAAATTCTTTGACTTCGACGCAGGGAACGGGTACGTGACCTTGTACTTCGAAGTAGGAAATGTATACGCGAGCTTCAATGACATTGGCCTTGAAAAACCTTGTACTTGGACGCAGCGAATGTGTACGAGAAAGTGGTCCAGGATCACCCTGTATATCTACTGCCGCACTTTATGCAATCGTTATATTAATTCAAATAGAAAGGAACCTAAGAAATCACATCAAATAATTAAAGCTCCATGGCAAAAATTAGACGTAGATTTATATGAATTGTTTGGAGGGACGTACTTAATCGCTATTGATTACCATTCAAAGTAGGTGTACTGAAGTTTGTAGTCTTCGTAACAATTTAACATCAGAAAATGTAATCACTAAACTGAAATCTATCTTTGCTAGGCATGATATTCCTAAAATTGTAGTATCAGATAGTGACAGACAGTTTACGAGTAGAAATTCAAGTCTTTGCAACGGAATGGGATATCAAAACTATTACAGCATCACCGTATAATGAGCGATCAAATGGACTAGCTGAAACAGTAAAAAAATAATTAAAAAATGTAGCAACAATAACGTATGTCTTCGTTATTTAGCTCTGTTATCCTTTCGTAACGCCAGTTACAACACATATTCGCCTTCACAAATCTTAATGTCTCGTTACTTACGAGATTACTTATCTCTACAAGGTAACTTGCTACCAAAATAACCGTCAGTAGTAACTTGGATACACAAATAATGAAATCGCAAGAAAGCAGTAAACAAGATTATCACAGGACGGTTGTATTTAGACATGAATTACATGATGTAGTGTGGCATTAAAAACTCACTAAAGGTCTTTGAAATAAGGGGGAAATTGCCGGAAAAGTATGAAATATTAAATGATGAAGGGAAATATTTAATAAGAAATAAGCAGTACATTAGGTTAACAAAATTTAAAGAATTTCAGACTCCAATTGCTAGTGTAAATCACGATACACATAGTGACCGAATTTTGTCTATGTTTGCGCATGACGCCATGTGGCAGCGAAACTACGATGCCAGACGTTAGTTAACGTTTGTGGTAGCATCTATTTAGTCACCGTTTACAGTGCTTTTTGGTCGTTTTGGTTTATATTTTGATTTATTTATAATTGTGAGGTTTTGTTATTGATAAAAATGTCAAATTGTGCTGTGGCCGCGTGTAAGAACTATAGCAGTCGTACAAAGAGGACGGATATAAAATATTTGCCTTTTCTAAGTAATAAGTAATAATATTTGGCCAAAAAGTGGACTGTTGCTTGTCTGCGTAAGACAAAAATCAACGTAAAGAATGGTGACTTAATATATACAAAAACAATACCATGGGGTAATTCGCAACCTACAGTCGAAGTCACACTGAGGTTGCAGGATCAATAACATTCAGGTCCGGCCGCAGTGCGTGGTGGTTGTACACGAACGTCATTAAAAAAACAATAGTTAGTAGATTACACGAGATACCATGAACAATAACATTACGTATCTCTACGCTCAATTTCTCATCATTTACTAAATACCAAATGATACTATTTGTTAAAAACACCGATCCTTACATTCCACGTTACAGATAAGAGATTACACTTACAAATGAATTCAAATTTATCAAATTGCTTACCTATTCCAATTTTAACTTTTTAAGGACAGTTTACAAATTAGACTTTACATTTGTTTGTACATGGAATAGCGCAATTTTATTAAAAATTCGGTTATGCGTGTAGTGGAATCTACAACTATTCTGCCATGTATTCATTTACGGCTAATGCGTAAGTAATCGGACTGGCGAGAAGGAGGATCCTGATTGAAGCGGTACTATGCAACTGGTGCCAGCTGAATTTCGGCATTCAACGCTGGATCTGGATGTTAGGAATGCAAGGAAGAAAATTAAAAAGTTCGTTTTATTCCCACTATTGCAGATGAACCACACATGTGTATTTGCCTAACTCTAGCGTGTTACCTGTTTATGGTGTATTTTTGACAATCAACCAGTAACAAATTTCTAGATTTTTGTAAATCCTTCCGGCCATGATGAGATTGCAATTGGTTGCTTAATTATTATTATTACACCCAACTTACTTATTGGACAAAGCTATGACGAGGTGTCGTTTGAAGAGGTTCAAAAGTGTTAAAAAAAGATCATTCACAATTCACTTTAGATACTCTGGTAGTGTACCAATTTAATTTGATTTTGTATAATCTATTTTTTTTATCTGTCCCATAGATTTGGGGTATTTTATTATTACACCAAAAGTATGCTGGTATTAGACGGTTCTTACTAACCTCAAATCTGATTGTATGTCAAAATTAAGCATTTTCAAGTACGTCACACTGACGTCGCAAGCCTCTAACAGCTGACCTCGGACAACTTTTGTAAGCGTTTTATAGCAATCTACGTGTTTTGCTGTGATTTTTGAGTGTTTTCTCCAGAAAAAATCGTGATAATTGACTTATTGTAGGTTAGTTTATAATGTTAAGGTATTTAATAGTTATTTATTAATTAGTGAACATTAATAGTGTACATTATACTTGGGTTATCAACACATATTCGTGCCTTAGCTGTAACTTGCTTTAATAAGGTAAAATCCATGTGAATAATGTACACTCTTAATAAAATACTTATCTTTTTTGGGGTTTTTAATGGTGTATTTAAATTATACGATCTAAAAGTTTCGATAACACTTACAGTTATCTTCGTCAGTAGTAACAATAAAAAAAAAGATAAGTATTTTTATGAGTGTTAATGGTGAAAGTTTACATTTTCAATGTACACTCTGTTTTCTTTCCAGAAAAAATGGCTTTTCGTCCTTTACTTTCAGTGTTTATAATTTTATGATCATGACCACACTTGAACCAATGGATGTTTCTGGTGCTATACTCAGAAATGATATATCCATTGAGGCTCACTAGGTTCATGAACTTCAACGATGGTTGCAGTGTAGGAGTTATAAGAGAAATGGGACAAAGAAAGAACTCATTACTAGGTATGTATTATTTTAATCTGAAATATCTCTATTAATGTATTATATAATCTTGCATAATCAAGTTCCTGGATATTTTAACCTTGAATATGTAGATTGTTGAAACAACAGATTGGACGGAATACAATATTTTATAAGGAATCTTTAGTAACCTGAACCTAATGTAGCATATTTTTCATTTTTCCTACCCATCAAGAATATTTCGTAGGCTGATTGCAAGAAGTCACTAATCGCAAAAAGTCACTAACTGCAGTGAATATCATATTTGAACGTGTTGTGTTCTTTTACATCATTACAAGAAAGTTCTACAGTTTATTAATTTCGACGTTATGCTCTATATATAATAGTTATTTGTATATCAAGGGAGTTCTAATGGTGTTAATTACCGAAGGTAACGGATTGCAACCTCGAGGGACGTTAGTCCCGAGGGATTGTAAGTTGCCCGAGGTTATTAACATACACAACTCACGTGATAGATAAATAGTTTTATTTCATATTTCATTATAAATGAAATATGAAAACGAAATTTTGTTGGTTATTAAAATTAAATTATCGTTTAAAAATTAAGTAGGCATTGTTACCATGGATATATCAACTGACAAGTTTGCAAATAGTTGTCAAAATACATCAGAGGGAGTTATAGGTCTATAATTCCCTACTGTAACTCCCTAGGGAGTTATGAACATGTTTACAGTTACGGCAACTAAGGGTTTATTTGTTTATAATGTATTGGTATGAAACAAAATCATTAACGGCATTGACGTTGTGTTGTGTTTTGTTTTCTTTCATCATTTCTCGCAAGTATCACGTATGGCACCTAATGACTTCTTGCAATAAGCCGACAATTTGTTTTTGTTTCATTCATGAAAAATACTTTTTATATACTTTCAGAGTAAAGAACTGTATTAACGAGGGAAAGGAGAATGATATATTTCTTCGCATTGATGGTGAGAAATGGTACGACATGAAGAATGATATTGTTCAAGCCCCTGGCTCACGTAGCAACAGTCAAACTGCATATATTATTTGGGGAACCTTCCCATCATGTGATGTACCTCAATATTATAATAAGGGTCACATTTACACATATATCATTGGAGAAAATTTTGAAACTGAAGATCCAGAAACCACTGAATTAAATCCTGATAATAATTATTCAACAACAGCCAAACCGTTCAGAAGGGAAGTCAGTATGTGTCAAGTGATCACATCAGTGACATCAAAGATGGTAAGCGGGAAATTTATATTTCTGCACAAGTAAATGATTGTCATCATTTCAGAAGACTCTAAGTTCTAATGCCCCAGTCACTATCAACATTGTATCTGGTGCAGTTATTGAGTGTCAGCAGTCAGCAATGGCCAAATGTAGTTATGTAACTGCAGTGTTAATATTTATGTGGGAATATGCGGAAAATATGGGCATCTTCAGGTCTCCTGTACTAGTCGTCCAAGGCACTGCGGATTGGGATCTAAAAAGCGCAATCCTAAACCTATTGTATCAGCAGAATATCCTATTAAGAGATACAGACCTATAACGAGAGCAGCATTTGATCCAAGACTTATAGGATATACAAGGGATGTCAATATTAACAATTTTATTGGAAATCTGCAGAAGGCGGGAGATGATTCCATGTTTCAGTCCGTTTTGAAATTGGAATACGCAGACTTTGAATATTCTGGTGACGAAGTTGCTATATTTTAAATTCTAACCGACCAATATCTGGAAAACGTGGAAAATTTTTTAAATTTTCATAGGTCTATTACATTTCAAATCCTTGGTACGTCACCATAAGGAACTGCTGAATGGCTAAAATGGAGAACATATTTTATCACGTCATGCAACGTAAAATTAATTCTGTATTATAAGTGTTTTGTAACTGTGGTTTCCGATTAGTGGAGTTGATCGGCCTATTTCCACAGTTTTTGCTTTTGGAGCGCGACTTTTCGGAAGCGGACTCTGCTTCCGCCATCAGGCTTAGTCCTGAGAAGGACTGTTTTCGCACTTGAGTCGAATTCATATGTTATGTATAATTTTTTCAAGCACTTGATTACTCTCAGATTCGAACTTAGTACCTTTCACTTACTAGTCTGACACCTTTACCGCTGAGCCACTGAGTAATCCAATATATTTTTAGAACTTATATATATATATATATATATATATATATATATATATATATTGAGATGTTTAGATAGGAGTAGGACAAGGATCGGACAGTCTAACTAGTAATTTCTTTAAAAAAGGGGTGATTTCAAGCATAATACATGTGCGAGACATTCATTTGATATAATTTAGTTCACGATGGGTTGAAAATGAATTTGTTTTGGGCAAAATAATCTGAATAACATTTATACAATTTGATTTAATCATAAAAAGCATTGTGCTACCAACAAAAATGTCAGGAATGTTAAATAAACTTATTTCCGTAAATTCAATTTAGTATTTTAGTTTATTTCAATAAAAGTCAATTTTTCGAAAATATTTTGGCATGTGAATATTTTACAGGTGTTTAACACAAAGTGTAAAGATAGATTTATATTAGGGATATTGTGTAAATAGTTTTAGAATGCAGGAAATTTGGTAAAATTTAGGAAAGGGTTATAATATGGACTTAATATGATTATTTCTCACATATTTTTGGAAGCGATTGTGTGACAAACTTAGTGATACAATTTAAATAGTAAGAACAGTGTATAGAACATATTCACACAAAGACATTTACATGTAGATACATTTTTATAGTGGAATTTCAAGAAAGTGTGTTAAACGATGTGACTTCTTAATGTAACATTCATTTATACAATGCAGGTGAAATGAACATTAAATAAAATAAAGACAGTTATTACAAGTCATTAGGATAACATTTTGAGTTACATAAACGTTTTTAAGTGTAAGTTAGTTGTAATTTTAGAATAAAGTTTGGTTAGGTTTTAAATTTTGTTTTTTCACAAAATTATAGTTTTTTTTGATTATATTAGGCTTAAATTATATTATTAAAGTGATTAATAGGAGGTCTTCCTCAATATCTCATAGCAATATAAAGTATACAATGCATTTCAGCGCAAAATTTCATGAAATGGGGGTTGAATTCATAATTTTTCTAGATAAACATAAAATTCCTTTAAATTTAAGATTTCGAACTTTAAATGTGTGTTTTCCTATGCTAAATTTTATCAGGATTACATATATGTAATTAAATTAAGTGTAGCTTGTAAGATTAGGTAGTTATAAGCAAATTTAAATTAGATTAGGTCATTTCGCATAATATTTAAAGGAACCATATCTTGTTGGATGTCTATCTATTCGCAATTTTACACAGTTTTCATTTCTGTCATTAGATTTTGAATCCGTAATTGTATAAGAAAGATATGGCTAAATTTCTATTTTTGTTAAATTTGTAAAATTTGTCAACCAATCAGAAACATGGTTACATAGGTAGATTTGCTAGAAAAAAATTGAAGATTTAGTAACAACCAAAAGGGTATAAAAGGAATTGCCCTGGAAGTGGATAGCTCTCTATAATTTGTTCAGTTTTTTTGAAAAGGTTAAAATAGTGTTGTGTTTTTGTGTTACAAGTTTTCCTAACCTAAATAATCATCGAGAAAAAGTTAATAAAAAACGGAGAGACGAGTATTCAGGTGCAATTGTTTTTATACCGACAATAATTCAAATATTTAAGTTCGGTTACCGATACCTGTACGTTTTCGTAAAATTTATTACGAATTAATAAGTTTTGTGACGATTTATGTTGAACGTTTAAATTTTTCGTTTTGTTGAATTTAATTTGGTTACGTTATACCAAAATAAATTCGTAATCATTTTTTGTCAATTGTGTTTTATTTCTTGCTGCGAATTTCTTTTAATAATTCACATTTGAGCCGGAACCTAAAATAAAGTGACATTAATTTAAACCTTGGACAACCACTAAATATTTTATAAACGATACCATCAGAAATCATTAATATATTTAAATAAAATTTTATCGAAATTAAATTTGTGGTGGGAGTGAAGTCGTATTGAAAGAGAAATATTACCAGTTACGGAAGCGAACGTGATCAACAACCCGAGCACCAGTTAGCAGCTTGTGGGTAAATGGTAGCAGTAAGAATTAACATATAAAGATCTTCGAAAATATTGGAAAGTGCCTGCATCTAATTGGAACTACCTGTATGAAGACATCGATTTGAATTTGGAACATTTATATGTGAGTCACCTTTTATTATAACCCTATCTATTGTGTTCATTGTTGTGTTTGATTTCCTACAATTATTATTATTGGTTATATGTATAGGTGTGTATTTACAAATAATACTTGTGTAAACACCTGCAAAAGAAACAAAATTTTAAATTATTTCCAAAATTCAAAGTCAATTAAAAGCATAAACATAAAATCAACAAGTCATTTTTGACAGTTCTGACATTTAATAATTTTATTCAGTAACGTTACAACGCATGCGTTAAAAGTATAAATTCTGTTCAGATATATTATTTTTACATATATGATATTTTTCATAAAGGGCAATTCACATAATTATATCTAAATCAAATATAATTTCCCACTAAATCCTGAACCCTATCCCCACATTGAGATTAGAGCTAGTCCGGTGCACAATTATAATTATATAATATCATTATATTAATATTTACAAATTAAATACTGAACTCTATCCCCACATTTTCCCCTAATAGAAAATAATAATTATCATTCATATATTAATCATCCGAATATATATATATATATATATATATATATATATATATATATATATATATATATAAAACTTTTCGTGGTTGCGCAGAAGTTTATTGCGCATGTTGTGCCGTAACTTCTTGCGCAGGTGTATTGCATTGAAGCTCTTCGCGCATTATTGGAATCCATATGGCTTGTGTTTCTACACTAGCTTGGCTTATTGGATTTTCTGCTAGTGCGATGTATGTCGCTTCTTTGAGTTTTCGACGAATTGTGTTCTCGTCTTTATGTCTTGTGTCAAAGCTACGTTTTGTGGTTCCAATGTATACTTTTCCACATGAACAAGATAATTTATTCACTCCGGAAGATATTAATGGGTTTGACACACCTTCAGGTGATCTTAAATGTTCTTTAATTTTTCTTGTAGGTTTAAAAATAGTCCTAATGCCATATTTAATTAGGATTTTTTCAATTCTAGCTGTAACATTAGCTATAAAAGAAAGAAAAGCCGTACCAACATTAAGAACTGGTTTTTTTTTTAAGGTTACGTCTAGAAGGTCTGAAAACATTACTAATATCTGTAAGTGAATATCCATTATGTTGTAAGGATTTTGTTAAGTATTTATATTCATCCTTCAAAAATTCAGGGTTACAAATTCGTTTTGCTCGATCTACTAAAGATTTAATTACACCAATTTCTTGACATGGATGGTGGTTGGATAATTTATGAAGGTATCGATCAGTGTGTGTCGGGTTTCTATAAACCTTAAAAGCTAGTGCATTATTATTTTTAGATATTAATATGTAAAGAAATGATAAACTTCCATTAGTTTCTTTTTCTATGGAAAAATGAATACTAGGATGTATACCATTTATAAAAACTAAAAATTCACGAAGTGCCTCTTCTCCCATGTCTCCAAATAACAAATGTGTCATCTACATATCTATACCAAACTGAAGGTTTTTTAGGTGTATTTTGTAACGCTAACATTTCAAAATTTTCCATGTAAAAATTAGCTATAACAGGATTAAGGGGACTACCCATTGCTACACCATCAATCTGTTCGTAAGATTTACTATTCCACTGAAAATAAGTTGTAGTAAGACAATGCTGAAAAGAATGGTTATGTCCTTTGGAAAAGATGATCAATGTATTCAATAGCTTCTTTTAAAGGCACTTTTGTAAAATTGAAACAACATCAAAACTGACCATTATATCACCCTCTTCAATTTTGAAACTATGCATTTTTTCAACAAAGTCGCAGAATTTTTAATATAAAGGGTGTTTTTCCTATATGAGGTTGACTATATGTAGGAGAACCAATTCCCTTAAAGGAATATTAGGTTTATGAATTTTTGGTAAATTATATAGTTTTGGTGAAATAGCTTCGAAGTTAGTTAGTTTCTTTTTTAAATCTTCAGGAATAGATGCTAATTTAATCAGTTCTTTACTTTCTAAAAGAAGCTTTTTTGTTAGATCTTTTGGTGTTTCACGATAAGTCTTTGGTTCCAACAATTGTTCTATTCTAACGCTATAATCGTTGATATTTAATATAACATTTGCATTACCTTTATCTGATTTTAATATTATTATACTTTCATTGTGTCAAGTAAAGGACGTCGTGGACGAAAGGCTTAGTTGCTCTTTGGAGGTTTTGTTTTACGTAATATGTTAACGGTGTTACATCTAACTTCATTAACAGCATCAAAAGGTAATGATTTAATGGAGTTTTCTATATTGGAAATTATATCTTCAAAATATCTTGGTGTTATCGCAAAATTTCCTCCTTTAGAAAGCACTTCAATAGCATAATCTGAAACAACATTATCAGAAAGGTTTATAACTGTTTTTTTTATAATCAATAGATGGTCTATTATTTTGTTGTTTGCATAATTTATTAAATTTTTCTTTTTGACATTGACATGAGATGTCTTTAAGACAGTTTAACAATATTTAATTTTTAATGACCTAGTTATTCATTACTAAAATTTAATTCTATAGTTGGCTTTATACGTTTCTCAAACTGCAATATCCATAGCAGGCTGATGTTTATGTTTTAATTTTTCAACTTTGACAAAATTGTTTACAACATCTTTAACAATTTTAATAGATATGACTACTGACTAAGATAACTGTAAGTGTTATTGAAACATTTAGATTGTATAATTTAAAATACACCATGAAAAAACCCAAAAAAGATAAGTATTTTATTATAGAAACTAATTTTTATGAATTACTAGAACATTTTAACATGTACAGAGGCGTCCATAAAAGCCTCAACGAGAGCTAAATTTTTTAATATGTTTTATGTTTTATGACATTTTTAAAATTAATAAACAGAATTGAGCTGCTATTGAAGCCGAACTTACGGACGCGTCCGAATATTTGAAAGTATTTTAGAAATCCTTAAAAATACGTTTACTATAACTTTTGATACGGTTGACGGTCATTCTTATGGGGCCACTCGGTACATTTTCCTTATTAAAATTTATTAAATATTGTTTTGTGAAACCCTACATTTTTATTTTGCTGATGAATTAAAATTTATTGCCTATTTAAATTTTATACCCCACCAGAAATGTTCAAGAAAGGTTTGCCACAATGAATAAAATTATCCATGTAATGGAAATATGTATTTGTTAAGTAGGCAGAAAAGCACAAGATTTAATGCTGCGGCAGGTGTTTCATAGCCGAGACTAAAACCAGCAACGCATTAAATCTTGTGCTTTTCTGCCTAGTAACACAAATAACAAATAACCTAGTTCATGACAATGTTATTCTTGATAAACGGTTTTGCTGATTCTAAAATCCAATAAATAATATGGCATGACACACTATATAATTGTCTTCAAAGCATTCACAACATTAAGGTCACTCCGATGAGTTTTGTGGCCCTAAACCCGTTCATGTTTTAAAGGCTTGATTATACATTAATGTCATAATATATACTATTTTCTCTTCTTGTGAATCCCATCAGTGGACACACTGTATAACAAATAAAATAAATAAATGATTTCCTCATTTAACTAAACAGTCTTCAAAATTAACCAAAAAACATACAACATTGAATATACTCGATAATAAAGGAAGTAGAAGTATTGGACATCTCCTTGGTAATATTTTATAATAATGTTTTTATTTTTCTAATAGCCCGTTCAACATGTACCCTTGCTTTGGCAATTTTCTTTGTTAATATTTCTTCCTCTCGAGTTAATCTTTTTCTCTTCATCAGAAAAGATGGTGTGTAAAAATTGACATTTATTTCATCCAATTTATCTTGGATGGTAGATCCACGATTCGCCATTACAGCATCATTTTCTTGCAAAAAATTTTTTAGTTCAGATTTATCATACAACATACAACTCTGTCAGAAATGTCACCTTCAAATCCTTCACTATAATAAATGATTGCGCCACTCTTATTCCTACTAAAAATTTAACAGTATTGGAGTGCTTATAGCTAGAATAAGTGTTTCCTTGTTGCATGAAATTTGATGACATTTGTAAAAATATTTCGGTTCCATCAATAATTAGAGTAATACGATCTTCAAATTGTCTAAAACAATACCTATGGAACCTTTTTTGAAGTTTTACAACCTTGGAACATATCTCCCCTGATGGCTATATTCTGATAATACATGAACTGAATCCAAGTACAAAACACAACAGATATCAGGGTTTTAGATTTACCACACAGAAATGATAGTTCATCTAAGGTAAAGCCACGTCCCAGTCTTATTAAAGTTAAACATAATTTGTCCTTGTTCGCCCAATTTTGAACTTTTGGCCATTTCTTATTGCCATCACCTCTTCTATAACCTTTATATGAATATTTTAACCGGATCTAAAAATACGTACAATGCTTCAAATTGAAACAGTTGAATGTTTTGTTTTGTTTAGATGAATTTTCAAAGGAAAATTGAGTTTTCTTGCATTGATAAGGACTGGTTTATTGAGTCGATTTTTCACATATGAGTTGTTCCTGATGTGGAGATTCAACAACTAGACATTTTTCCATGGTTTCCATTAACATGTCAGTTTCAGAGGAATCTGGAGTTAAAGAATGAGCAATACGATTAACATAAATTGATTCTTCTGGTTGCATATCAACCTCAGGCAAACCTGGAAGAGCTAAATAGGAAATAGGACGTGAATATTGATGGGTCCAATGAAATGCGTATTACAAATATAAGTATTTCTGGAAATATTGTCTGGAGTTAACAGTGTTTTTCACATAGCTCTATCCAGTTCAAACTTCTTGGTATATCCTGTATTTTTTTTTGGAAAGGGAAAAAAATTTCTTTTCTTATTATTTTGAGAATTACTTTTGCATCCTCTGTATGAACACCCCGCGTTTTTGAAGCAAATGTTGAACAAAGAATAAAGTATCTTTGATATAACATCACACTAACGAATTGTTGAGAAGTCGGGTTGAAAATTGAAAAATACAAATCGTAAAAACGCCACAACATTATTCATACAAAACCACCTTTAGAACTAATAGAATAATATAATATAACATCAGTAGAATGACACACAATGACCATAGATACAATGGCAAATGACATAAACTTATCGTATGTCAATATTTAACCACAGAACATCACGAAATTTGACAAATATGTATTAGGTAACCAACATAACAACTGAAATAACCTTAAAATTATTTTCTACCAAATTTTTCCGAATTACTTGACATTTGAATGGTCTGCACATTTCTGAATATGCATAAATCAAAAACGAATAATTTGGCACCGATATTTTGGAAAGAAAACGTGTTTCCAGTGATAGAGGTTTTTCGCTGTTTTAAAGTTGGCAATGACTGGCCGAACTCTATTGCAAACTTTCAAACTGCTCTGTACGTTGCTATTGAAACGGATATTTCAAAAAATCCTCATTTTTAATACTTAAAAAAAGGCAACATATATCAATCATGTGAAAATAAATTAATCAAATTTGACGTTAGTGAAAAATATTATACCAACTTCGTCAAAATAACTCCCAAATCTAGGGGGCAAATAAAAAAAAAAGATTATATTATATATATCTGTTAATCAATCAGTTCAATATTTTTTACCCATGTCCCGACCTAGTCCATTTCTTTGTAATTTAATTACTCGCGTATTACGACGAAATTGTTCACAGCTGATAGAATAGTTCCGTTCTTCTCAAACTAGAAGGAATTTTCATTCAGGGGTGATTCTATACACACCGCAAAAATAAAATAGCAGTGTGACTTATATGTAATAGTTTGGTAACAGTTTTAAGCGTTATGAATTAATCCAATACGTCTACTTTAGAATTTAAATTTTGGAATATGAAAACAAAATATTTTCAATTTTAAATGTTAGGCCGACGGAAGTTTACTTTGATTCCACCAATTCACCTAGCTTACGAGCCGTCACTGATATGTAGGTAACAAAACATGAACATAACCTAAAATGTTTATTATAATGTTATTCAGTTCAACCACAGTTATTTAATCTGTGGTTCAACACTATGTTTTGCATATCAACAACGTGTCTATACGTGATTTACATTCATACAACTGCGTCTTTTATATATTTTCCCACTTGAAACGTGACGATGGTTTGGCTTAGAAACAATACTGGTAGGAGTTTTCCCCAAAAATTTAAATGATGACAATGTAGGTCAACTTTCTATAACTTTCATTCCAGTACTTCCAAGAACATCAATGTATTTGTAATAAACAAATATGCATTTATCAAAATTAAAAGGAACAATGTCGTACAGAAGTTTATTACCAGTATTAAGGGCAGGCAGCAATTGTGATTTCAATTATTCTCAAATTCGTCAATTCTCCAGTACTAAAACAAATTTTGCAAAAGTAGCACAATATCAAAAACCAGATTGGAATAGAGCAGTTAGTGAAGCAGAAAAAATTGTGGGTTATCCAACATCATTCCTTAGTTTACGTTGGTTACTTAGTGATGAAATTGCAAATGTTGCTTTACACTTACGTAAGTTAGTAGGGTCCAATCACCCGCTACTTAAAACTGCCAAGTAAGTTTTATGTTACTTTAACACTGACGTTTGTAAGGTAGACTTTTAGAAGCTTATTGTACAATGGAAAAAATAATATGCAAGCTTGGGGATTAATTGTATTGCTTGTTTCGAAAGCAGCTGGACATTCTCCTGATCTTCCTGACTTAGAACAAGATAAAGCTGCTGGTGTTCTTCATAGTCAACGTGCCTTAGCAGAAGTAACAGAAATGATACGTACAAGTCATTTGGTACATAAAGGATTAGTGAACTTACAAAATGAAGAAACTAAAGAAGATTCAAGTGATATGATGTTTGGTAATAAAATAGCACTTTTGATAGGTGACTATTTACTTGGTAATTGTTGTGCTGAGTTAGGGGTTTTACGGAATCAAGAATTGGTAAGTCTTATGAGTTCAGCTGTACGTGATTTGGCTGAAGCTGAATTTGTGGGGCCTCGTGACAAACAAAATAATCCTTTACCAGCACGTCCTTTAGCAAATATTGAGTATAAACCACTAAATGATGTAGGTTTGGAACCATTAGTTGTTAGCGAGGCACTGGGCAATGCCCAAGCTGAGTGGACATTAAGACATGTTTTAAGTGCAGGTAGTTTGCTTGGGAAATCATGTCAAGGCACTTTAAAATTAGCAGGTCATTCATATGAGGTGCAAGAACAAGGGTATTTATTTGGAAAACATTTAGCTTTAGCTTGGCAGGCATGTTTAGATCGAGAACCTTTCGTTCCTGGTAGTTTAGAACCATTTAGTCTTGTTTGTGCACCAGTGATGTTTCACCTACAGTACGATCCTGATTTATATACTGAAATTGAAAAGGGTCAAAATGATGTTCAAGATGTTGATTATGAAAAAATTCGTAAATCTGTTATGAATGGTCCTGGTTTAGATCTCACACAGAAATTGCAAAAAGAACATTCCCAAGCTGCTTTAGATGTTTTAGATCAACTCCCACCATCAGATGCCCGAACAGCTTTGGCAAACATAATTGCCGCAATACGTGACATCTAGATATTAAAAGATAATTATTTTGTGAACCAAATTATATTTATTTTGTACAATGAAATATTTATGTTACATTTTTAACACAACCAGACCGAATACAACAGATGACAAAATTTTATTAAACATTTAAGATTATAGTTTTATTATCTGCAAATCATAGTGTACTCTTGAAAAAATTGTATATTAAAGTTAAGAAAGTTATGTTTATGTTCAGTGTCCCCTCCAGAGTGTTAAAAACCTTTCATAAAACTACTTAAATATGCCAAGTTTAGAAGAAACAAAATGTAAACTCTCTTTTGTGTTCATATAATTCTTTGTATCTATTCTTTTAAAGGTCAGTACATTACATTTTTTGTACATGGACATGTAAATAAGTGTCTGCACTCTAACAAATTGACTTTATCAAGGTACTTAGGTACATTAATTTGTTATTTAGTAACAAAAATTTTCAAAGTGCTAATTATAACAATAAATTAACAAACTGTTACAATTGACAAATGTAACCTAATAAGTTTAACTACTGACAAAATCAGTGTTCTCGTTTATCTCTCATAAGAATAGCTAATTGTGCATATCTGGGCATTTTTCATTGAAATATATTATTAAAATAATTTGTACTAGTTAAGTAATTTTACTAGTTGGTTTGAAAAAGTTGTGATTGAAGATGACTAGTTTTTAAGGATTATATATATTCCGTTTTTATATGGTGATTGGTTTTTGTATTAAGATTTATATAAGTATATTTTAATAAAATTATAAGTTGTTTCATACAATCTGATCATAAAATTATATCTATACAGGGTGTTACCTAATGATATGCTATTATTTATGGATGAAATTAATTGTCATTTCAGTATGTGAGCATAGAGGGATTACAATACAAAATGAAAAAATTTTTTTGAGCAAATCAAATTATTAAAAAATCCAAAGTAATATTGAAAAAAAAGCGAAATTAACACGAAAAAGCAGAGATTTAAAAAATAAGTTAAACAACTAAAAGTAAAAAGTTATGTGGCACGTTTTAACCACAGTTCAGATGTAAATTATATGTATTTAATATATGTCAACAAAAAGATTACCTTGATTGGGCTTTGAACCCACAACTTTGCTACAGTAATGCTTTCTCAACTGAGCCATGGAGATACAATTGCCCATTCCAAATGCTATTTTACAATGTGTTCATTGGCAGTTCTAGCTGTGTTATATAATGTGACAACACAGCAGTAGTATTTGCAACATGTTTGTTAACATATAGATCTTTGAAATGAAGTTATGTATGCAATAAGAAAGTACAGAACACATTGGCAAAATTACCAGCATTAAGGGCCACACACTCAGTGTGTTAATTAGGAAGTAAAGCAACTGTTTTAGTCCAGGAAAAACTGTGCTTCACAGGAAGTCACCCTCGTTCTTGTTACTTTATGGGTCTTGGCAATCTTTGTAGAGTAGTGCAGTTTGCAATGTATGCAATATAAAAGTACAGAACACAATGGTAAAACTGCCAGCATCAAGAGCACACACTTAGTGTGTTAATTAGGGAGTAAAGTAGCTGTTTTAGTCCAGAGAAGAACTGTGATTATAGAGTACAGGAAATTCGTCTCGCTCTTGTTCTTTATGGCTGTTTGCAATCTTTGTAAAGTAGTGCAGTTTGTAAGACTGCACATTCATTTCTATTCCTTGTTCCATGAATTCCAAGTGCAAGATCCCACGTCTGTCCCAAAAGACGCTAAACCTGACCTTCCAGTTGGATGATACCTTTTATTTGAATTTGTTTCGGTTTTCTACTAGGTACTATTGCATTGATTCCTGCTTACTCTCTGATGTGATATAAGCAACCCAGGTTTCATCACCATAACCCTTCTAGCGATGCTGCAAAGATTGTGAAATTTGTCAAAAATGGAGTGGTTAATTCAGAAAATGTAAACCTGTTCATCTGCACCAAATTTTCCGAGACTACCGATGGTTTTCCATTTGTTTTCATCACCTTACGTGTTTGTAATGTATTCGTTATACTGTCTTACATGAATTTCATGTCAAGATAGATTTTCTTTAACTGCCTTTATTTTGATATAGAGCCACACGTCTGTTGTGAAAGCCGCCTGGTTCTATAAAATATCAATAATACAGCATTTTCAATCTTATTTAAATCATTTTTAGACTTATTTGGCCCTATATTAAGAAATGTATAAAGAAAAGTTATGTAAAATTAAATTCTCTTTAGAACTTATATTACACATTTTTCTATACAGTTGATCGTTATTCAGATATTGATCAAATTTGAACTAACACTTAAATTCTACCTTAGGAAATTTTTTGCTGCTAACTTACGCTTCGTATCAAAAAATTACATAGACCATAATTAATCGATATGTTTTAAAGTCTATATTTTATAAAAGCCAAAAATTGCTCCTAATAACCCCCCCTCCCGCCGCTAAATTTCCCCTAAAATTTAATCAACTCCAGAAGTGAAAATAAGCTTAGAAATTTTAAGTACGTAGGTACCTACCTATACAATTGGCATAGTCGAATAAATATTAGTAAAAAAAAAGCATTACACATTTGGTTTATTTATAGAAGGGTCATCTTGAAATACAATAAAAATAAGTATCGTATAAATTACATATGCGTGATATTTTGAAGGATATGATTTCAGATTAAAAACAAATTTAAAATCTCATTTTGCGACGTTAATGTTGGAAGACTCCTAATTACAAATTTTCGTGGGGGTGTACTAAGGCATTAGTTTCAGCCCGCGGCTAGCTGCAGAAGTGATCCCACCAATCAGATTTAAGAAACACTTAAATGTTAGAATTGCAAAAATGCGGGAAATTCTACTACCTCTAGGCATGAAGGATTTATAATCTAAGCTATCTTTATTATCACGCAAATAAGCACTATAATTTTCGAATGCCATTAAAACTTGGTTATATTTGAGAGGATTTGTTTAGGAATTGCACTGGTTTCTTCGGCATTCATACAAAATGTGACAGCCTAAAATTTGTTAAAAAAACGTTTATTTGATGTACACACTAAGTAGGTAAGCATTCACAACTTGACACTTCATGAATTAAATCTAACCTTTCATTATTCTTTCATTATTTTAATTTTTTATTTTATAAACACTACTATAGTATAATATTTTGTATGCACCATGGGCATTACATTACCATTGGATGTCCTATAAGTTTTCCGGTCAGAGGCCTTTAGACTTGAAGTATCTTATCCTCGGAAGGGAATATTGTTATTAACATGTTCGTTGCCCATAACAAAGTAGCATTTCGCTGGTATCCACCATTAAATTATGATGGCGACACGGGCACTCAATGCCAAATTTCGCTCCCGAGTGAGGCACATATTATGCATTTCTTTGACAACACTAAAAGAAACGACATTCTAAATCACATAAATGAACATATAAAAATTATTCATAAATAACATCAGAAAAACAACAAAACTTAATGCAAACAATCACTTCTTCTTACCAGTGCTGAATGAGTACGTATAGGGTAAAATTGGCCTCAACAGTGAGGTGGGCTGTGAAATACAATATATTTTAATAAATAATTACAAGGCTGACACTATGTCATCAAGGGTAGACAACGAGTTAATGCCTTTATTCTTTAACAATACATAAATTAGTAAATTGTAAATATATAGCATTCTTATACATATGTAAAGTTGTGAATCTCAGAGTGTTAGTTCAAGATAATAATAATAGCCCAATTTTATAACATCTCTGATGTTTTACAGACAAGTGTGTTACCCAAATTTTTAGAAATTTCACCAATTAATGTGTTTGCTCGTGGGTTACTATCGCTTAGTGTTTTTTCAATTCATCTTTCTTATCTTCATGATTAATATTATGTTCACCAGTGTCATTCATGGTTTGTCATCCTCTACATGAGCTCCATTCATGCATAGTTTGTGGATATGTGTGCAAATATTGAAATGAATGACATAGTCCATGCAATTGCAGCTGTAAACATGGACAGAGACTTTGCAATTTGGGCAAATAACTTGGCAAACATATGGGTATCATCAAGCCTATTTTTGATGATTTTGTATATGTTATGGTCTGACTGAACCATGGAGTAATCTTCTTCAGCTGTAATAAGGATATTGGAACATACAGCAGTGAAAGGAGTTCTATTAATTATTTGTCAGTTGTAAGCAAAGCAACTTTCCCCTTTTCCAGTTTGGTTACCCTACTAAATTGTTTGTCTCTTACATATCTCAATAGTACACGGATTGTTTTATCCAGTGTTCTGCAAATTTTACCTGAATCTTGTTTCTATATTTTACATTAGATCATAAAATCATAATTGTATTTAAAACGGATGACAATATATAATGCTTACCATTCAAATAAATATACTTAAGAAGTTTGTGCATTGATTCTAAATACATGTTTGTGTTAATAGAGCAATCCCTCTCTAACATATACAGCCCATAAATGGCATCTCTGAGCTCTTCATCATTTTGAATTTATGTAAGACATGACTCAAGGTATCGAAATGCATCCAAATTAGACTCCTGGCATAGTACCTACACATAATGTTTTATGTATACATGTATAAAAAAGTGTATTCTACAGAAGAATAATTAAATTACCAGACCTGCCTGTTCTTGTCGGACCTTATTTTATACTAAATTAATCTTGGTTCTTCACACTCGGTCAATGAGCCAGGTGCACAATAATCTTTTGTTTGAGACACAACTAAGCTCTAAGCACTATAACATTGTTCAGCATCATGGGTGATGAACGTTTTTGCATGAATGCTCCCTGATGATCTTTCTTTTACAGCATTTATGAAATACTTTAACGATATATAATCTTACCGATTTCAAATTAAAAAAGGCGGCAGGAAATCCCTTCCCAAAGTCTCATCCACTATGAGTATAGTGATCAAATGAAAATTGTGACGATTTCTACCATACGTGGAATCCATACACACAATTCCATTATTTCTTAACATTTCACATTGTGCATTTGTCATTATACCCAACAAAAAATCTTCTGATTTTATAGATCCTACGGTTAAAGGCTCACCTTGTATTTTATGCAAAATGAAAGTGCTATTTGCACCTTAAGAATTTTTTTCCATCCACATGCCAATATTCATACAATCATTTTGATTTTTAATTGCTTTGTCATATAGACTGTATGTACATTTGTGAAATGTTTTGGATATCTTTATTTGTTGTCAAGTGAACTCAATCAAAAGGTAGAATGATTGTCTACACTATTTCTGATTTCATTCAAAATTTCCAATGCAGGAATGTGTGAAATATATTGTTTAATAAAATAAAATAGTGTGTTGATGTAGTTGTAAGAATTATAACCAACTGAAACTTATCCAGACTTTGTGTTTGTAAACTTGTGCACCATACTCGTTTAAAGTACCTAATTAAACTAGTTACCTTGAAGCAACTGTGAAGCAATTGAACTTAGGTAATGGGCATGGGCTAATTGCATGCTGTGGTCATAATGGATTTGAAAATATGTCATTTTAAATTTTTTATTATCTTGCTTCAACTCTAAAGGTGATGTGTATGTAGAATTCATTTTACATAACCCTTCTTATTTGAGCATACGTTTTCAATCGTCAGGTTTGAAAAGCCCTTGCTTATTTCCATTCCTATTCCAGAAGAAATAAGTTACCCCATTCGCAGATGCACAATGCCTAACCCACAACAATTTTAGTTTAATCTCTTCTTTTGCCTTTCATGTATTCAATTCTGAAAGCATTTGATAGGTTGATTCGTTAGATCAAGTAAATACCTAGCGGAGAGGTGGGTAAAATGACATACCCAGTAATTTTGGTAAAAGAAAAGACGAAATGGAGGCATAAAACACAAATGTTTGTAATGTATGAGTAGTCAATTACATTATCTGTGATATTAAGTACAAAAAAAACAGTTTCTTTAAAACACTTTAATGCAAAAACAAGCACAAACCTATTTTTTTTCTACAAAAAACCATGTTACCCGCGCATGCCGGGCAAAATGACACTTAAATTTACATACGCTTAACATGTAAAAAACTTAATTATCATCTAAAACAAACAAAAATAAGTATGTACTTTGCTAGTTTATGGTTGGTAGAGTGCATAGATTTTTTCGATCTTTCAGAAACACCAGCACATTTTGAAAGTGCCCACTTTTGGCAAATTTAATTGACATCGCAACCACCCTTCTTGCAATTTAGATCTACTAAAAAGGTCATTGCAGTAGAGGCAGGCGCAGTCTTCCTCATCATCAACAACACTGAAAGGATCTTCATCCCTTGACTTGCAAAGTACTTTCTTCGCAAAACTTCTTCAGCTTTTTCTTTGGGTTTCTGCTTTCTTTTCATACTCTTTTGTCTCTAAATTTTCCTCAAATACCTCCTTTTTAACCACATTTATTTGTTTCTTTCTCTCTTGTTCTTGTATTTTGTCATTTTCCTTTTCACGTAAGCTTCGCAGGTATGGGCTCTCAGTTAGGACATCCTGATATCCAGAACTTTTTCGTTTACTAGATTATCTTTCAGTACTTTGTGGTATGGAACCCAATTCGTGTAAAACATTTTGAATATCATCCTTCGCAGAAGTAGAAGGCCCAGCATTGTACACGATTTTGTTTAAGAGAGAACTTTTTGAGGACTGCAAATCGTTTGAAATGTCTTTTGATACATTGTTTTCATGAGCGGTTATTTCTGGTATATACGTTGTCAAACTCGGTAGAAATACGTGGTCAGGAAAAATATTGGGGTTTAGTGGCGATATTCCAGTTGCTTTGAATCTGCTACAGACATTTTCAACTGTGCCTGCTTTCTCATAAGCTGAACTAAAAAGTCTACACACTTGGTAAATTATAACTGTACGGCCAGGATTTTGTCTAAGCCAGTGAGTTACAATTTGATTATAATATTTACGAAGTGGCCCAAAAAACGTCACTTCCAGTGGCTGCAAATAATGAGCGCAGTGAGCCGGTAGCACAACTGAATGTCTTTTAGCTAATTCTCTTATGGCTTAAATGCCCGTCCAAAATTAATAAAGCTTTTTGATCTTTATTAGACCGGACGTAATCTATAACATGTTGCATCCATTTTACAAACACATCTGATGTCATGCACCCAGATTTGTTATGCAGTTCTAAGGTACCAACAGGGACCCCGTCATACAGATCTGGATTAAATATTTTCCTAGGGAACAACTGAATGTCTTTTAGCTAATTCTCGTATGGCTTAAATGCCCGTCCAAAATTAATAAAGCTTTTTGATCTTTATTAGACCGGACGTAATCTATAACATGTTGCATCCATTTTACAAACACATCTGATGTCATGCACCCAGATTTGTTATGAAGTTCTAAGGTACCAACAGGGACCCCGTCATACAGATCTGGATTAAATATTTTCCTAGGGAAAGTTATTGAAGGTGGTATACAGGTTCCCCCAGAACATGCATACTACGACTGTTGAATGAACACCTCTTTCTGTGCTCGTAAAGGCCCCCACTTGCTTCTTGCCTTTTTGTGCAAACACTTTCTGCGATACTTGAACAGTTGTGAGGGCCATTCCATATTAAAAATCACGGTGTTACTAATTTTATTACTATTGATCACTTCTTCAAGTTTGTCAAATATTTGCTTACTTGCGGCTTATTAAATGCATCGGCTCGAGCAAGCGAGGTGGCTTCTGGTGAACGTAATGATAGTTGTGGATTACGCTTACGGAAACCATTCAACCATCCTTTTCCAGCCATCTTTACTTCTTTATTTAAAGTATGCTTGATTTTCATTTCGGACGTCTGTGGTTGTCAAGCCGAAAAGACGGGACTCCAAATCTAAAATGTGATTAACTAATGCTTTTTCGACTTCCTCATTCAGCGTGGCTCTAATTGAACCACGGTGTTTCTTGAATTTTACACCTGTCTTATTTTTGTTTAGTCCTCGACGACGTAGAGTTGCTGTTGGTACATTAAACATTTTGCTAGCTTTTAACCAGCCCATTTCACGGTTGCGGACAGCTTCCAGAGCTCTCTGCATGTCCGCCTCATTCCAATTAGCTCTACGAGATTTTCTTTTATATGAGTACACCATCCAAAACAAAATAGAATAGGTATGTCATCTTGCCTGGCAAGAAATCGCAAAAGCTTTTATTTATTACCGAAAAATGACCCACAAGAAATACTTACATTGGAACGCTTAATAACACAACCACGTGCAACCGGCTAGTCGACTCAAATACACCACTAGCGAGGTCACGCTACATAAGGTGCGGTGCGGCTGACAGTTGCACACAAAGCAAAGGCTTGGTGCTCTCTGAACATACTAGATTTCATACAGCAACAATAAGTCATTTTGCCCGCCTATGTTCTATTACCCGCCCCTTTCCTTACCTGTAAAATCGTTAAAATCTCCACTTCATTATTTATTTGGTGAACATTTTGCAAGAATTGCCTTAAAAATGAGATTTGATTACGGGAGTAACTACATTGTGACTCTTTACACTTAAATTGTGGAATCACCACGTTCGGAAATATTATGTTTTACTTTTTAAGTGTCGTTACTCATTGTTGATTTAATTAATGTTTCACACATGTTTATCGGATTGTGACATTTTGAACAATAGTTTGTCACATACACCTTCTCTTATTACATTGTTTATAATTTGGCCATGGAATAATCACAGGAATAATTTGTACCCAAATTAATCGCGGAAGCACTCATTAGCGTAGTACCTTTTTTAATATAAAAACAATAAAATTGAAAATTTGTTTGAATAAATGTATTGTTAATAAAGTCGCCATCACCACGCATAATTGCTCATCAAGTACTAATTAACTATTTTAATAAAAAATTAACACACAATTTTGTCAAATTTGAAAAATTAAAACATGTTTTAATTTTTCAAATTTGACAAACTTGTTTACTACATCTTTAACAATTTTTAACAAACATTACTACTGACGAAGATAACTGTAAGTGTTATCGAAACGTTTAGGTTGTATAAGTTAAAGTACACCATTAAAAAATCCCAAAAAAAAGATAAGTATTTTATTATGAGTGTTAATGGTGAAAGTTTACATTTGAATAAATAAGCTCATTTCCTAACCTTAAATTTAATAAATAACATTAATTTTTGCTATCTCTAAAAAATACCATGTCACAGTCATTGGCACAGATATGCCAATTACACGTTTTGCTATAAATATTATATTCTACAAAACTTTCTAACATCAGTATTCCTTTCTTTATATCTAATTTACACTTGAGTATTTTACTTTTTTAAATATCATTGTGAACAGTTGTTGGCACCATGCCAATTACCATGACATCAACAGTGCCAATAACTGTAAATAAAAAAAACTATTTTTAAATAAAAAGTACTTAATTTTTCAAAAATTAATGTACTTGAGAAGCCGTTTTTCACGTAGGTAAAACAGGTATTCATAGTGTGATTTCTTCATAGAAATGCCAAAAGTGCCTAAGGAAGAAGCTTATTGCAAACAGTACACCGAAGATGACATTCAGAAGGCGCTTTGCGCAATCAAAAAAGGTTGCTCAAAGAAAAAATCTTCGAAATTATTTGGGGTACCTACAGCTACCTTACAGTTCAGGCTTTCTAATGCGTTTAAAAAGACTGGTCATGGCTCTCCTCCAATACTTACTTCTGAGGAAGAATCGCAATTAGTCAATTGGTTAACGGAGTGTCAGAGAAAAGGATTTCCGAAGAGATTTGAGGATATTCAATTTTCTGTGAAGTGCTTTTTGGATAGACAATCAAGAGAAAACCCATTCAAGAACAATATACCGGGCACAGGCTGGAATAAATCATTTATGAAACGACACCCTCTTCTTACAAGTAGAACTCCAGAAGGTGTAACAGCTGCGTCTGCTTGTGTAAGTGAGTCTGACATAAGAAAATGGTTTCAGCAAGTATACACCTATTTAAAAGAAAAGAATTATGACCACATATTAAACGATCCAACTAGAATTTTCAGATGGTTGGGGAGTTGGTCACAGCGAACGTTGCTGGATGAAAAAATAAATATTTTTCCCAGCCTTAAGGCAGCTAATTTTGAATTTCACATAATTTTTTTCGTTGACGGCCACAAAACACATTTAGATGTTAAACTAAGTAATCTTTGCACTGTATCCAAACGCTACCCGTATTCTGCAAGCGGCAGATGTACCGGCTTTTAAGCCTCTTAAATCAGATTGGGAGAAAGGACTAACGGAATGGAAAAAAAAACAATCCTGAGAAAGAAATTACTAAGGAAACCTATTTTAAAATGTGTAACAGATCAAGCCATGCATAAGAAAACAATCATTAATGGCATCAAATCATGTGGAATATATCCATGGAACCCAGATAACTATACCAAATGTATGGGCAAAGATTTAAAGAAACAAGATAAACACATAGACACTTTGGAAAACGCTGAGGCAATAACCAACAAGTTGCTGTTTTATTCAGATTTTCTTAACATTGTTGGTGAACAACAAATTCAACTTTTAACAGATACGCAAAGAACTGTGTCAGAACGTGATGAAGACTTTATGAAACCCTATAAAATATGGAAATTCTTTCAAAGTGACAATTTAGCTGATCCAAAAGTTCAAAATAACTATTCGAAATGCCAATTAATCCATAGGAACAAACTATCTTAACCAACCTAACACGTTTGATTTATCGCAACAAAGCCTAAACCAAGAGTTCATAGAAACAGAAATAGATTATGGTGCCGTTAAAGATACGAAAATGGACTGCTCTAACCAAACCAAAGATTTATTACAGCAAAGTTTAAAACTGGGCCTATACAATGAATTGGAAGAAAATAAAATAGAATACAGCATTTTACACTCAGCTGAAGATAATACAGAAGGTGACAGTATTGACCAAGCTAAAACTTTATTGTATCAAAGTTCAAGAGATAGCAACAGAAATTCGTCATTTAAGACAGACAACAAATGGTGGCATCAAAGATTTAGAAGATTCTACAAATTTAGGCGAAATGGAAAGTGGATGCAGCTTTAATGGTTATTATTTATTATATCCACACACGCCTGAAAGAAAAGGGACGAAACCGATTAAAGAGAAAAATGGCCTTTCGTATTGAATTATTACAAACAAAAAAGAAAAGCAAGGTACAAGTAAACTGACAACTACCAAAAGCGATGGAAAGAAAACTAGGAGTAGAAAGGAACCTAAAGATGAATACAAAAATAAAACCTTTTCAAAAAAAATTTAGCTCGGAACAGAAGATTAATATTATCTCGCACATAGTGATACCTACCTCAAAACCCTTACACATAAGGGATTCATTTGGACCAGAAATAGAAAGCGAAACAAAACGGAATGTAAATCTTGAAAGTGACGATTCATTGAAAAATCACAGTAACAGTGAGAAAGCAGTTAATGAATTTCTTGAAGAAAAAATAAGCAATCCATTTCTAAATTTGCCGGTTAATAAAAAGACTGTGTTTTGTTTGTGCCAACAATATAAATGATATTAAATTAGCAATAAAATGTACTAATTGTTGTAGAACATATTATTTGAAATGTATTCTGAAAAGCAATTTCACAGTTACTAGTAATTATTACACATGAAAAACTAAGAAAAAATAAGATCGTCAATAAAAATTGATAGGTTTTCAAAGTTTTGATGTTATGTTTAAATGATGCCTAGTAACTGTAAAGTGTTCGGTCAACAATATTAACACTTGGTGGCTTGGTGCCAATGACTAAATTTTCCCAGATATCAAAAGTAAAAATCATAATAAAAAAATATTCTAAATGAGAAAAAAGCACGGTAATGTAAATTGCACAGAACTGTCTGTACTAACTAATAAAAAAGAAAGAGGACAAATGCTTAAAGAGTAAAAGAATTACAACCGAGTCAATAGACGGTTTCTATTAAAGTTTGACATTTAAATGAGAGAGACAAAAGTTCTACCCTAGTTGTGTCTCAATTTTGCAGGATGGCCACACAAACGTAAAATATCACAATATATTGGCAATCCGCTTTTATTGTTCTAATCTAACCTAACCTTTTTTTATTCGCGCTCTGTAACCCTTGTTTTTATACCTTAGTAGTTATTCCGTCGTTTTGTATTAATCCTTTTGTTTACATAATCATTATTTCCGTGCTTTTTTTTCACATTGCAATACCTACTTCTATCAGCTACGTTCATTTATCTTTTCTTTCTTCCTTTTTGTTAATCACCCTGCCTTTAATCCTTACAGGAAACAGTCTTTTTCAAGACTCAATTGTTTACAACCCTTGGTGTATGAGTAAGTGTTTAGATAACTGATTTGCTTCTCATTACTTACTATAGGTGTGTTACTTTCTTAGTGGACCAACGATCTATATCATTATAACCACAGGACGTTCTAGGTGCTCTTTTACGGTCAGGTGCAACCTAACCTTTTTTTATTCGCGCTCTGTTACCCTTGTTTTTTGTACCTTATTAGTTATTTCGTCGTTTTGTATTAATCCTTATGTTTATATAATCATTATTCCCGTGCTTTTTTCACATTGCATTACCTACCTACTTCTATCAGCTACGTTCATTTATCTTTTCTTTCTGCCTTTAATCCTTCCAGGAAACTGTCTTTTCAAGACTCAATCGTTTAGAACCACTTCAGTATAAGTTAAGTATTAGGTTAAAAGTTAATTACATTTTGTTATTGATTGTTCACTACAGGAAAACCGTATAATGCCCAAGCGCTATTACAAGGATTGTTGCAACACCTCCAAATCTAAGAAGTCCAGAAGTGTTCGATTTCAATCCTTTTCGAAACCGGACGCAACATGGCTAAATGTCTTTTATGGATAGAGTTATGTGGAAATGACAACCTTAATCCATCGAACATTACCAAAAATGTGTATGTTTGCAGTAAGCATTTTGGAATAGAAATAAAAGATTCTAATCCAGTACCACATCCGAATTATACTGCTAACTCCATAGTGCATTCAAAAAGGCTCGATGTTCAGAGAGAGATATGTTGTAGTGGGATCGAGCAGTAGGGAAGTTTGAAGCATTTTTCAATTTTTTGGATGAAAGTGTCATGTCACAATTAATGTACAAGCAAAACAGTCACACACCAACAAGAAATAAATTTAGTTACCTCACAAATGAGGACATTATGTTTAATATTGATACGTTTAAGAGGGGTATACATTAAAAGAACTTTCTATATTTTACAACATTAGTCTGACTCGTGTCGGTGACGTTTTATACATGGGTGCAATTTGTATGTTTACAGTGTTGTGGTCTTCGTAATGACTTAGTAAAAGGCGCTCGTGCTACTGAGATGAGACATATGCCAGCTTGTTTTCGTTTATTAAATGACAAAGTTACCATAATACTTGATACCTACTACCAAATTCCGAGTTCAAATGTCGAAAAACTTCTAACAACAAGGGAACACACACTCAAATTATAAGCACTACAATGCGGTAAAATTTTTGGTGGAAGTGTCATCAAGGGGTGCAGTTGTGTATAACAGCGAAGGTTATGAGGGGTCCATTTCTGACATCGAATTGTTTAAAGTTTCAGATATTTCTGTATTTTTGGAAGAAGGTGATGTGATAATGGCAGATCGTGGTTTTACCATTCAAGACGTGTGTGATGAAAATAAATACACATTAATTATACCACCTTTTTGGCTGGAAGAACAAGTTTAACAGCAGAGGAAGAAACTTTGACTATAAAAAATTGCAAAGTATCGTATTACTTTAGAGCGCTCAATTGGAAGGATAAAATGTTACCAAATTTTAGCGAAACCAATACAAATCTCGATGTTACCTATAATGTCAAATATTTTTAGTATCATTTGTTTTTTGGTAACCTTTGAAAATCCTGTTTTAACTTAAAATACATTTGTATGTTATAATCCTATAATTGAATAAAAACAATTGCAAATTGTAGTAATTACTATTTATTTTCGTCTGAATAAAGATTTATCTATTATTTATATTGTAACTTTCACCCAACAACATATTAAATAAATGAAAATAGTGTTCTTAACATTTGTCATGTATAACTAATTCTGTGAAGTGTTGTACATATTAGTAATCAAATTAGTAGCTTCAATAATAAATACTAATGCCATATGTAGATTGATAGGTAATTATAATGAAAACACCATCAAGTTTAACTTAAAGTAAAATATAAATATGTTACTGAAAGTATTCCAATTCAAATAATTGTAGATTTCTCGGTATTTTCATTAAAAATAACACACGTGTTATAATACATTTTTTTTAGTTTTTTAGTTAAATTGTCCCTAATGGACTTCTCTACATCACATAATTTTACTAATTTAAGCTACCTCTCTGCGTGAAATGCTACTTACTCGGCAAATCCTATATATCAAAATAATCGGGTAATTTAGTTCACCGAGTGTAGTGATGACACGACCTGCTTAGCATTCGGGAGGTAATGGGTTCGATTCCCGTTACTGTCTATCTTGTATGAGTTTTTTTCAGGGGGTTCTCCTCATACACATGTAGCGACATGTTGCAGCGAACTGCTCTCGCATGCGGCATTTCCGAGGAAACCGTAACTCGGACAAAGGTAAGAATGGCTTTCGCTTTAGAATCTGGGAAATCGGCGCCAGATTCACCGCAAAAACATAGGCTGCGTTTGAAGTCGAAGTCAGAGTATGACGACGAATACGTGAAAGACGTGTTGAAACGAAAAAGTTACACCATGCATTCAACTGGTAAATAATTCAGATATTATTATTGAAATGGAGTTAATCACTGTTTAATTTTAGGCTCACATATTACTATCGAAAAACTCCAAACTGAACTTAAAGAAGAAAAAATATTTACCTTCAGTAAAACGAGTTTGAAACAATTGTTGCACAAAATTGGTTTTGAATTCAAACTTGACGATGGAAGAAGGCGTTTAATGGAGCAGCTTCATATTGCTGGTGCTCGAGCAACATTTTTGCGAAAATATTTTGCTAATAAAAGTTGTGAAATTAGTTACAATCCTGTCTTTTTGGATGAGACGTGGATTTTTAGTCGAGGAAGAGTTCGAAAATCATGGCATGATAATGATTTGAAAAGCACAAAAAACAAACCGCTAGGAGAAGGGAAACGGTAATTAAAACAGTCCGATTTGTTAAAAATATTTTTAACCGAACAAATTTTAGTTTTATCGTACTGAGTGCTGGCAACAAGGATGGTTTTATACCTAATTCATCATTGATGGTATTTTCCAGTAAAAGTAAGACAGCAGACTACCACGATAATATGAACGCTGATTTATTTCAAAAATGATTTCAAGGACAGCTTTTACCAAATTTAGAAAAACCAAGTTTGTTAATTCTTGACACTGCCAGTTATCATTCTACATTAGTAGGAAAATTACGTTCAATTAGTTGGAAGAAAGAAGATCTTCAATTTTTAAGAAAACACAACATTCCTCATTCGAATGATATGCTGAAAGTGAAATTATTACAAATTGCCAAGGATTTACAAGTTCCAAAAATATATGCAATTGATGAAATCGCTCATCAAAGGGGACATCAAATTTTACATTTACCTCCGTATCAGTTCCAATTCAACCACCATCGTATGGGCAAATTGTAAACAGTATTACAACAAAAACGTTGGAAGACAGGGCTTCAGGGACGAGAATGTTTTATCGCTATGGAAGGATTCATTAAACCAAGTAACTGTAGAACTGTGGCAAAAGTGTATTTTACAAGCTGAAAAGGAAATGAGTCAGTGGTGGGACGTTCAAAAAAGGGCTGAGGAAATGGTCAAACCTCTAGTAATCAATGAATCAAAAATATTTAACATATATCTCTCTAGCTGTACTTAGGTTTACATTCGTTTTACATATATATTGACAAACTGTAAACTGAGATTTTTAAAATCGGTTATATTATTAACTAATAATAAATCTCATTTTTAATATCCAATACAGTGTATTTATTTATGACAAAATCAGTTATTTATAAGTGGCTTCGATAACCAAATTTCAGTCTTGACTCTTTTGACGCAGTGAGATCTGTCGGTTAAAAACGATCCTCCGCAATTAACCAAACTTTTCGCACTTCATTCGGGCACTGCCTACTGCTAGCTAATTGGTTTCTTATTGAAAATTATTGATATAATTAATTTGTAAAACAGATCCAAACCGAAATTTTGTTGACCCGGTCTCGGTTCTGATAATCGTTTACAGTTGTACAATATATTTTTATCATATGACTACCCACACTCGGTGGACTTTACATGCCAGAATAAGTGCGAACAAACCTTAAACGAAATTCAACTTTATTTATACGAGTGGATGGGGATTTTTAAGACCTTTAGGGTGCTAAATACCGAGATATCCGAACAATAATTTTATTTAAATCTGACAGCGCGGCTTAAATTTGAAAATAACCTAGAAACATTGACGATGTTTTGTTGGTATTCAAAATTACTAACTATATGAACCAATAACGACATACGTTTTTAAAATCTTAAACCATGCTTTACTAAAAGATGAGTCATAAGACACCTCTCGCCGGCCCAACTATAGTGCACGCCACTCACTACATAAAAAATGCAACTGTACACTATAGTGTAATTTAAAAAGCATAATACCATTGTATTATAATACTATTGTGAAAAACACATTGAGTTAAAACAATCAGAAAACCGCTCCCAAGCCTTTAATATGCCATATAATGTTAGGTGACCTTTTAGATTTTTGTAATACAAATTTTAGGTTAAATTTATACATTTATAATGTTATTTGTTAATTTTTGTTTGTATTAAATTGTTTTTCTATTAAAAACTATATTAGCACTTTTTAATTTAGTGCACCTTAGAATGGTATTTTAATTCTAAGATTTGCACTATAAAAATTGAATTGCACGTGACGACGAACGTAGTGCAATTTAAAAGCAAATGAAAACTTATGAAACACATAATAAGAAAAAAGTCCCTGCTATAATGGAATCATTGTCACGCGACCTTGAAAGTTGTACTTTGTAAACTAGACATTTTTAATTCAAATGTTATCTTTTAAATGTCCCTTGAAGATTACCAGTTTGTTAATTTCTTAGTTGGTATTTTGAGTTGACTACGTTTATGCCTTATGTTATGAATAAACAATTATGAAATTAAATTTCTCATAGGCCACATAAAACACACATGGAGCAATAGATTGTTTACTATACTATAAACTTTTATTATAAAGAAAAGGAAAGGAGGTATTTAATCCATGTTATTTGTAGGTTAGAGCCATACCCTAGAAATCACATAGCATGCATGCATTGTTACATAATGTGTACAAACCTTTTCTATTGCTTTTGCATTGCTTTTAATAGCTACCCTTGAAGTGCAATGTGTGTGAAGAATACTGTTTAAATTTATATTCTTAACCTTACTTCATGGACTTCCATGTTTAATATCAATAATGTTTTAATTACAATATAATTCCACAATTAAAGAGATTAATAAATTGTGGAATTAAATTGTGCTGTTTCCTATCACGCCCTTTTTTTCTTATTTTTGTACCGTTACATGATTGTATTGAATGCAACTTGGTACTATGCGATCAGATTTTTTTCTTATTCAAGGATTGATTTTTATTTAGCAGGAAAATTTATAAGCATTAGAATTCATCGAGTGATACTATAATGTTAAGAATTATAGGTGTTATTTACATACTTGTTTGAATTTTCAGGACCCTTAGATGTTGGAAATGTACATTTTGCTTATATCTGTACAAATGTATACATATACATATACTATATCGATTTTATTTTTATTTTTGCATAGCATTTTTTTTTTGCGCTTTAGTTTGCTTCTGTCTTTTTCATGCTCAAACCAGAGTGTGAGGCTTCTTGCATCCACCTGGATGATATTTTGTATTCTGGTTAAAAAGATTATGTTATATATGAGAATTATATTTACTAACTTAAATTGTGTTTTGTGAAATACATAGTAAAGATGGTTTAATTTATTTAGATGGATTGTGGGTTTCCTCTACCTTTTGATCGTTAGACAGTCCTAGATTTAATACCGACTTTATGAAAAATTTCGTACATCTATTTCCTGAAAATTAAGGTAATTTTTGTATAGGAAACATATTTAATAGCTATGTTTGTCTGCGAATGACGTCCTACATTTTTATCTTTAAATATGGTTTAACAAATATTTATTTCCTAATTAACTTTATTATGTTACACGTAGCTTAGTAGAAAAATTATTATTGGTTTCATGGAAATGTTTGTATCTATGAAATTCTTTTGAGGTAAGCTGAGATTCTGTTAGTTAATTTTTTTGTTTCGTAACTGAATTCAGCAGTTTTGTTCTGAATTTTCAAGAATAAATTTTCATTAGTTTTATAACCTAATATAATTATTCGTTGTATGTATTTCTTAGTTTTTAGTCAACTGTTGTCTATGTCATATATGATGTAAGCCAGCAGATCGTTAAGATTCACGCATGACACCATGTGACTGATTTCTATTTCTTTTGCTATAAACAATAATAATAACTATGGAAATTTTTATTGAACAAATGGAAAGTCAATAGGTAGCTACTAATAATTCATTGTATATAAGATTTTAATTTTAAAATTCATATAGTAAATAAAGTATTACATAATATCTAATTATAAACAAAAGTCGACTGATTTTTTCAATATATAAACTTTATAATATATAATAACTAAGGAAATATATATAGTTTAAGTTTAAATCGAGTGTGATTTTCATTTTTTAAGATAGTTGAGTGCTACTCTAGCAAAGATGATGTCATGGATTCATATCTCACTTGAAGTAATCTTTTACAGTAGGTATCTATTTTAAAATTAAATTTATATGTAGAATGAACAGTGATTAGGAGTTTTTATTTTGTTCTATAGATATGTCCATAGATAATAACCTGAAATACTATTTGGATTATTACGATAATAGTCGAACTCATAATTGTGTTGTATCCTTTTTACCTACTTTTACATATGTCGAGGTAGAAATCTGAGCGATTGCCCCTTTTTACTATCGCTAAATCAACTAATTTACCATTTCTTGTGACGGTTGACAAAGTTTCGCCGGGAACTGCTGATGTGCGCGCGCGCGTGTGTGCATACGCGTGCGTGTGCGTGTCTGTGTGCGTATGTCTGTGTGTGCGTGTGTGTGCGTATGTCAGAGTGTGCGTGTGCGTGCGTGCGTGCGCGTGTGCGCGTGATCGCGTGAGCGCGTGGGCGCGTGACCGCGTGGGCGCGTGTGTGTGGTTGTGTGTGCGTGCGCGTGTGTGTGTGTCTGTGAGTGTGTGTGTGTGTGTGTGTGTGTGTGTGTGCGTGTGTGTGTGTGTGTGTGCGTGCGTGCGTGCGTGCGTGCGTGCGTGCGCGTGTGTGTGTGTGCGTGCGTGCGTGCGTGCGTGCGCGTGCGAGAGCGCGTGCGCGTGGGCGTGGGTGTGTGTGTGTGTGTGGGTGTGTGTGTTAGTGGGTGCGTGCTTGCGTGCGTGTGTGTGTTGGTGTGTGTGGGTGTGTGTGTGTGGGTGTGTGTGTGTGTGATGTGTGTGTGTGGTGTAGGTGTGTGTGGGTGTGGCTGTGTGGATGTGGGTGTGCGTGTGCGTGCTGTGTGTGTGTGTGTGTGTGTGGATGTATGTTAGTATCCACGGTAACTCCAGAACGAAAATACCTACGTACTTAAAATTTTGTATTTAAGCTTGTTTTCATTTGGCTTAGAGCTGATTAGATTTTGGGTGAAATCCAGCGGCGGAGAGGGTTTCAGTTTTTGGTGTCTATCAAATATTTCTAAAACAGCTGCATATTTCAAAGATATAAAAATACCCAGACATAGACCTTAAATATATCGATTAATTATGTTTTATGCAATTTTTTGATACGACACATAATTTAGCGTTTAAAAAATTCCCCAGGTACAGTTTACGATTTATTTTATAAGAAAAAGTGCAGACATATTTTTTTAAAGAAAATTTTATTTTACACAACTTTTCTTTATAAAATTTCATAATCTAATGCAAGGTAAGTTTAAAAAATAATTAAATATGAATGAAAATGGTTAAAATGTATCATTGATATTTTACAGAAGCGGGTGGCTTTGTAATTTAACACGTATTATTTATGTCTATCTGTAATGAATTTTTAAACGTCATTCTGACACAGATTATTGTTTTTGTTTTTACAATGTTGCCTCTTTTCGTTATGAACGTATGAAAGATGTTGCATAGTTATGCTAAAATAAATTATAATTAAAATGATTTCATTTCTTTAATTCTAGATGTGTACTAATCTCTGTCTGTCCAGAAGTTTTAAACGTCTATGTGATATAGATTATTGTTTTTGCTTTTAAAATGTTGCATATTTACATGATGAGCTTATTATAAAAGTATATATAAAAATATAATTATTCTAAAAAAATGTTATTAAAATTATTTCATTTCTTTTAATTTCCATTTTGTAGGTTGGAAGGTCGTGTGGTGTTCCACACCAGATATTTTACATTTCAATGGTACAGGGGAATGTCATTCCTATTTCCCCGTGTTTTACACCACCGGCAGAATTGCATTTAGTTTCTGTTTTTCCAATTCCTTGTTTCTCTTCGCATAGAAAGGTCATAACTTATTACCATGCGAGAAAATCGGACATTACTAAATAATTAGTACGTATACGTAAAGTAATTTTAATTAAACTGCACGCTTAATACATATTAATATTGTGTGAAATGTGAACTAATTTTTATGAAACAACATAACTTAAAAAAATTTTTGGTCAGCTTGGTACTAGTTTGTTTGAAAAATATTGCGCATTTTACACTGCAGAACAAAAAAATATGCTGATATTCATATTCAAGATGCAACAGCAAAATGAAATACATGCGGTAGGCATGAGATCTGTAAAGTGGCGTGGAAAGTATAGGGTTGATGAAACTCCTCACTGGATGAGAATCTCTTAACCAGTATTCTCAGACAGTTTGATTAACAGTAATTTGACTACTCATTTAACCATATCTGATTTCAGTAAGAAGGGGATCAAGTGCACTGTTTTGATTGTATGAAATTGTCTAAACAATTTTTTTTCTGCGAAGATGGAGTACCTGAAGAAATGCATTAAAATGGCCACTAAGTCTATCCAATCTGACTTCTCAACTTCTTGTATTGGAGATAAGTCAGGTTTTCTTAAACAAACCTGTCGATATTGATGCGATAAAAGAGATTACGCTATTTTTAACACAATATGTCCAAACATATTGGAAAATATATTTTAACAAGTTTCCTTTTTGTTAGTACACTACCAAGTGCAGGCAAGTGGCCAATTTTCAATACTTGTGAGTAGCATAAATGTTTAATTGATAATACATAGTTTTGTGAGAAGCGAGGTGAGCTAAAAATCTAAATAGTGATTAGATAAAACAAAGAAAGAATCAGCTGGTAGTACATAATAAAGACATTATGAAAGTAGGGGGATAAGAAATGATCTATGAAAATGTAAACTTTCACCATTAACACTCATAATAAACTACTTATCTTTTTTTTGGGGGGGGGTTTTGTAATGGTGTATTTTAAATTATACAATCTAAACGTTTCGATAACACTTACAGTTATCTTCGTCAGTAGTAGTGTTTGTTAAAAATTGTTAAAGATGTAAACAATTTTGTCAAATTTGAAAAATTAAAAGAACATGTTTTAATTTTTCAAATTTGACAAAATTGTTTACAAAAACTAAAACATTAAAACATGTTTTAATTTTTCAAATTTGACAAAATTGTTTACATCTTTAACAATTTTTAACAAACATTACTGACGAAGATATGTTATCAAACGTTTAGATTATAATTAATACACCATTAAAACAAAAAAGATAAGTATTTTATTAAGAAATGATCTAGTTTGTAGACCATTCTCAAAGAAAATCAACATTTTTGAAAAAGAATTATAATCACAAATCCATCCAAGGACAATATTTAAAAAAAAATTAGTCAAGTGTAACTAAATAGGTATTGTGATGGTGGAGTGGTAGTATGTAATTAGACAATTAAAAATGAGAATTAAATTTCAAGGAATGAATTAAAATGTTATAATACTTATCTTTTTTGGGTTTTTTAATGGTATTTTGTATATTAAAGTTATACGATCTAAACGTTTCGATAACACTTAACAGTTAGTTGTCTTTGTCAGTAGTAATATTGTCTATTAAAATTGTTAAAGGTGTTGAAACAATTTTGTGAAATTTGAAAACTGAAAATAAACATAAGCCTTATGAGGCGAAGGTGAAAGTTTTCATTTTCATATAATAAAAATGGTAAGTAAGCAACAAAATAAAAAAGTAATTAGAGGAAGTTAAAAGAGGTATTTATATTATATACACAAATGACCAATATTAAAATTTTAATTACATATAATGTTTTATAAACTAATCAAATATGAACAATTAAAAAAAAAGCGTATCATCGTTTAACATTAACTGAATGAATCAGAACACATTGGTGCATTTATGGGAGGCCAATTTCTACAAATACTGACGGCAGATACTTCTGTGTGTACACAAATCTGACTAACTTTATGTTAACTGACTGCGAAAATGTTTAAAGTCCGTTTTCGAGTAAGTGCGTAAACACGGCAAATAGGTTTATCAACATATTTGCATTTTATTCAGTAGGTACTATTTATGCATTTATGCAAGTGTATAGTCGGGCCGGCGAGAGGTGCCTTATGACTCACCTTTTAGTAAAGCATGGTTTAAGATTTTAAAAACGTATGTCGTTATTGGTTCATATAGTTAGTAATTTTGAATACCAACAAAACAACGTCAATGTTTCGTTTTAATTTTTCAAATTTGACAAAATTGTTTACTACATCTTTAACAATTTTTAACAAACATTACTACTGACGAAGATAACTGTAAGTGTTATCGAAACGTTTAGATTGTATAATTTAAAGTATACCATTAAAAAATCCCAAAAAAGATAAGTATTTTATAATGTTATAAAGTAACTAAGATTCTAATTTTTGCTTTAAATTCAAATGTTGGACAACTTATAATTAAAAGTCGCCACCCTCACTTTCACTATCATCTTCACTCGACTCTCCGACATTGATTACTAGAGGTTTTACCATTTCCTCAGCCCTTTTTTTGAACGTCCCAACACTGGCTCATTTCCTTTTCAGCATGTAAAATACACTTTTGCCACAGTTCTCCAGTTACTTGGTTTAATGAATCCTTCCATAGCGATAAAACATTCTCGTCCCTGAAGCCCTGTCTTCCAACGTTTTTGTTGTAATACTGTTTACAATTTCCCATATTAACTCGATAGGGTTGAATTGGCAGTGATATGGAGGTAAACGTAAAATTTTGATGTCCCCATTGATGAGCGATTTCACCAATTGCATATATTTTTGGAACTTGTAAATCCTTGGCAATTTGTAATAATTTCACTTTCAGCATATCATTCGAATGAGGAATGTTGTGTTTTCTTAAAAATTGAAGATCTTTCTTTCAACTACTTGAAGGTAATTTTCTACTAATGTAGAATGATAACTGGCATTGTCAAGAATTATCAAACTTGGTTTTTCTAAATTTGGTAAAAGCTGTTCTTGAAATCATTTTTGAAATAAATCAGCGTTCATATTATCGTGGTAGTCTGCTGTCTTACTTTTACTGGACAATACCAATGATGAATTAGGTATAAACCATCCTTGTTGCCAGCACTCGGTACGATAAAACTAAAATTTGTTCGGTTAAAAATATTTTTAACAAATCGGACTATTTTAATTACCGTTTCCCTTCTCCTAGCGGTTTGTTTTTTGTGTTTTTCAAATCATGCTATGGTTTTCGAACGCTTCCTCGACTAAAAATCCACAGTTCATCCAAAAAAAAAACAGGATTGTAACTAATTTCACAACTTTAGCAAAATATTTTCGCAAAAATGTTGCTCGAGCACCAGCAATATGAACCTGCTACATTAAACGCCTTCTTCCATCGTCAACTTTGAATTCAAAACCAATTTTGTGTATCAATTGTTTCAAACTAGTTTTACTGAAGGTAAATATTTTATCTTCTTTAAATTCAGTTTGGAGTTTTTCGATAGTAATATGTGAGCCTAAAATTAAACAGTGATTAACTTAATTTCTGAATTATTACCAGTTGCATTCATGGTGTAAATTTTTCGTTTCAAAACGTCTTTCTCTTATTCGTCGTCATCCTCTGACTTCGACTTCAAACGCAGTCTATGTTTTTGCGGTGAATCCGGCGCCGATTTCCCAGATTCTAAAGCGAGAGCCATTCTTGCCTTTGTCCGAGTTACGGTTTTCTCGGAAATGCCGCATGCGAGAGCAGTTCGCTGCAACATAATATTACATAAATTTAAATAGTGAAAATTATTAGCGTACCTGGATAATGGAAGTTAAAGGTAAACTTGGCCCCCCCGTTATCGCGTTCCATCTCGAAATAATGCAGTATATTCATTAACATTACTTGAGTTTGGCTTTTCAAAGATTCGCCTTTTAATGACACCATTATTTGCTGCAAAATAAATAAATGCATTCAATCAATTGGAAATACACTTTGCATTACAAACTTACCTCGTTATAGTGAATATTAATAATAATAGTTTTGAAAAAAAAACTGTTGTTTACAAATGCAATGGAAACTAATAAATTACGAAGCGAAAGATAAATTATTATAACTACAAAACACGATGGGATTATACGAAACGAAATAGGAAGAATAATTTGAGGTTAAATAGCCAAGAAGACATCTGACAGCGTCACGCGCTTAGACTTTAGAATCGACATACGCTTTGAAGTCCTGCATTTAAAATATATAGCAGACGTATAAATTATAACCCGTCTTTTTTTATGTGGGAACTTCTCACTAAGATAAAGGGAAACATATGCATTTCACAGTAATAATTATATCCCCATTCTCGAGTCCGCCATGAGACACCTCTCCCCGGCGCTACTATAAGAACGTAGCTTCTGAGAAAGCAATTTCGGGATTTTAAATTGGGTTGAATTGAACTGTTAATTTTGAAATTGCAAATTAATTACCTCGAAGCACATTTTTTGTTTTTAACGAACCAAAAGCTGAAAATGAAAAAATTTACTTTCCTGTAAAACTTTAATTGGAATGTGGAATGGGAAAACTCACCATTATTACACATAATACTTAGATTTTGTTTTTAATGGTGCGAATTTCTATTTATGTTATACAAACCTAAACGTTTCGATAACACTCACAGTTATCTTCGTCAGTAGTAATATAATCGTTTATAAATATTTAAGATGTTTAAACAAATTTTTGAAATATAAAATTGAAAGAATTTGTTTAAAGATCTTAAACATTCCTAAAATAGAATATTACTACTGACGAAGATAACCTAAGTGTTATCGAAGCGTTTAGTATAACTTAAATACAAATACACACCATTAAAAAATCAAAAGAAATAGAAAAATTGGTGAAATTGGATAAAAGAAGTAAAAGTGTTTAAAAGGAGAAAGTAATAATATAATTTATAATTGGATGCATAGAATTGATATAGAGACAGAAGAAGGATTTTCAAATTAGAGTTTGGATAACATTTAAGAAGCGTATTTCAATAAATATATAAACAAGGAAGTGATGAAATTCATGTTTTAGAGTAAGAAAGTAGATATAAGTAGTATAAGAAATTGTAAACTAAAGTTAAAATTGAACCAGGGTATTAGGGAAAATTATAAATAAAACATCAACTCTTATCTATTTGAACATATTATTAGTAGAAGTTAATTTTCTTTATAACGAATAAAAACAAAATAGATCAAAATTATATATACAGGGTGTTCCAGTTTTTTGTAGCAGGACTTTAATAGTCGATAGAGCTTTCAAAATTGAGACAAAATGTTCATATAAACATAGGTTGCGCAAACACTTAGTTTTGAAAATGCAGGGTTTCAAAGTTTTAATTTTTTTTCAGTTCTTTTAATTTATCTTCAAAACTATTTAAAATAATAAATCCAAATTTAGTACACATATTACACTTCTTAAACTCAATATTAAGAGTAGTTTAACGTTTATCAATATCTACAGGGTATTACATTTTCTGGGGTGGTACACCCTTTATCCCCCCCGAACTTTTTCATGCGAAGCCTCTAACTCTTAAAAAATTTAGATTGCCTATTTGGTTTAGGATCTTTTTTGTCTTTTTCGAAAAATGCATAGTTTTTGAGATAAATTAGCTGCAATCCACGAACAGCTTCCAAATGGTACGTAAAGAACGTCTGATGCTCCCGCAAGGAATAGTGTGCCATGAAAAGAACAATAAAAAAAAGAATCAAATTATGTCAAATCTCACGTTTTATTTTAAATACCACTTGTGCATAAGAAAGAATGTAATTTAGTTACATATTTTATTGTGTTAATTTTTATTGCAAAAGGGATCTTTTAAAATGCCATTTTTGTTTTCTAATCAAGAAATAGCGGATATCCATTTTATTTATGGCTTTGTAAATGAAAGTTCAGCAGCAGCAGCCCATGAATATAGGCGAAGATTTCCTTTTAGAAGAGCTCCGCATCCTTCAGTATTTGTAAGAGTTCACCAACAAATTATAAGTCAGGGGTTAAATAATGTCAAAATAATAATCATAGGCAGCAAAGAAATATTGCACGACGAATTTTGTGTGAATTCGACAGAGATCCCACAACTAGCAATAGAAGAGTATCCGTAGCTTTAGGTGGAGTCTCAAATACTACTATTCACCGAACATTAAAACGGGATCACCGATATCCTTTTCCTTACCATCTACAACCTGTTCAAGGACTACAACCAGGGGATGCAGAACGTAGAGTTGCGTATTGTCGATAGATTATTTCTGAAAATAATAACAATCCAGGTTTTTAAAATAATGTTTTATGGACCGATGAATCCTGCTTCACTCGCCGCGGTGTGGTAAATTTTCACAACCAGCACGTTTGGGCACATGAAAATCCACATGTAGTTCACCCGAGACATTTCCAACAAGAATTTAGTGTGAACGTCTGGATAGGTATTTACAATAATCACCTTTTTGGGCCCTAATTTTACTACCTCGGATGAATGCTGCGGCTTTCTTGGAATTCTTAGAGAATGAACATGGGAATATGTGGGAACATATTCCCTTAAATTTACGAAGAACGACTTGGTTCCAGCATGATGGTTGTCCAGCTCATTATAGCAGAATCGTTAGAAACTGGCTGGACAACCATTATCCAGGAAGATGGATCGGTCGTACAGGCCCAGTTCCCTGGCCGCAAGGTCTCCAGACCTAAATCCCTTAGATTTTTTTTTTGTGGGGGTATTTAAAAAAAATGGTGTATGCAACTCCTGTGACAACAAGAGATGAACTCATTAATAGGGTTAGGGATGCGTGTAATGAAATAAGACAATTTTTAGTTAATATTCCACGTGCAATTATTCACATTTTGAACAGTTTCTTTAAATTTATTTTATTATTACGATAGCGTTTTTGTTTTGATGTTATAGGTTAAGTTATTTGTTTAATTCATTTATTTCTTTTGTTTCGGTCTTGTTAAAATCTTAAATAGAAATTCTTTCCAATTGTTTCCAATAAATACGTATTTGTTTAATATTTATTTTGTTGTTTTACTTTTATTTTTTTAATTCAACTGAAAAGTTAGGAAAAAATCAGTGGACTACTACTTTTTATTAAGAGACAAAAAAAAACGTGAGAATTGACATAATTTGATTCTTTTTTTTTATTGTTCTTTTTATGGCACACTATTTTTTTACTTACATTTGGAAGCTGTTCATGTATTACAGCTAATTTAGCTCAAAAACCATGCATTTTTCGAAAAAAACAGCAGAAGACAAAAAAGTTCCTAAATCAAATGGGCAATCTAAATTTTTGGTTTTTAAGAGTTAGAGGCGTCGCATGAAAAAGTTCGGGGGGGATAAAGGGTATACCACCCCAGAAAATGTACTACCCTGTAGATATTGATAAACGTTAAACTACTCTTAATATTGAGTTTTTATATGTGTACTAAATTTGGATTTATTATTTTAAATAGTTTTGAAGATAAATTAAAAGAACTGAAAAAAAATTAAAACTTTGAAACCCTGTATCTCCTGAACTAAGCGTTTGGCAACCTATGTTTATATGAACTTTTTGTCTTAATTTTGAAAGCTCTATCGACTATTAAAGTCCTGCTACAAAAACTGGAACAACCTGTATATATTTTTGTTTCCATTTTTTTATAAAAGCAAAAATAAAATCAATATATTACATATAAAAGGAACCTACAAAATAACAGAGTTTCAACTCTTAAATATGATTAATCCTCAGGGACGCGACAAACTCATAATATAATTTCTTATAGCCATTCCCACATATACCGAGGGACAGTCCTCGCATTTAACTTTATAGATACCAGGTAACAGATTTTTAGGTATTGAATCTTTAAAACACCATAGTTGTTGGGGACCGTAAATGTTACTTTTATCTTAAACTTACGTAGAAATTTGGCCAGTTTTTCTGATGTAAGTCCATAATAGGATAACATAACATATTGTTTAGCATCCTCCTCAATGGTCTGTAGCGTCGTCAGTTGTTTTAATTTTCGGTTCTTAAGTTTAGTGTGATGTATTCAGTCGACAGTTTCCTTGTAACCATTACAACGGGCTAGTTGATAAATTATGTTGTTCTCTGTTTGGAAATCAGTGTCGTTTAATTCTAAATTATATAATCTGTTCACATAAGAACGGATAGCAGCTAGGCGACAGCTATTTGGTGAGTTGCTATGCGAAGGTATGATATCGTCAATATGAGTACTTTTTCTATACATTAAGAAAAGGGAGAGAGTTATTATTCTCCATTCCCATAGTAAAGTTGATATTATGCCAACTATTTATATAAGTAAAGAAGTTATGCACATCACCGTCGTTGCCTTTAAATATACAAAATATGTCGTCCACGTATCGAACCCAACATATAACAACACTGTGAAACTTTCATTGTGTGTAAGAAAGGTGTCTACCAGATTTTTAATAAAAATTTCACTAAGGAGCGGGGATAAACCACCTCCCATAGTTAAACCATGTTTTTGCACATAAATTTTATCCCTGAATTTAAAGAAATTGAGACCAACACTGATTTCCAATAAAGAAACGATTTCGTTTTGGAAGTCCACATTTATTTTACTATTGGATACCATTTCTTTAAAAATTTGGATAGTCTGTTCAATAGGAACGTTAGGAAATAGGTTTACGATGCCAAAGCAAATAAGTTTGACAGTACTATCTAGTTTGATATGCTTAATTATATTGATAAGGTCGATCGAATTTTTAACACTATAAGTCGTTTTAATATCCAAATTCTCTGATAAAAATTTGTTTAGCCACTTATTTAAGCGACTTGTGGCTGAATTTAACTGAGAAATTACAGGCCTAATAGGGATTTGTTTAAAATCATTAGAATATGTTTCATGAATCTTGGGAAGACAATATAGTGTTGGAATTAAAGGATTACTTAGTATAAGTTTCGTTAATGAGAAGTGTTCATTATGATTGGTGGAGACTTTTATAGTCGCATTAAGTTTGTTATAGTTTTTAACTAAGCTGATTTTAATCTGTTCCGTTATCCATTCCGACACTTTGTTGTCATAATTTCGTTTACCAATGATCACTTTACAATTACTTTTGTCTGCCTTATTTAAAGTGATATTGTTATCAGAGAATTTCTGTTTTAAACTTAACAGTCTTTTGGAAAGTGAACATTGTGTTTTAGAATCATTGGATTTGTCATTGATTATCTTATCGGTAATTTTATTTCATGTTGGTTCTTTGGTGATTAGGGAGGCTATTGCAGTCAACAATATTTTCTATTTTAAATGACAAATCCAACAACTCTCGTTTTTAGCTTTAAACTGAAAGTTAGATTTTAGTTTCTGTTCCATTAATTCATATTCTTTGTTATCAAAAGTGACGTTGGTGAAATTATTTACCCTATCATGAAAGTGGAAACTATCATTATTGTTAGATTGAAAATACTCATGCGTGTATTTTCTTTTCTTGATGTACAAATCGTGTAATTTCTTAGATAGCTTGTTATATAACTCAGTACCGAATTCTTCAACCCTACTTCTTACTTTTAAGTCCAATTCATCAAAAATGGCTGTGTGGTCAATTTCATATGTACCTACCATAATTCTAGATTGATGATATAACGTTTCTTATACTTTTCCTTAATTTCTTCTTTGAGCCATTTACGTTCCGACTTCTTTTTAGTTAATTAAGCTGATTTACTTTCTGTATTTAGTCTTGACATTTATGAAATTAGGAATTGTGCTTATCTATTTATTTTTGTTTAAAACCCAGATATCTAAGTTGAGACGTTTTCTATTAATCTGTAGATCTTTGTGACTATGGACAAGATAAGCTCGCTTAGCCTTGGAATATTTAGACGTGAAATCCATACTTACATTTGGGAACAAATTATCGAAATAATTTTAATAAGTATTTTTATTGCTTTGTAGCGTCCCTGAGGATGAATCATATTTAAGATTCGAATCGTAAAATCCTGCCCATTCGGATGTCCGGGAGGGCAGGGCCCAAGCAACCTCGGTCATCGAAAGTATCAACTTTCTGATTCACTACTGCAACATCCGCGGTATCAGGTCTAATCTTAATGCTATTCACCAACATCTTGAACAATTACAACCTGATATTTTGTTTCTATCTGAAACACAAGTCTCCTCTGAAAGCTCCGAGGCAACCGACTTGCAATTTCCTCAATACCACCTTCACTCTAACTTTCGATATAAAGGAGGCGTATGTGCCTACATCAAGGATAGAATAGCTTGCAAGAGGGTTTCTTCCTTAGACAATAAAAATTTGGACGTGACTTGGTTTAAACATTCTGGTCCTAATTTTGTGAAATTCTACTGTTGCATTTATAGGTCTGCTAATGACAGTAACTATCAAGACTTCTTCGATTACCTTAGTATGAAAGTTGACTATCTCCTCAGTTTCCATCTTGCGATATTTCAATTGTAGGCGATTTCAATGTTCACAACTCTAATTGGGTTCAGTTTTCATCTACTACAAATCCTGCTGGTCGTAGTGCAGAAACATTTGCTATTTCATGTGATCTCACATAAATGATTTCTGAACCCACAAGAATCCCTGATAACCCTAACCATACTCCATATCTTCTTGATCTCTTTCTTACATCAAACCCTCTTGTTTATAAAACTTCCGTTCTTTCGCCTTTAGGTCTTTCCGACCATTGACTAATAGAAATCATTTCTACTGTACCTAATTCCACTGTTGTTCGCAAAACCGATAGAACCTTGTGGTGTTTTAAGTCAGCTCGATGGAGTGATTTACGGGATTTCTTTGCAACCTTTCCATGGCGTGAATATTGTTTTAAGTCGTCTCTTCTTCGGACATTCCCAAAAAACAGTACCGCATAGGTCATTCACGTTCCCAACCCTGGTTCAATAAGGCTTCTGCTGATGCAATATCTTTATAAAATAAATATTACATTAAATGTAAATCTAATAAATCGGTCGACAGTCATGTAGAATACATTGGTGCTAGAAATATCTGCAGAAGTAACATCACTAAAACTAAAAAGTTGTTCGAACAACGAAAATGCAATGAACTAGCTACATCTCCTTTAGGCAGTCGTAAATTTTGGTCTTTAGCTAAAGCCATTAGTAAAAACTTTGGAACATCTTCATTTCCCCCCCTGACATCTATTGACGGATCGGTAGTTGCTGATTCTGTAGACAAAGCCAATGTTCTTGTGGATTTGTTTGCATCAAACTCGTGTCTCAATGATTCTGGAAAAGATGTGCCCCTAGTCAACTTTTATTCATACGCTATGAAACCAATTCATTCTCGGTACAAGCTTTTGGAATCGATCATCAGTAGGCTTGATCTCAATAAGGCGACTGGTCCAGACGGTATCCCAGCTATTGTCTTAAATAAATGTTCCCCCGAACTAGTACCAGTCCTAGCTAAGCTATATACGATCTCTATGTCTTATGGGGAATTCCCTTCATCATGGAAGTTAGCAAATGTTCAACCTATTCCCAAAAAAGGCGATAAGACCGATCCCTCAAACTACCGACCAATTGCCATGATTTCCATTTTGTCTAAAATCATGGAAAAAGCCATCAATCAGCAACTGCTCACGTACCTTGAAACTAACAAACTCCTTAGTGACCACCAATATGGGTTTAGGCAAAGTCGTTCAACAGGTGATCTTCTTTCATATGTGACCCAGGTTTGGAACAATACAGTAGATCAGTCCGGTGAAACAGTTGTAGTCGCTTTATATATCTTAAAGGCATTTGACCAACTTTGGCATAAGTGTTTACTTGCCAAACTCACCTCGTTTGGGTTAAATGATACTCTCATCAACTGGGTTTCTAGTTTCCTTGATAAAAGACGAATACGTGTCGTAGTTGATGGCTTTTTTTCAAAAGAAGTTAACATTAACGCGGGCGTACCACAGGGATGCGTTATAGCGCCTACACTTTTTCTGCTGTACATAAATGACCTTATTTCTTCAACAACTAACCCCGTCCATTGCTTTGCTGGCGATAGCACTCTTCACTGTAGTTCATCTCAGTCTACTCATAGTTATAATCCACCTTCTATGTCAAATCAAGAAATTAAAGCTGAAATGGCAAATTGAATCAACAAAGACATTCAACGTATTCTCGAATGGGGAAGCAATAATCTAGTTAAATTTAATGCTAACAAAACTCAGTGTTGTTTTGTGTCCGCCAAAAAAGATCGATCATTTCCTGTTGTAAGTGTGAATGGCTCAGTTCTTAAGTTTTCAGACTCTATTACACTGTTGGGTATGACTGTATCTTCAAATCTCTCATGAGTTGACCATCTTCTGTCAGCTACCAAAACAGCTGCTCGTAAAATAGGCTTTTTGTACAGACCTAAGCAGTACTTTACCTCTCGACAACTCCTTCTGCTGTATAAGGCCCAAATTCGACCTCATCTGGAATATAATTTTCACCTCTGGGTTAGTGCTCGTTGATTCTATTCAAAAGAGAGCGATTAGGCTTATAAATGACGCGTCCTTAACTTCTCACATACAGTCCCTTGAGCACAGAAGGATGGTTTCAGTTCTTTCTTTGTATTATCGTTATTACAACGGCTATTGTGCTGCTGAATTATATTCTTTGATACCATCTCGGGCTATCTTTGCGAGAAACACTCGGTTCGCTCATTCAAATCATCAATATGCAGTACAAATCTCCACATGTCGTACCAATCGGGCGCATTGCACATTTTTCTACACGGCTTCTAAACTCTGGAATGATCTCCCTAGTTCCTGCTTTCCTCACACTTATGATATGAGAAAATTTAAGGTAGCTGTTCATAGGCATCTATTGGCAATTCATTATCCCTCTATCCATCCTCCTAAGTGTTCCTGAGTGCTTTAGCACGATAGGCCAAATTTAGCGTGTTCAGGTCCACAATCATAATATATATATATATATATATATATATATATATATATATATATATATATATATATATATATATATAGGGTGGGTCAATAGTGCGTGGGTGGAAGATTATGGGTTTATTAAGGAATATTTCTAAAGTTTGTTGCATTTTTTTAAATGGAACCCCCTGTATATTATTGCATATTTGGATTCATTGGTCAATTCTAGTGCGACTTTGTGTATCACGCATAGTACCTAAAACGAACGTTTAGCCGCAATTCGTCATTTTTACAAAAAGTAGATGTCTGAAAAAACTATATATCGCTGTGATCACAAAACTTAAAAGGCTATGACTCTGCGATGTTACTAGACATGAAATGTACTAGCGTAAATAGAATGGTCAAATTCGAATTCTTATGTTTAGAGAAATTACTTTGTCAGTTTAAAAAATTTCAATCAATGGTAACTTGCTTTTTTCAAACGCTTTTTTAGCGATATAAATTAGTCACTATCTATCTTCGGTAGATTTTTTTTAATTTCACAATTTCTGATTAATTTGATGTTTTTTCAATTTTTATTTTGTATTATTTAGTAACCTGTGACAAATAAACAAAAAACTATTCACATTATAAAACTTTATTTATTAAGTAGAAAAACACATAAACACAAAAATGTAATTACGAGCTAAATTAGAAAATAAAATAAAAAGAAGAACAACTAAAAAAAAACAAATTTCGTCCTTAGCACATCCAACTACATCAAGAGCTCAAGAAAACCGATTTTTAAAACAGGATTAATCTTTGCAATTGGGTAGAACAAAAGTTAAATGAAAATGTACAATTTTTGAATAAGCTTATGTTTACAGATCAGTGCACCTTCCACCGCAATTTGTTAACCAGCCCAATTTTCATTATTAGTCAGATTAAAACCCTCACTATTTCCGAGTTCATAGCCAATTTTAATTAATGCTTGGGCAGGCATATTCGGTACTTTAGTTGTTGGTACCCTTTTCTTCGGCGATATTCTAAATTCGAATTTGTACTTGAATTTCCTGGATAATGCATTATTTGGACTCCTTGAAGATGTCCCGCTCGCTCAAATTAGGGACATGCGTTTCCACACCGTGCCCGTGTAGTAAGTGAATGGCTTGATAATGCATTTGTTGTAAAGTGTATAGGAAGGGATGGACCAACACGATGGCCAGCGAGATCTCCAGATATTTCTCCGTTTGATTTCTTTTTCTGGGAGGCAACGGTCGTAATGACTGTGGTTATTACTTGTGTTTAATTCCACCCCGCTACAAAGAATAATATTAGGGTTCTTTTACAATTCTTAATAATTTCACAATCATTGAAAATTTATATTGTGCGCGTGACAGTTTTAAATGATTACGCTTCCTATTTTAATCGGAATTGGTTTGATTTACAGAGATATCGTCTACTAGTCTAATTTTAATTCGCTTGCTATTTAATTTCAGTTGTTTTAACGAACTTTAATATTTACGTTTCATCGGATTCCGGCCTTATCAAAATGCGCCAGCTATCTTAAGTGTAAAAAGAAATGATTACCGATTTGTTCTCAATCCGATTTTCCTTATTATTTGGATTTCTTTTGAGTATACTTATATATTCAATATTTGTATAGGCTTTTAATATTAAAGATCTTTAGTAATAAAAATAAATCAAACGTTATACTTATTTAATTAAACTATAAATTTCGGTAAATGCCTGAATGCTTGGTTTACAATAAATAATAGATTAAAATCAATCCTATTTTTATGTTAGTATTCTTATTAGTAACATGCAGTTTTTTTATCAAGATTGAATGGAATGTTTTCCGTTCAAAATCGATATTCCAATTCAAAGAAAATAAAACGCATAAACGTTTCTTCATTTACACAATTAGAAATTGTACCTACCTGTCACCTCTCTCTCTACAAAGCATTTATGCTTTCGCAAATTGCCGTGCTTATTTAAAAGCCTTACAATTAAATATGTAAATACTCATTGAAAATAAACTTAAGCTTTTCATCTTAATGTTAGTTACATTTACATACAAATAACCAACAACCATTTATTTAACTAGAAAATAACATATAACTATCAAATCTCGTATAATTTAGCGCGAAATTTTGAACTTCTCTAAGGTTGAACTACCAACCACTGCGAAAAATACGAAAACTAGAATCCGAAACGTTTTTGCAACTGTTAACCCAGTAATGTTAAATAGCGTTAAATATTATTTTCGTCGTAGAATTAAAATTTGCTTAGAACAAGGTAGACATTTTGAACATTGCTTAAAATAATGCTTATTCTTATTTTAGCTCGTAATTTTGTTTTTTTTGCGTCTATGTATTTTTCTACTTAATAAATAATGTGAATCGTTTTTTGTTTACTAGATAATACAAACTAAAAATTGAAAAACACATCAGAAATTGTGAAATTAAAAGAAATCTAGCGAAGATAGATACAGACTAATTTATATCGTTAGAAAGGTAAAAAACTTCTGCATTTGATGAAAAATGAAAAAATGGCCGTTCCATTTGAAAAAATCAAGTTACCATTGAAATTTTCTAAATTGATAAAGTAATTTCTGTAAACACAAGAAGAATTCTAATATGGAATTTGGTTTATGCTAGTACATTTCATGTCTAGTTACATCGCTGAGTCGTGGCCTTCTAAGTTTTGTGATTACAGCGATATTTAATTATTTTCAGACATCTACTATTTGTAAAAATGACGAATTCCGGCTAAACGATTCGTTTTAGGTACCATGTGTGATACATAAATCGCTCTATAATCGACCAAGGGATCCAAATATGCAATAGTATACAGGAGTTCCATTTAAAAAATGCAACTTTGATATAAATTACCATAAGTGAAAATATTTTAGGTTTGTTGCCGTAAGGTTACCCTACCACATCCCATCAACAAACTTTAGAAATATTCCTTAATAGATTCACAATCTTCCACCCAGGCACTATTGGCCCGCGCAAGATACACTAGTGTTTCTATCACATACTCTATAAATACACAATGTCCGAATATTCCACACTACTAAAATTAATTTGTCTATTAGACCATTGATCTAGGATTAGCAGCTATTATTTATTTAAACATAGCAAGCCGATTTAATCTAATGGTTCCATTTGCGATAAAACAATAAGTAATTGAATGTCAACGATAACGAATCGTACACGTTTGTATGAACTTTTGACTAAATTTTTTTCCTCTGGCTGCGTATTTTCTTTTCTCATACACATCGAGAAGTGCTTTTCCATTTTGACGTTGAAACTGTTATTTAAACCATACATAAACTATACATTCAAAGCTATTTCCTGTTGGTCCGCACTTATTGCGATTTAGCCGTTAGTTTCATTGACGCATTGCTTTACAAAAACAAGTAATAAATGCGTATTTTAATTTATTTCATTCGGCATCTAATTTTACTACTTTGCGTCCCAGTTTCAGACCGAAAACGGCGTTGTCCTGCAAAGTGTTACTACGGAAACACAAAATTAACCATCGCAACAACAGTTAAAGCAATATTTTATTCAAAAAACATCTACAATAGAAATTAAGAATTAAACTGCTTTGAATGTTCAGATTGATAGTAGAATTTGTATTGCCCTCAATAGTTACTGGAGGATAATTGCTCTTGAAGAAGAAATGGTTTTACTATGACTAGTTTTATTAGTAACTTCTTTGTTTTGCTGCTGCAACACTTCAACAATGGTTTCTCCACTCAGAATCATCCTGGCAATTTTATTTTTGCTTTCTAAAGAGTGTTCTATGTATTTTTCAGCCACCGACGTACTCTTCCAACCTTCATGTCTTTTTAGTACTGCTAAATCAGCACCAGCATTGGCCAAAAGCGTTGCAGAACTTCGTCGAAATGGAATGACCATTGTATCTGTCAGCATCTTGAAGACCCAAAAACAGTGCAATTTGTTTTGGAATTCCAATTCCAATTGTGTGGATTCCTAACCTTTGAACGGTACATTTTGAATTTCTGTATCCCAAAAACAACATTCTGTGGTTAACACTTTTTGGTCTCAGTGACACGTATTTTCTGAATAACTGGAAATAGTTAATCCCCGCTACTTCGTTTATTACAGTGAAGGTTCTTCTTTGATCTGTCTTAGTGCAAGGAATCGTAATAACTAACTGCCTTTCTTGAATATCGTCTAGTGAAATATTATGTAATTCTTCTCATCTTGAACCGTCCGCTATTCCAATCATAGCTATAACCTGTAAATTAAAAAAAAACTCCTTAATTTTATTGTTTTATTTGAAATTTTGTCTTACTTTTGCTAGGAGATATTTGTCATTACAAGCCTCTTTAATAACTCGGTAGATTTTTTCTCGGGTTAATGTTTTAAATTGTTTGGGTTCATAAGAGAATTGATTGTTTTTCAAGAATGCCACCTGTCTAGGAAAGCGGGATATGTCCTCATTTTCATTCGCAATTAATGTTGATTTAATCATGGAGTATTTCATGCACAAGAGGATGCACTTATTTTCTTAGACTAAAAACATTAATTTACAATTAAAGGAGCCAATATAACCACTCGCATTCTTACTAGATCTAAAAAATAAGCCAACATAACTTCTTCCGTAATTTTCTCAACATTATTTTTAACTTTCGATTTACAAAAATGGCTGAATTGTGTTTGATACCTTTCCCCACTCTCTACGTATTAATTTAGCACACGCTTTTGTAGATTTCCTTCAAATTTCTGAAGAATTTGCGTCAGAATTCATTTTGACGTACACACAGAAGAAATCGACAAAACAAATAAACAATGGAGAAACCACCGTTGCTAATCATGTTTCGCAAATACAACTAGATTTAAAGGCTTCGTTACAATATTTTGAAATTTTTCGATTGAATGTTTTTAAATTTGGCAGAATGAAATAAAATACATAACGACATTCGTCCGTGAACTCTTTTAACAGTACTCATTTTGAGTTTCAGGACTCGGATATCGCCTCGTCCTTAAACGTCTCATTCGTACTGTTAAATATGAGTTCCCGAACTAATGACGTTAATTACTATTATAATTTCCGAAAATATTTCATCATCTTCTAGAGGTTGCTTTCAACACTGTGTACTCAGTATTAATAATAATAAATAAACATGATCATTTGAAACGAGAGATGGGTAATGTCACAGCCAATTTTACTTACAAGCCATAAAGTACGAAATATGGCAACACCTCGTGTGGGTATATCCACAGACACTATAGATAAGTGATGGGACAGACCATAGACACAGAATAAAAAATAATTTTATTCTGTGCCATAGATATATTACTTAGGGACAGATACGTTTATGACTTTATGTATATTTATCCTTAGAATATAATCATATTCTAAGTAAAGTATTTAGCAGTGTTTGTTTTATTTATTTCCTACTTTTAGTTTACTTAAGTATCTTATTAATTCGTTGAAGTAGTGTATAGAAGTAATTGTAAGTAAATGTTTATATTATGAATTGCAATTAAAAGCCCTTTGTTTCTTGTGTTAGATGCGTAGGTTATGTTGTGTTCCAGGTTGTGAATCAAATTACAAAAGCACTTTAAAGAATGAACATGAACCTTTCCAAACAACATTTATATTTTCAAAGGAGGCCAACTTACAAACCTTACGGCTAAAAGCTATGCATCGTGAAGAATTTATTGTAACAAAACATTCGGTTGTTTGTAGTAAGCATTTTGATGAAAGTCAGATTCAAAGGCATGAAATCTACAAAGATAAAGAAGGAGTTTTTCGAGAGTTTCCCCTGAAACGACCTAAATTAAATAAAGGGGTTGTTCCACATATATTTCCGAATCAACCAAAATATATGGTGACTGCTACCAAAATTAATAGAAAAATCCTGAAGAAAGACAGAAAGAAATTGTTGAAAAGGCAAATGAAAAGGTTGACAAATTTCTTAGACATCATTAAAAATTTTGTAGAATTGACAAACCTAATTGAGACAAAAATGAAAACACATTTAAGAAGTGGTCGATTAAGTGTACTTCGGAGTGTGTGTATTTATATTTATTAAACGTAGTGATTCTATTTTAAAAAATGATAGTGTGCAAGTTCGTTTAACTATTATTATAACTTAACAAAACAAAACAAAAAAAAAAAAAAACAGTTCCATAAGCACATTTTAAAGTCGCCTTTAAGCAAAAGTATCCTTTACCGTTAAAGCGCCGATCTCGCTCCTTTTTCGACGCAAAAGGAAGCTTTTCGTGTACATAGCCTCGCTTTTTTGTTTACGTTTTCTGGTTTTTGGGAGTAAACATGTACCAAATCGAACTATTTTCATCAGATGATGAGGATGATGTCAACTATGTCAACTTAAGAAAAGTTAAGGTTTACCGAAAACGGGAAGATTGCTTCGCCATACAGTGATTTGGAGTTTTATGATAGATTCCGGTTGAGTAAACAGGCAGTGTCTTCATTGCTTGAACAAATACAAGACCTACTACCACCGCGCACTAACAGGTATGTGCAGGAACATATAAATAATGATTGCAGTCGAATAGTCTACATTTTTCTATAATTTTGTTTCCCTATTTCTTTTTTAGGGGTGGCGCAATTCAACCAGTGTATCAATTGTTATCAACCCTTCACTTTTCGCTACGGGAAATTTCCTTATAACATCTGGAGATTTTATTGGCATTTCAAAAGCTTCAGCATGCCGTATAATCCGAAAAGTGTCATCTGTGATCGCTTCTCTTCGAAGAAACTACATTAAAATGTACAATACACATACAGAAATGGAAGTTTCTGCTGAAAAGTTTTATGCAGTAGCCCGATTCCCTAGAATAATAGGAGCCATCGACTGTACACTTATCAAGATTAATTCCGTTGGCGGCGAAGATGCGGAAATATATAGATCCCGTAAGGGTTTCTTTGCTCTAAACGTTCAAACAGTGTGTGATGCAGAAATGAGAATAAAGAACGTTGTAGCTCGGTGGCCCGGATCCGCCCATGATCAAACTATTTTTAACAATAGTAGTTTGAAGACTGAGTTTGAAAATGGACGATACAATCCATACATGTTAGTGGGAAATAGTGGCTATCATCTGGAGCCCTACTTAATGACCAAATTGAGGGATGTGACCAATGAAGCAGAAAATCTCTACAACGAATCTATAATTAGAACAAGGAACGTTGTTGAAAGAAAATATGGCGTTTGGAAAAGAAGATATCCAATTCCCAGTTTTGGGATGCGCGTAAAGCTAGAAACAATAATGGCCATTATCATTGCAACAGCGGTATTGCATAATATCGCAGTGGATTGGAACGACGAGAACTTACCAGGATGGCTCCTGGAAGAAGAGATCAACGATGAAATTGAAGATGAAGAAGAAGAGCAGAACGCAGTGAACGAAATTAATAGAGGAAGAAATGTTCAGAGACTAATTATTAATAACCATTTTGCGAATTTGTGAATAAAAATTATGCTGCTGAATTTGTTACTTTTTTACAATCATGCTCCTATTTCTTAACAGTACTATCTCGTATCCCCTTTATATTTCATTACAATCTTTACATACATATATACAATTGAAAAAAATCACTCAAGGAGCTGCCTTTTCTTCAGTACCAGTTCTACCTCCAGCAGTTCTGTTTCCTTCGTCCCCTTCTCAATCGAAATTGCGTGTTTCTCCTTTTCGCGTTGCTCCTGATTCTGCTTAAGTTTCATCTCCATTTTTATTGATTGGGTCATTATCTTAAAGTATTCTTCTTTTGCCTGGCAGAGCGAGCTGATAGCTACAGGCCGTAACTTCTGCTGCAGGTTGGCGCAATTTGCTTGGGGTGTACTCGTTCCATACCTTATCACAACCACCTTTATTGCTCTGAAAGAGGATGAATATGTATATCTTACAATATGTTCTGAGGGATTTTTAATTGTATCTTACTTTAGTACTCTCATTCCTTTTCCTGCTAGGCTTTATATTATCTTTGTCTCTAAACTCCTCTTGTTCTGGTTCAGCTTCATTCTCATTTTCGTACATCAATATATTTGCAGATGGCGCATCCTCAAATATAATCTGCAATTTAAATATAGTCATTCATATGTATAGTGTTCCAAAGCTCAGTACTCGCACGTTTACACTATACTTATAGATAGCATTGTAAAACAAATATTCATATTGACAAACAAATGAAGGCATTACTTTTACCAGATTCGACCGGAGATGGGCTTTTCAAAATAACATTAATTTTGAAATTCAGTCCAGTAGTTATTTTTTTAATTAAATAATTTGTGTTGAATTTTGACCAAAACAGCTATTTCTAAAAATTCGCAATTTACAATTTCCTTACCTTTGACATAACATATGACAACTTGGAAATATTAAAAATTTCAAAATATTGTAATTTCTTTGAGTTATATAAATGCCCTGACCTGTATAGCAATTGTGTATGTAAAAATCAAATTGTAGTTTATTTATCAATTTTGCATGTAGAAGCTACGTCACATTGAGGCAGTGAAGAAAAATTGTGCTGCAGGTACATACCTGCACATTTCTAAGCCGTCATATATATTGACATCATGTCCAGGCAAAATCTGAGGTGGAGCCAGTATAACTTGAGGAGTGTTTGTTGTAGTCGCTCCCTCATTAACATCATCCATCTAAAAAGTAGTTATCAATGGTATAAAAGAATAAACAATTTCTACGCCTATTTACATCACCGTTGAATTGGTTGACGAGACCAAAAACTGGTTTTGCGTTAACAATTTTTAAAATAATTTCCGTGATCGGATCATCAGGTGGAGGCATATGACCGGCGCCACCTGTTGCTTTAGAGTATCGTGTCTGAGCTGCCACTGCCTTCCTAGTTTTTGTTTTTAAATTGTCTAATTTGCTTTTTAACTGGTCGACGTTCCGGAACTCCAATACGCTTGTGTTGAATGAAGCACACACTCGTGCCCATGCTCTATCCTGTAAAATTTGCAATTTATATAAATATGCAATAACAAGACTTAAATGATCATACCTTCTCATTATTCGTCAGCTTGTTTGACTCCTTATTTTCTATGATTTTTTGCTCATCATATATGAGCTCTAAAAGTCGCATTTCCTCTTCTTTACTTAAACACAGACGCCTTCTTCTTTTTTGCAGTGCTCATTTTCTCACTCAGTACTCAAAAGACCACTATAAAAGTACGCAATAAAAAATCCACAATCTCGCACTCGCTCGACAGTGAACATAAACATTACAGAAAAGTGAGGTTTGGGTCGTGTCATGCGAAAAGCTCAATTTAAGTAAAGCTTCCTTTAGATAAAGTTACTTTTCCTTATGGAACGATAGTGATTTTTAAAGGAGCCTTTTGTGAAAAGTCGCCTTTTGATAAAGTGTTCATTCCTTGTCGATTATGAAACTGGGCCTTATTTAAATTGTGTAACGATAATTTGAAAAATTTAAAGTGTTTTTATCAAGGACTACTACTGCAGATGTAGATGTTTCTGATTTGTTATTTATTTCAGAATCTAACCAATAAACTATGATGGGGACGAATCTACTCAAGTTTATATATGTGGTTATGCAGCTCAGTGTGTACAAAAAAAAGTTAAATGTGTAGATTGTAAAAATTTAATATTAAAAAGTAAGGGTTCATTAACTGAAGATGAGTATTTTAATAATTTACAAAGAGGTGGACTGGGTATTGCAACTGATGAAGTACATTTTATTTACTCACATAGATATGTATGCACTTTTTGAATATATTATGAATAACAAACTGATTGAAGCATAATTTTTATCTAAAAGTAATCATAAAGATGTCCTTGTTAATTTAACATTAAAGAGTTTAAGTTAATCTGACTTTTGCATTGACTTAGAATAAATATGCAAATGTGGCAATCAATATGAACTGATTTATAAAAAGGTAACTTCAATTATTAGTAATATAATATTAAATAATTACATAAAATATAAAAATGTGTGCCATAACTTCTAAGAAAAGGAAGCTAAATACTTTTTGTAATTTAGTAATTATAGTAATTGTAGACCAGACCAAAATATTTGCAATATGTTTGAACTAGACGACCCACTTGAAGATATAAATGCGATGTTGCCTTCATGGCTTGTAAAGTAAGATGGCTGTGGTAATGTCTAATTATTTGTTTGTGCACCCATGCATGCATGTTAAATAGTGTCACTGAACGATAATATAATACCAACCTGTATTAAAAATTTCAATTAAGTAAATGTATAATTGTATCATTTTAATATACCGGGTTGCGAAAAAGTCTTGTACCAAGGTGATATCTTTGAAACGGATAAAGGGATGGTTATGAAATTCTAGGACGACGAATGAGATTGTATTCTGCATTTTTGAGAGTAAATGTCAGCGTTTAGCGTACTGCCTCCATCTTGATATTTTTTAAATGGCAACCTAGGTCGAGTGATATATCGTATAAAAGCCTGTTTTCCTCTTTCTAAAAATGTTGGCAATGTACCACTTTACTATGAAATTATGAGAGAAATTTAACAAAAATATAAAAAACGTAATTTTAAACAAAATTTTATTTTACAAAAATTATAACTAAACAATTTATTAAGTTGCAGTTACTTCATTACAATAAGTGCTCAAAATCGTGGCCATTTAATTATATGTTGACATTGATACGATCTCACTTCGAAGCTACGAATAGAGTTGTTGATCGTTTGTGGAGTAATTTACTGCATTTCGTGACGCATGCGATCCTTTAAATCATTTACGTTAGTTGGTATGTTAACATAAGCGCATTCTTTCAGGCAGCCCCAGAGAAAAAAATCGATTCGGGTGATCTTGTCGGCCACTCAATTACACCTCTTCGAAGGAAAATTGTATTTAAATATTGCCAAACGTCTCTTTGATAGTGTGGAGGTTCACCATCTTGTTGAAAGTATACGTTCATATTTCATTTTGAGATCAAGATATTTAGTACCGGTAAGAGTACCTACCTTCAATAAAAAAGGTCCAATCAAATGGTTTTTCACCAAACCCGCCCACACACTAATTTTTCGTTGATCCTGTGTATGAACCTACTCCATCCAGTGCGGATTACAATCTGACCAGACCGAGAATTATGTTTGTAAACATAACTGTTCAATCAAACTGTGGCTTCATCACTGAATTCAACAAAATCTAAGAAATTGTTTTGCACCCTAATTATCTCTGTAACTGTTTCAAAAACTCTAATCGTCGATCAAAATCATCTTCAACCAGTTGTTGCTGGTTTTGAACTTTATACGGATCAAATTTATGTTTATTTAAAATAGTTTGCATAGACGCCACAAATACCATGATTTATTGCCAATACACTCGCGGATGTTTTACGGTTGTCTTGAACATCTAATGGAACATCTAAAGTTTTATCTTCATTAGTTGCAACTTTGGACCTTGGAAGATCCTTTACGCTACCAGTTTCATTAAATTTGCTTATTAATCTCGTAACTGTATATCTCCTTATAGGAGGGTATTTAGGATTTAAATGGGTACGTTTCCGATCACCATATCCAACTAACATTAGTATTTGGATTCGTTGTTTTTCTGATAAATGTGCCATTGTTCTTAATTTACTTTTAAACTCTGTACTAATCTATTTGAAATGAGTATCAGTTTTGACAATTTGTACACAAATAATGATGTGATTGACGTTTTTAACGTCTACTAGTGTTTTGTTTAATTTTAAAAATCTAGGGGCTAATTATTATTACGGTACAATTTAATTTAGATTAATAAAACTGATATTTTATAAGACATTTCGTACTAAAGTGGTACCTTGCCTATATTTTTGGAAAGAGGAAAAAATAAGCTTTTCTGTGATATATCACTCGACCTTTGTTGTTATTAAAAAAATTTAAGATGGCGGAGGCACGCTAAACGTTGACTTCAAAAAAATTGGGCATTACTCTGAAAAATGCAGAATACAATCCCATTCTTCCAATAATAATATGAGAATTGTTAATTGATAGATTATATTGACAATAAATACAATTCCAAGTACCGAACTTATAATTATAACTGTTATGCAAAATTGTAAATATTTAAACACCAAGTAAAGCTACATTCGATTCATATTATTCAAGTAAATTTGAAATATGTATAAATTTCTGTAAATGATTTAGTTTTCTTAATTAGTTGTTTATTTAAGGTTGTGAAAAATGGGGTTCAAACGTATATCTAAACTGCAGCAACTAGTTTGTCTACAGAATACTCGCCAAATACGCAATTATAGAAGTTCCACAGCATTTTTACAAGTAAAGCCAAATTTGACTCAAGCTGTCACAGAAGCTGAAAAAATAGTGGGATATCCCACATCTTTCTTAAACTTACGATGGTTATTAACAGATGAACTTGCAAATATTGCTTTGCATATTAGAAAATTAATTGGTATTAATCATCCATTGCTTGATACAGCAAGGTTATAAATTACTAAAAGCTACTCGACTTGAATTTATTGTTATTTAAAATTTTAGGAAACTATTTATGGGGACCAATGGCAATATGCCTGCTTGGGGTCTCATCGTACTACTTGTCGCAAAATCTTGTGGGTTAAAGGAAACGTTTTCAGAGCATGATCGTGATATTAGTGCAGGTGTCTTATACAGTCAACGTGCTCTAGCTGAAGTTACTGAAATGATTCGCACTAGTATCCTTATACACAAAACGGTAGAAAATTTGGACGAAAGAGATCGTGATTATGTTCAAGAATTTAATTTTGGAAATAAAATAGCTTTACTTAGCGGAGATTTCTTACTTAGTAAGAGTTTTAATGAACTTGCTTTTTTGAGAAATTCAGATTTAAATGAATTAATGTCTTCGTCACTGCGTGATTTAGTCGAAGCCGATTTCATGGGAATATATGATGAACAATCTGTTCCATTGCCATCTAAACCACTTAAAATACAAGCTTCAGTAGAGGTTGTTGATCACTTTGGGACAGAACCACATCAGATAAGTCATATTTTAGGATATCCTGTAGCTGAATGGACGTTACGAACTGTCCTTGGTGGTGCTACGTTATTAGCTAAGTCTTGTAGAGGAGCGCTAATATTAGCTCATCATTCAGAAGAAATACAAAAGTTAGGCTTTTTGATTGGTAAAAATATAGCTCTTGCGTGGCAAGCAAAGATTGATCAAGAGCCATTTTTGCCAGGAGCATCAGGTATTTTCAGTTTAGTGAGTGCTCCTGTAATGGTTCACTTGAAACATAAACCTGATCTATATGATAAACTTCAAAAAGGCCAGAAAAGTGTGTTAAATATTGATTACGAAGATGTAAGGAAAGAAATTCAAAACGGCCCTGGCTTGAAAGGGGCACAAGAGTTACAGCAACAATTTTCAAATGAAGCGTTGAATGTACTAAACCAATTACCAGAATCTGATGCACGAACAGCACTAGAGAACATTATTAAAACTATGTGATAGTTATTTGTAAATTTTCAGAAGCTAGTCATTCTATTACTCATTAAAAATTAATAATATCACAAAAATGCATGGATATTGTAAAAGAGGCAATGTGTGTGTTTTGTTGTTTAATTATATTAGTATTTTCTTAAATTTAATAAAATACATAATAGACTACCAAATGCAACTGTTTTTTAATATAGCAACCATTACCAATAAGTTGTCCTGAACTACAGTTTTGCCTTCTTACTGATTGTAACTACGAATTACATTAGAAACCTGCGCGTAAAATGGATAAGATTTTAAAACGGATTAGCGCTTATATTACTTCTCTCTCTGTTGTGTCGCTTTAACACATGGAATTTAGGTTGAAAGGTAAGTGTATATTCGGTTTCTCTGATCGTAGACGGTGAACTAAAAAGAACACTACGTTATAGGCGTTTTAAATTGAGACACATACGCCTTTAAGTGCCGGAAGCGGCGGGGACCCTTGAACCCATCCTATACCGCACACCTCAGACACATACCCGACACCGAGCTCCTTTCCATTAAAAACTAAATTAAGCAAAGGCAGCTAACATGTTCACATGCATACGGAGTTCTACATTACGGGTATAATTAAAAGGAAAGCGTTAATTTATACAAATGCATATGTAATGTAAATTATTAGAGAAACACTTTAATGTGATTTCAATCACGTAGGTGAAAATAGGTAATTAATAGTTATAATAACGTCTTCCTGCAGCTAAGGGATGTCTTTATATACGGCAATCATTTTGTTTATTATGTAAGAGTGCGTATGAATGAAATTTACATGAGCTACTAGAGAAAGTAATTAGAGTAGTTACGAAATTAGTTTATTCCTGTGAACATATATTTTGGAAAAAATAGTGATTACTCATTTATTTGCAATAATTCGATAATTTCTTAATTATTCGTAACTATTTTATCTAACTCCAAAAATAAGTGTGGTTAATATAAAAAAGTTAATTATTTAATTTTCTCTATAGATATATTTACTTTAATAAAACACTCCTTGTTAGTTATGAGTTTAGTAATATACTAACGTATACTTTCAATACAAGTACAAAGTAACAAAGTAATCTAAATGTAAGTGTAACTGCTAGAACTTGAAAATGAAATATGTCATGTAATTATTAGACCCTTACTAAGTATATAAATCTTTCATTTCACTTAATCCTAAATCCTTAATAAATTTGTTGTGTTGACTAACATATAAGCCCATTGTGAATATATTTGCTGTTATTATACTAGTCGTAAATACTATAATTTCACACTACCAGAATCTACTACTTCTGGAATTGTTAAAAACATATAAAGTAAAACCAATGAGGAAGGTATTTATACGTTTTTTTCTAAATGTAATAGATTTCCAGATATTTACAAAGTACCTCTTTAATGTTAGTTACGCCCTACGGAAAACTCCTTTAGTAAATTAATCTAAAATCAAATTATCTTTAAAAATTCTACACTTTTTTCTTTATAGTTAATAGTTTTAATATATTCACAAAAGGTACCTTAGAGATTATTTTGGAGTATTTTCCTTAGGAATTACGTAAATTATTTACCTTAATTTACCTTTTTTTTACTTAAAAAATCACATTTATTAGCAATAATTAATTTCTCCCCTATTCCCATCGTAAAGAATCATTTTATGTTTCAACGCAAGAACCCATTCAAAGTACCACCTCCATTATCTTGCACAATTACGCATAGATGTCTTTCTCTATATGCGTAGGTGTACCGCGAAGTAATCACTTCACGTTTTTACTTTTTACTTTTGCTTCTTACGTTTAAATTTCATACTTTCATCCCGCTCTCCGGACCCTTCTGCATCCGATGTAGTTGGGGGGGCAAACCATGCTCCATGGTCGTTCAAAATGTAAAATTTTAGGATAAAAAGAAAATGCAAATGAAAACAAAACTTTGAGATTTTAATTATACTTAAATCAAACTAATAACAGATAACAAAAAAAATATGCAGAACAGAAAAATATGTATAGTTTAGATTTAATTTTTTGTTTATTAAAATTTAAAAATTATTTAATTTATTTTTGCTCTTCCAGGGGGTGGGGGGGGGGGCAGTTGCCCTCCCTGCCCTTAGCTGGCTACGCTCATGGAAGCCGTGTTGTTTCTCTCTGCCGACCCATTCAGGGTCATCAGACCAGTTTCCATTAGAATATTTGCTTCTGCCTTGGTAGATTATTAACCGATCCCGTCTGTAAAACACTATCACACTTGCACACTATACATTTATTCGGGTGTATATCCAGCGTAAAACAAACACTTCCCAGTAGACGAAATCTTATTCTTTGCTCGTAGGTTGCTGCTTGAAAAGTATCGAACATTCGTACGGGAATGTCCGTAACGTGAAATGCCTGTGCAGATATTTTCCCACCTCGCTTGCCTGAAAGATGTAATGTCTGTTCATTCTAGCATCCTTGTACCTAACTAACCAATGGGTGTATTCTCATTTGATTAATTAATCTTTCCAGTTTCCACGTATAAAACATACATAAACATGCTGGGAGACCAGTACAAATACTGCAGACAGACAATAGCACATAGTTTCCAGAAGGCACTATTTCCGTAAGGAAAATCTCGTTAAATTTAGAGAATCCCGTCGCCGCAAATAAACCAGAATTACTGCCATTAAACACGAAAATTATATTTTTTAAACTAATCTCGTTAACTCCCGCAACATTCGTATTTCGATATATCTATTGGGTGGCGTACATTTGAACCACCACCAAACGAAAATATCGAATATTAAGACCCTACCCGTCTCTGTCCATCACCAGACTTTATATAGGAAATATATACATATTACTCTCGGATCGAGCTCTAACGGCGATAATTTAACCCATTTATGCCCGAATTATTTAATTTTCATTTTTATTGTTGTAAATGAATTTTTTATATTCTTTTAGTTATTATGAACTTCTAAAAAATAAAAAAAACGTTTTTAATAATAGAATTTTGATTTTAAGGGAGTTCCAATTATAGAACAATGGGCGTAAATGATTCAATTAACTTCTATAGGTTTCAAATATAAAAAGTATACAATATTAGGTGTCATAATACAAAATTTATTTAAGAAAATACAAAATGTTAATATTAATTGGTATGGAATTTATCAACGCATGCTTGGTGCAAGTTTAGGCGATACTTCTCACACGCATTAGTCGAATTTTTTTGCTAACTGCACACCTATTCCGTTTTTTAGTTGTAATAATCCATTGTCCACTTTGGTCAAACCTTATTGAATCAGCTATTCTAGCGGCTAGGCCTTATGCGTTACAGGACGGCCGGAGCCTGCAGTGGGAGGGCACCCGTATTTTTGGAGGTCAAATTGGACTGATATGCCCTATTTGGATTAGAATTTAAATATAATAAGATGTTGAAATCTTTTGATAAAACAATTATATTTATTAAACGTAAAAGACGACCAACTGAATGTGCACACAATGCTGAATTAGCATATGTGTCAATAAATTACAAATAAGTAACCTTTGGTGAGTGAGTAAGTAGGTTACGTGAAACGTTATGAAAAGATTTGTATTAGTATTAGTTAGGTAGCAGATTAGCGTTGCCAGAAATTGGTTTGATGAAAATGGGAGAAGTCACTTAAAAATATAGAAGTTTCAAAAAATGCATAGAAGATTCAATCATTTATTAGCAAAAACTAGGTATACATATTATAATGAAAATAAACATTTTTGGAATATTTACTATTTCTAACCTAACCTTACAATTTATATTTTGCACTTTTCTGCATATCCACCAACAACCCTTTATTTTCTTTAATAAAATAAAAAAAATCTGAACATTTGTTTTCAAAATTAATAGTAATTAATAGTTCTGATTTAATTAGTTCTGTTGAACATCTATTTCTAGTGTCACTCCACTTATTTCCCATTATGGAAAATATCCGCTCTACGAAAGCGGAAGTAGCTGGCATACTTAATGTATAAGATAATATTTTATAAATGTTAGGCAAGTCTGCATTTCTAAAAATTGTCAACCACTGTTCACTTGTTGAAATATTAGAATTATTGTCTTCAGTCTGAAGTAAAAGTTTGATAGTATTGTTAAGCAAATCAGTCTCATCAAACAGATCATCCATATTTAAAAACATCGTCTGAACCATTTTTTCGAGAATTGCCTCAATTAGAAATTGGTATCTTTATTAATTTTAAATATGGCGACTTTTGCAAGCCAACTATTCTCGTTAAAGTTAAACCATTTATCTAAGTAATTTATTTTTGAATTTAGTACTAGGCAGAATTGTGCATCCAAGTTGTTCGACACTGTCTTGTCTATTTGTCTCATTTTCTGATTTACCAAAAATCCAAAAAAATGTTCGTCGGTTCTCTTTTGTAATGTTTTACGCAAATTAGTCATGACATTATACACATCTATAACAGAAGTTTTAGAACCTTCAAGAAATTTAATGGCTTCCTCAAATATATTTAAAATTGTTACAAAATAATAAACAAATTTCAGGAACTTCACATGGATTTTCATATTCATTTTCTCTTAAATCTAGCAATTTTTTTATATGAATCGTTTATGCTTTGAAAATATGAAACAATCGGTTTCCAGTTTTGAAGCTGCCTTCCAATACAGGGATTGAGCGATAGCCACCTTGTTGTAGTGTGATGTAACACATCTTTAAAATCCTACTCAACAAATTCAAAACATGCTTTAAGAGTTTCTCTGCGTTTTGCTGATACAGAAAAATGGGAGTATATTTTTAAAATCAAGTTCTCTACATCTATGGAGTGCTTAACAGCGTTGTGAAGAATATGTGCATGACAGTTAGCTTTAAAGATATTTTCATTTTCCTCCTTCAGTCTGGTATATAGAGAATGATTTACACCAAAATTAGCGTTGCAGTTGTCGGCGCTTAAACAACTAAGGCGCTCAATTGACAAATTTAAATTCGTAAAACAGCTCATTACTGTGTGAAACATTCTATTCACAGTCTCATCAGAATTTTCAACAAAATCAATTAGTTTATTTTGAACTCCAAATTCTGATGTAAAATATTGTATAACAATAGGGAAAAATTTTCTATTCTTTCTATTGGATGCATCAAATTGTACCGCATAAAATGTATTTTCATTAATTAAATTTTTGATAGCAAATTTTAAGGCCGCTGGAGCCAATACGTTGCAAACTGCAGCTTCCGCTTTAGTTTTTCCTAAATGTATCTTTTTAAATTGATCGTCTTGGCTAAAAATATGCTTTAACAATTTAGTTGAACAATCAAGACTATTGTATGACAGGTTATGTTTAACGTGTGGTAAATAATACTTAATTCTATTGCGCTAACTAAATCGTTTTCGGAAGTATTCTCAATTTTTAATGCAAACCTAGTAAGAATGTTATTATTATTCTTAGACGCCACGGAGAGTTTATGAGCCCTCGTTTTCTCATGTTGCAAAATCTAGGTAAAAATAAACAAATGGTTAGATTTTTGACCGCGAAATTATAACATAACATACCTGTCCTACTCCTTGATTTTTGATTGAAAAATCCTTGTGACACAAAATGCACCTTGCTTTAAATGTTTCATTGGGTACATTCTTTATGAATGTAAATTTGGCTTCCCACTCCTTCTTGTATGACGAGGTGTATTTTGTTCGTCTATGAACCACTGGAACTGCCTCACCCTCACTATCAGTGTCTCTTTCACTTTCAGTATCACTCATAATATTATATTCTTGTTTTGATTGAATACTAAATTCTAAATTACATTACAAATGTACAAGTACAAACCACAGAGATCGAATCGACATGTTCACTTGCACGAAAATGTGGTTATGTGATTAACCGTCTAAGCACGATCGATCCCGACGTAACTTAGCGTTAAGTTAGGCGTTGTGACGTTTACGCGGCATTCGGAGTTGCCTCCTCTATCTACAATAAATTAATGACACACGACACGAAATATAGAAGCTTTTGCTTCTATATTTCAGGCACATAGAAGATAGAAGATTTTCATCGAAAATAGAAGACTTCTATCAAATATAGAAGGTATGGCAACCCTATAGTAGATAATAGTATACACTACAGATAATGTAGACAATAAGAAGCATGTATAATTAATCAATCAAGTTATACTAAAAGTAGTTAGAAGTTAATTATGAGTAATTATTAACCAGAATTACTAATGTAAGTTCCATTAAGTAAAGCTAGTTGTTTAAAAATGTACATCTCTTACATTACATCTACACGTACAACTGTACAAGGACCCAGTTGTACATCATATTTTCCTCGATGCAAGTGTTGCAGCTCCTTATTTAAGAATTACTTCACATAACATTATAGAATGCAATCTGATAGGCTCGAAGTCCCGAGTTGCACCTATTAAATTGTTATCAATTCCTAGATTAGAATTGGTTGCAGCACTATTACTAGCCAGATATACTAAATTCATTTTAGAAATACTTTCTGTTGCTATAATAAAGTAATTTTATGGCCAGACCCAACATCAGTTCTTAGTTGGATACACTTTGACGCCAAAAAAATGAAAAACCAATTTATAACATTCAGGGTAGCAGAAATTCAAGAGATTACCAATGGTTTAATTTGGCGTTATGTATCATCTAAGTTAAATGTAGCAGACGATGCCTCAAAATGGTTAACATTTCCTTCGCTTCAAATGGATGCTCGTTGGTTTTGTGGAGCTAAGTTTCTTTATGAAAATGAGTGCGATTGTCCTGAAAATATTGTTTATAACATTGTTGAGGAAGATGTTCATGTGTTTAATATTAAACCACCAATTATTGAAGTAACATGATTCTTCAAGTGGAAGCGGTTGTTACATACAGCAGCATATGTTTATAGCTTTGTAAATATTATTAAAGTCAAAAGAGAGAACCGATTGCTAAAAACAGATCTGTTAACGTCAGTAGAGATGAAACTAGCTGAAGAATGATTGTTTAAAGTGACACAAGGAGACACAAGGACACATTATCATTTAGAAATTTTGGAACTACAAAGTAAAGGTTCAGTTCATTAGTTAATAAAAGTAAAATTCAGCAATTGTCACCTTATTTGGATGAAAAAGGTTTATAAGAAGCAAGAGTCGTATTATTAATGCAATTTGTGTACCATTAGAAACACGACGACCAATTCTGATTCATAGATATCAAGTATAACATCAATACCAGAATTACGAGACTGTGGTAAATGAAATTAGAAAGAAATTTCACATTCCTAAACTTAGACAGGTACTAAAAGCAGTACAAACAGTGTAAAATAAAAAAGGCTATTCCTAAAATTCCAGAAATGGCACCGTTACCTCCAGCACGACCAGCTGCTTTTACTTTACCATTTACTTACGTTGGGGTGGATTATTTTTGACCGTTAAATGTAATGCTAGGCAGTAGAGTTGAAAAAAGATGGGGTGTACCATTTACCTGTTTAACAGTCAGAGCTGTCCAGATAGAGACTGCGTATAGCCTGGATACAGATTCATTTATATTTAGAAGCTTTAGAAATTTCATGCAGCGAAGAGGTACACCAAAGGAAATAATCAGTGATCGGGGAATCAATTTTATTTCGGCAAAAAGAGTACTGAAAACTGAACTGCAGCGAATTGAACCAAAAGTGATTGTAAATCAAATTATAAGTCCAGGGCTAAAATGTAATTTTAACCCTCCAGCTTCACCTCACATGGGTGGCAGTTGGAAACGTTTAGTAAAATCTATTAAAACCGCTCTTTATGCAATTATGCCTAACCAAAATCCAACAGATCAAGTACTTAGAAGCTATTTAATGGAAGCTGAAAACACCATAAATTCTCGTCCATTAACTTATTTACCACTGGACAATGAACAAACTGAATCTCTAACTCCAAATCATTTTATAAGATTATCTTGTGTGGGTACTAAAATTATGGGAGTTTAATGATGATGCAAAAAATTTAAAACATAATTGGCAAACCTCTCAAGTCTATGCTAAACGTTTTTGGAAGAGATGGATAACTGAATATTTGCCGATCTTAATACTTGATACATTTGATAATTTAAATTGTGTATTGTTATTTGGAGCTTAAATTTGGTGACATAGACGTTAAATAAAATAAAGAAATAATCAGCTTGGTGATAAATAATAACAAAAATTATGTAAGTAGACGGGGTTAAAAATGATCAAGCTACAAAAAAATCAACATTTATAAAAAGAATGCTAACAAGTCGATGTTTTAGTAATCCTGAACTAGGACAGGATTAAGAAATAAATATTAGTCAAGTGTAACTAAATAAGCTGTTAGTGCAAAAACGGGAAGCGGAGAGAAAAAAAAGGGGGATTGAGAAGAGTCGCTACTCATCTGCTGATGGAAGGAATTACCGGTCAGTCGGTTCGGGTCGGGGGTCAAGAAAATTCCGGTAGAGGTAAGGGCGCCAGGAGCCGCTTCCCCAAAAATCAAAATCACCGTTATCCCAGCTCCTAAATAAGGACGTTTAAAAGAGACGAGTAGGTAACCGCAGGAAAGGAAAAACCAATAGAAAACAAAATGTGGTACAAAATAAAATCTATAATTGTTAAATTAAATAGACAAAACATATAATAAAACGCGTTTCAAAATATATCAATTCTAACAAAAAGATAAATAAATTAGAAGTTAATGTCGAAAATGAGGTAAAGTTAATTTTATAAGTATCAAAACGTAGATATGTTCCTCAATTTAAAAATTTAAAGAAAACGAAGTAAAAAAATTACAACACAAGCTTAAACGAATTATTCCGTATAACGTTGTAGGTAACTAAACAAATTTTTATAGTATTTTAAAATGCCAATAAATAGGAAACTGATTAATTTCGAAAGGCCTTACTAAAAGAACACAGCTTTTCTATAACGAAAAAGTTAATAATATACAAACTGATAATTAAATTCAGAATAGGTACTTGCTATGTCCTAACAAAAATTTAAATTAAGTAATTTACAAGAGAAAGTTAAAAAAAATGAAAGTTAATCAATTACCAATATCTAATTCAAAAATTTAAAACATATGGAACGTATCAAAACTAAACTACTGTGCGCAGGTTTATTTAATAGCTTAATACGTCACAAACGCTAAAAGATAAAAATATGGCCGACAGCTGAATACAGAACGGTAGTTGTTAACAATTTACGCAAACATTAATTAAAGATCCAATGAAAAAGTAAGTAATTTATTAATAAGGTAATACACTATGTTTAACAGTTTTAATTATAGAATGCAAACAAAAACACAAAGGGGAAAGGAGGAGAAGAAAGGGATTTTACATGCGGTGACAGATAAATAATATTTTAGTGAGAACAAGGGGTATTCTAATAATTTTTCTTATTTTAGTACAAAAGAAAGAAGCAGAAAGGACACGAGCTTATAGGTTATATACGTAACATGGGTATGAAGAATATAATTAAAACCATTTGACCTTTTGTCGATTTCCAAGAGCTGATATACTACTTAACTTATTCTTCTACGAAAGGAACCAAAAATAGAATTTCTATGTAAGTTACACCCAGAGGTACAGATGGTCTACTCTTAAACTTCTTTTGGTTGTAAAATATGGAACTATAACGACAAAAACCAGGAGAGAAACATCCACAAGAAGCTGAAAATTATTGAGCCATTGAGAAAGGCCATAGATGATAAATTCACATACCTCTAAAGATGGAAGGTGAGCTTCTCGTGGTAGCTATGTGAATGATCTACTTCAAAACCTCAATAGGCGAAGAAAACAATTAGTACTCAGCAGTCTCGAGTAGAAACTGTATTTGCTTTGTGCAGATCCTTCTTGCGAAAAGTGAAATTAATTCTGAAAATGATTTCAATGAATGCTTCAGCAACTAAACATGCAATGTTACCTATCTATCAACTAGCCAAATGTGCATTAAAGAAAAGCAAGAGATTAGAAATTTTAACAGTAGCTTTGTAAAGTTAGAATGTAGTATGTAAAAGAGTATAGGCAACCAAAAGTACTTGAATGTATATTAAGTTGTGTAACATTAAGGTTAAAAATGTAAAATTTAATCCAAATGAAATAAATAATTAAAACTTGAGAAATTTTGTTACAATGTAATTAGGTATTTAATCAAGACGAATTTTAACTAAAATTTATTTAATTCAGGCAATTTAAAATGATAATTAAATTTTTCGGAAATGTTAATTAATGAACAAATTAAAAGGTAATGAAAGGCAATTAAAAAAATTGTTTACAGAAATAAGGAATAATTAAAATTTTAATAACAACATGTTTCATAAACGGTAATTTAATCAAAGTGTGAATTCAAATATACGTAACTAGTGAATATTTCAAAAAACTTATGACCGTTTACCATTAATTGATGGAACCGGAACGCATTGGTTCATTTGCTGGAGGTCAATTTTATTCAAATACTGACAGCAGTTGCTTCTGTGGTTGCAAACCTGCGTACGGTAATTAACTTTATCTTCTTAACTCACTGTTAAAATTTTTAAAGCTTGATTTCAAATAAGCGCGAAATAATGTGAAATAATCTATTTTATTGAATTGTATCATTTCCAGGAAAACATTGTACACACAAAGAACATTTGTCCGGTATAGTTTCACTGTTTCACGAAAGAAATAAGTTTATTAGCATACCTAAGTGCTTTTAATTAGGTACTATAATTTATAAAAGTGTAAGAAACTAGCTTCCGAGAAAACAATTTCCGAAATTTAAATTGGGTTGAATTGAACTTTTAACATTGAAATTGCAAATTAATTATCTCGGAGCACACTTTTTGTTTTTAACGAACCAAAAGGAGAAAATGAAAATTTTACTTTTCTGTAAAACTTTAATTGAAATGTTTGAATCTAAAATACGTAAGGTTTTCTAATTAATAAATTATGGTGGTGTTATTTACGGTGTTCTAAATATTCTGATTAGAATAAAAAGAAACTAGTTATCATTATAGCTAATTTTTAACCCCCGTCGAAAAAATAGAGGTGTTATCAAGTTTAACGTGTGTATCTGTGTGTCTTTCTGTGGCATCGTAGCTCCCAAACGGATGAACCGTTTTTGATTTACTTTTTTTTTGTTTGGCAGGTGACCAAAACCTACAGTGGCCGGCGTGTAAGAAAACGAGGAGTCGGCGCATCGCAAAGAACTACGGCGGTTGCCGATTATAATAAAAATACTAAGCAATGGCGTATTACATTTGTATGTTTAATTATATGTATATTGGAAGAATGCGTATGAAGATGAATAATTCCAATATTTCCATTGGTGACGCGTTTTTTTTTTAACATTTGGTTTTTCATGTTTGCATAATAGGCATCTATCCCTGAAAGTATGTAGGCATCTCTCCCATTTGTTTAATAGGTAATTTTGAATGTATTTTTAATATACACTAATAAAAATGAAATAATGAAAGCACGTTCTGTTGTCATTAACACATCGGTGTATCACCCATTCGCAAAACTATAATTTTTAACGGAACCAGTTTTTTTCATTTTCATTTTGATGTTGCATCTTGCGGATGAATATTCAGCAGTAGTTATCGAAAATTTTCAACCTTAACAAACTTAGTGGTCATAACGCAGCAATTATACTAAACCAACTAGCTAAAAAATAGAAAAAAACAAATCGGAACAACCTCCACAAAATGTGGTGGTGACACAACATGTATGTCTTTGATGTATAGGGTGTTACTAAATTCGACACAGTACAGATGGATTTTTTAAATTTCCCTTGACTCGACAGTGAATTACCCAGATGACAAAAATATTGAGTGATATTAAAAATGCATTTATCTTGATTAAAAAAAAAACAGCATAATAATGTATTTTAGAAAATTTAATACGCAACGTCACCTACAACTCAAAACCAATATTCTTAATTTCCGCAAAATATTCGGTCCCAAATTCGGCCATTTTAGAAGTTAAGTATAGTCAAACTTGAATATCACATAGCAGTGATCTAATCATCTATATCTCTGTCCATTTATGAAAAAGTTGGTGTATAAAAGAGATACTTGACTCAAGTTCAGTCACTAGTATACTGCTTCCACTCTACACTTTCCTGAGCCGATTTAATATTGAACTTTGGCAACTTGACAATGTTTAGAATTATAACACTGTCATTATTACAGCCAAGGTCTAACTGACACCTCATTGACCCATTCTTGAGAATTAAAAAAAACTCCTCATTGGTTTTAATAGACGACGTATTACTAGAAATACTACGAGTAGGATGAATATATTTTGACAATGTCTAGCTGACAAGATCTCAGAGGTAATGCACCATGTGGATATTTTTAGCTTATATTTACCTCCCCACTGATTAGTTCAGTTTATGGTGATTAAATCACGCCAATACGAACGCAGAAATATAATTGTGGCAGTCTATACATGTAAAACTAGTTTTACGTGTGCATCTGTGTATCTGTCTGTGGCATCATGCTCCCAAACGGATGAACCGATTTTTCTTTATTTTTTGCTTGAAGGTGACCAAAACTTGCTTATATATATATATATATATATATATATATATATATATATATATATATATATATATATATATATATATATATATATATATATATAATGAGTGTCCCAGATTAATTTACCTAGGCTATATCTCATAAACGACTAGAGATATTCGAATGGGACAAAAACTAATTCATAACATTCCTACGACGCTTCAATATGAAAATTATCCCCTAAATATTTACCCCTTAGTGGCATCTCCTAACTTTTAAATTTTTAATTGCACGCTGTATATATTTTCATAATTTTTGCATTCAGATCTCCATAATCTATCCAACAAGTTTTTCAAAATCAAAATCGGTTCATATATAAGCAAGAAAAAGGCTTAATTTATTTTTATTGTTAATCCATGTTGCTATGATTTGATTATGTTATCAGATGGATAAGGTGGGTTCGTGAATAACCAAGGAAGACTTGATTTCTGGTACAGGTTGCATGAATCATTGCAGAAGTAATTCGGTCACATGCCTGTCTTATGTTGTCTTTTAATTCATCTACATCATTAGGTTTTGATTGGTAAAGGATGTCTTTAATAATTCCCCAAAAGAAATAGTTGAGAGGTGACAAATCACTTGAACGTGCAGGCCCCACAATTTGTGGAGATGCGTTTGCTATCCAACGGTTATCAAAACGGTTTTGTAGATGGTTCTAGCATTATGTGGAGGAGCGCTATCTTGTTGCAACTACATTTCTTGACGTTGATTAAAAGTAATATCTTCTAGCAAATCCGGTAGTATGTTTAAAAAAAATATAAATATCGAAAACCTATTAGTGTCGTCGAAAAAGTAAGGTCCTATAACACGGCCATAACATAAACCGCACCACGCATTTACACCCCAAACATGTTGAAGCCTTGTCATGTGACGGTTGACTACACCATTATTGTGAAATCTAGCCTCATCGCTTCATAGTAATTTTTACAAAAAATATGGGTCATTTTTAATTTTTAACATCACTCTTGCAATGAAATCAAGACGTCTTTGGTCATCACCTAGTCATAATCCTTGAACCAAGAGTATTTTTAAAGGATGGTAATTAAGGTCCTTTGAGATTCTGTTAACTGAACTTCTTGATATACCAACTTGATTGGCCAGTGTTCTTATATACACTTTAGGATTAAAATTTACATAAGCTAACACGTTTATTAGTAGATTATATTACAAGTGAGTGAAATAAGCCATTATAAGCAAGCGCGAGTGCGACAAATTCTCACGTGCTTATAATGGCATTTCACTCACGTGTGATATACGACTTTTTGACAGTTGCATTTTTTTTAACGAAAAACTTGAAGAGATTATTTCAATAAAAAAGAGTCAAGCAGCCAGGTCTTGGTTGTCATGGTCGATCGACTGGTTGTCATGAATACGTTGTTGATATAAAATTTAGTCACTAGTGAATAAAATTTGATTTTACTCACTGAAAACTAACGTATAAAACACGTGAAAAACTGCAACTGCTGGACAAAATATTTTGTTCACATCTAACTGTTCTTTCAATTACGCTCTCCAAATACTGAACCATTTTTTCACTGGGAATGTTTCGATTTGGAAACCTTTCATGATATAGTTGCTGGGCATTTCTTCTATTTTTCAAACACTCTCCATAAATAAGTATCATATCAACATACTCTTCTGGAGTAAATAAGTAAGGCATATTAAAACGTTATACACAATTACAAGTGCAAATAATAGTGGCCTAATATTTTTATTTCAAACGGAACCTGATAATTGTTGGTCGTAGACTGACAACGTAATCAATCATAGCAACCAGGATTAATAAAAAAAAACAAATTAAACTTTTTCTTTTGCTTATATATGAACCGATTTTCATTTTGAAAAACTTTTTGGATAGATTATGGAGGGTTGAATCCAAAATTATGAAAATATATACAGGGTGCTATTAAAAATTTGAAAGTTAGGGGATGCTACTAAGGGGTAAATATTTAGGGGATGATTTTTTCTACGTCATAGCGAACTGAATTGAAAATACATTTCAAAAAGGAATAGAACGAAGTATGTACTAAATGTTGCATGTTGAGGGTACAAAGTATGTTTTAGTAAACAGACTAACACCCTCACCTTTACTTTTTATTATTAATGTTTGCAAGTGGAATGTGTATGTGTGCAGTGTAGTTTAGTACAAACTCTATGATTATAGAGCGGTACTCTAGCAAAGTACATGTCGTAGGTTCAAGTCCTACTCGAGGTAAACTTTTTATTTATGTATTTAATAAAAACTTTTTTACGGATTAATTAAAACTATCTTCATTAATTTGGAACACGGGATTCTAACATCAAGAATGTGCTATCCACGTAACATAATCAAACATTTAAATATGGAGAACAGATTTTTCGTTGTAATAAGTTTTACACAGCTCTGATGGCTGATGCTGATATTAATAAATCGTACAGATGTTTACAGCAAGATACACTAGTGTTTCCACCACAAATCCATAAACATACGCAATGTTAGAATATTCTGCACCACAAAAATTTATTTGTCCATTCTGTGCCAATTGATCGAGGATTAGTAACTATTAATTATTTAAAAATAGCAAGCCCATTTAATTTATTGGTTTTACTGCGATAAAATAATACGTAATTGAATGTTGACGATAATAAATCATACACGGTTGTACATATTAGCTTTTGACTTAATTTCTTTCTCTGGCTGCGTGTCTTTGTTAGGTACACTTATCGAGAAGCACCAAATATAATAATAATAATAATAAATAATAATGTATAATTTAAATGTATACATTTTTAAAAATTTTATTGAAATACATATGTCAAACTCAATATTTGTAAAGTAAAGATATATCTTCCAATGATAATATGAAATTGTTAATTGATATCTTGACAATAAATACATATAACTGCCATGTAAATTCCAAGTTCCAAATTTATAATTATAGCTGTTATCTTGGTACTGCGTTTGAGTTATCTAAAATTGTAAACATTTAAGCACCAAGTTGGAGTAGGATATAGCACCAGTTTGTGTGTGTGTGTGTGTGAATGGCATATATTTCTCGGTTTGTTTGTTGTAAATAGAAGGAAGTTTTAAAATTATGATTTGGTTTACGTGCTGACGGTATAAATTAGTAAAAAGGATTTGAGATGGGAGTTTAAGATTTATTTTTGTAAATAGTCGATATTCGTATTTTTATTTAATCGTTAATTATAGTTTAGTCTGAGTTACCCCTTTATCGGGCAAAACTTTTTTTGGAAATAATGATTATTTTGGGGTTTAGAACCACTAGTTATGCTACTAACAGTTGCCCAAAAATGTTTTTTGGACCACCACGCATTGGGGACTACTAAAAAACAAGAATATGGTGGTCCCTATAAAGACCACTTTATGTAGTGACTTACAAACCGTTAGTTTTCATACTAAAAATAGTAACGTACTAGAAAGAAAAGTTGTTTATTACTTTCGGTCATGCTTGTGTAACAGAAACAACAATAAAGGTATATTATTTTTGTGATTGCCCATGTCTAATATCCATTTTGATCTACTGTTACTTGTAACAACATTTAAGCGGTAAGAGTTATATTTATGGAAATACTAAAATCGAAAAGGGAACAGTTTGTGTAACAGAAATTTGATTATTTATCTGGAAAACATTGTTTTTTGATAACAATATAAATTTCTAAAAATATTCAATTTTGATGTTATCTCGGATCTTATACTTCTAGTAACGATTTATTACATACGAATTACAAAAGAATTCAACGAAAATTATACTGTAACTTACCTACAATATAGTCTTGATTTCAATAAAAATTTGTAATATTCTGTTTTGTACCTTGAACACAAAAATAAGAGGATTTTTTTAGATCAGAACACGTTTTTTTTAAAACTACTACTTTCAATGTAGTGGTCCCCTATGGGACCACTTACATCAATAAGGCATGGTATTTTGTGTCACGTACTGGAAGTGGTCCTCTACAGTGGCACCACGCTTTATAGAAACTCGTTTTGTTCATTCGTATCCAAATCGTTTACCTAGCAAAACGATAATCGACCTGAAGTAATCAAAATATAAGTGGTCCGTATAGGGACCACTATAAAAAGTTAAAATTATGTTGTTGAAACATGTCACTTTTTTAGTGTCATGTTAGATGAAAAGAGTTTTAAGGAACATAATATGTTGGGGTGTAAAGTTTTTTGTAGTGCAGCTGATAACGGAAGGTTCAGATACGTACAAATATTTCTAAAAATTTTAGTTTACCAGTTCATTATGTGTATTGAGTTGTTTGGTGGAGAGCATAGAAAATTTATTTGAATGACGTGCTCTCGGTTTGAAGAACAGGGCGTGTGCGGCTCCTTTCTAGATATTAAGACGGATTCTTTCATGGGAAGGGTGCAATATACAATTTGGGTATGAGCAGTTTATGCGACGATGTAAAGGAATGACGTGATTTTTGTGGGGAAAGGTGGGTTTTTGTTTTGCGTTAGTGTTATAGTCTAGCCATTGCGAGAAGAAGTCGAACTCGTGTGGTGAGCGTAGCCAGTTGATGTGTACGCGTGTAGAAATTAAGGTAATGACTTACATACATTGAGTTCTGTGGACAATTTTAACAAAGATTGTTTTTTAAAATTATGTTTGTCGGGCGTTTAAATTAAAGTTTTAAAAGTGTATTATTTTGATGTTATTGTTTATTTTATTCCGTTTATGCTATACATATGGCAGAATGTATCAAATTTATGTGAGCGACGTTACTGTTATTCATTTTGGTATTAATTAAAATTAAGATACAATATATTAACTGCAACTTGCAAGCGTCAACCCACTTTAACTATCAAGGTTCACGTAATTGAATGGATTTTGACTTCTGCATCACTCCTATATATTGTTTTAATTTGATCATAATATATGAATAGTGTTTATAAATTGGTTATTATTTCATTACAGTTATAATATTATTCCTATTACTGTGTTTATGCATCTAAACAGCCACAACGTTCATTTATTTGTCATTACTTTAGTACAAGCTTTACCGTAACGATCCATAAGAATTCATTTATTAGAGTATTTGCTATTGTGAGCTTTGTTAATATAATTTAATTCTAAGAGATAAGTTTTGAGATATAACGTAACGTAAACATAAAGTAATTAGATCGTTAATCAGCTGGCTCGCTTTTAACACGTCATTGTTTTGCGGGTATTTGCTAATAGTTTGAAGTTTTATAGGAACTAACTTACCGTCTGGTAATTCACTGATTCACCTAGATTTGCGTCAAAAGGTAAGGAAGTTAGCTGTGAACCTTTTGTATTTAGGTACTGCGACCCCTTTATTGACATTTACAAACATCCTCGCTCCCGAATGATTTGTGACAAACCCCTACTGTGACTTACGTATTACGAGCTATATTAGACGCTTAAATTAGTAACATGACCACGCCCTTTATTTCCACTGAGCTACTGGAACCCTTTTCATTATCTGTTACTTCCTTTCTACTGCAATTTTGGCCAGTAACAAGTTATAAATGCATGGATTTTGTAAAAGGGCATTGAGTGTTACCTTCTTGTTTAGTTAAGTAGACGTTTTCCTAAATTTACTAAAACACATAATTGACAACCAATTGCAACTGTTTTATAACAACCTTTACCAATAAGGTGCCTCTGAACTACTACAAGTTATGCCTTATTATTAATTGCAACTCAGAATTTCATTAGAAACCATTGCGCGTAAGATTGATAAGATTTCAAAACGGATTAGCGCTTATGTTACTTCACGTTTTCTTTTGTCGCTTTAACACATGGCATTTACATTAGAAGGAAAGTATGTAACACTACGTTATAGGCGTTAAATTGAGCCCAAAAAGAGATTACAATTTTGTAAGCCATGTTTGGTGCGGCATGAAAAACATCCACCTAAAGGCATAAGGCAGTGACACTCTTAATGCTTTACTTTATGTTTACGTGAAAAGGTAAAATTGGAGAGTTCTGGTCCTACATTCCCAAGGTCATACAATACCAGTGTTATACCATTTAAATGTTAACACATTTGTAACGTGTTCTATTAACGTGGGAATTTGTTAGTACAAGCTGAGACTTTTAGAGCTGTTGTTTAGGACACGCATTTTAAGCTTTCAATTTGGCCACAATGGGCGTAGCTACATTCAATTTTTTTAGACAACGTGACAACAGTGTACTTATTTGCGTTCCATTTTCTAATAAATTTAAATCGCAATAAGGCCGAATTTTATTATTTGTTAAAAAGAAATATGTGGGTTTCTGGTGTGAATAAAGAACTCCATTTTGAGAAACCGCGAACCTTTGTGTTAGAAATTGATATGGTAACGATTTTTTTCTGTAACTACTATGAAATAGTTACTTAATAGAAATTACATGCAGTGAATACTGGTTTGACATACTTTTCTATGTTTAAATTTTATACTACATATTGTAGTGCTCGTTTCGACGGATATAATAGTTTCTTCTAACAAAGCCTTCGTTGGATCAAGAGGTAAGCGAAACCACTTTCTTTCTTTCTTTTCCACTGATTACCTCTGTTTAACTTTTAAATCAATAAATACATATTTTACAATTTAAATTACATTATAATACACATTAGAAATGTTACATGCGACTAGTTTCTAAAAATAAGCATTTCTCTAGATTTTCTTGCTACTGGCTATTATCGTCTTTCTTCGTTCTTCAAGATACTGCTGTGACTGAATCCATCACTGTAACTGGTCAACGATCTTCCGATTTGTGATGTAACATGCAAATGCTCTCCGATAACTAGGTCGAAGATATTTTATGGTTATTGCTTTGATTTGGACCATCCTATTACTGCAAACAAATCGGTTTATATATAGTAAAATACTCAGTTAAATAATTATACACAAGCAACATCCTGGTGACTTTCGTTTACTTATTGTGCCTTCATGACGAAGCTCTCGCTCTATTGACAATTGCTGTAGTTTAATCTGGAGAATTTTAAGAGCAATTCGTTATAAGTAATTTCAGTGCTAAGTATAACACTGTGCTTCTAAATTTTGCGTGGGTAACTTTCTTGCTTATCCTTTTAATGGTATTACATCTACCGAGGTTATGTTCCAGTAACGATAAAAGTTATATACGCTTTAGTGGAAATTTTGTGAACTTTACTTACACCAATATTCCGTGTGAATAAATCACAACTTCGACATATGGTGCCATTTAAAATTTTGGAGACATTCGGGAGAAAACTACTCAGGATGCTGCCTTTTCCAAGAAATAATATCACCATTCAATTCTTTATTATGGGTTTATAATATTTTTTTTAAACCAACTCTCTGACAGCGTTCTTTAAAAAATAGTGATACGGGTGGTCTCATTCTCCCGGTATATTTCGAAAGTACATGATTGATAACACAGTCTTAATCATTTAATCTGTTAAGTACCTTAATTGATAAACTGCTCTGCAGAATGTTTAGGGCTTCTTCTAGTGGTAAGTTTTTTTAAAATCGCTCTTATTCAATTTATGATATATTTAAATAAATTATTTAGGTACTATTTTTAACTTTTTTTACAGTTGAAACTAAATGGCATGATGTAAATCAAAAACCAAGGACTTGTTCTAAATCAAATTTTAGTTTTATTATTTTTTTAATAATTTCCATTAACACTCAGAATTAATTACTATAAGTTCTATGGGTAACTGTTTTAATATAATTTGATACCTTTTTTTATTATGAATTTTTTCAATTATAAATTATTATTACTTTTATTAAATACATAAATAGAAAGTTTACCTCGAGTAGGATTTGAACATACGACGTGTACGTTGGTAGAGTACGGTCGTAGGTTCAAATTCTACTCGAGGTAAACCTTTATTTATGTATTTAATAAAATTAATAATAATTTTTAATTACAGATTTTACTTTTGAACTTATTTGTTCATAACAAAACTTATAATAATTTTTCAATTATAATTTAGGCTTAATTATTTTTTCATTTTTTGTATAACGAGGTGTGATGTAAATCAGCAGGCAAGCACTTTTCTTGCACTTGTTCTAATTTTATTTATTTTTTCAATGATAATTGCCATTAACAATTAGAATTAATTGGTAAGTGTTCTAATACAATGTTATACTTTTTTATTCTGATTTTTTTTTCAAAAGAGGTGAGAGGACATGAAAATGATTTGCTTAAAAACGTTTTAAAACAGAGGATATTAATTTATGTAAATAGCGTTGGAATTTTGTGTAAACATTACATATCGTGAGCATTAGAGGATAACCTTTAACCTATATTTGTTGATGTAGAAAATATTTTAATTTAATTTGAGTTGATTGTTAAATTACAATATTCGTGACGTCAGAAACGCGTAAGGACAATAAAAAAAATTATATATAGACAAGGAAAAGAGGAAATGAATAAAAACGAGAGGGAAGAAGAGGAAGCGGAAAGGCAAAGAGTGTGTGGAGAAAGGAAAAAGATAATAAAGTCACCAGATATAAAAAGACAAAGGAGGAAAATAGAGGGAACAGCTCAATAGCGAAAAGCGGAAAAGGAAGGAAGAGAAAGAAATGAAGGAAATAAAGGAATTCATTCCAGAGATGAGGAAGCAGATGGAGGAAATCATGAAGGGAGTAAGCAACGACATCAAAGAAATGAAAGAAGAAATGAACGAAAGGGAAAAGGAATGGAAGAGAAAAAGGAAGAATTGATAGAGACAACAGAAAAACTAGAAAAAAGCGGACGACGAGGAGAGGAAAAGGAAGAACAACATAGTAATAAAGGGGTGGAAAAGCAAGGAACCACAAAAAGAGTTACAAGTGGTGATGGAAGAAAAGTGAAATGTAAAAGTAAGTGTTAAAAATGACGGTGGTAAACAGGGAGAGGAAAAATGAGATGATGGTGGCGGAAAAAGAGTGTTGGGAAGAGAAGCAGAAGGTTATGGCAGAGAAGAGAAACTGAGAGATACAACGACCTAACAAGGGAAGAAAGGGGAGTACAAAAAGAAATAATGAACAGGGCGGCGGAAAGAAGAGCGGAGAGAAGAAAAGTGTGGGTAGGTTACAGACGATAGAGTTAGATGGGGAAAGCTATGTATGGAATAAGAGAACGAGGGAGTTAAGCAGAGAAAGGGAAGATAGGAGGGGTAACCAAAGGGCAAAAAACTAAACGAAGAGGCGGGGGAAAGAAGGGCGACGAAACGGCAAAGGGAACGAAAGGAACGTGAGGAAATAATACAGTAAGAGATAAACGAGATACAGTTGTGGAATGTGGCGGGAATAAAGAACAAAGACCAAGAACTTTAGGAGTTCGTTCGAGAGCAGGACCTGATGGGATTACAAGAGATGTAGACGGAGGAAAAAGAACGGGAATGGTGGGAAAGGGAGATGCCAGGCGAATTCTCAAGGGTGTTGCAGTATGCGGAAAGGGACAGTAGAAAAGGTACAATGCCGGAAATAAGAAAAAAATGGTTGAAACAAGAAGAAGAAGAAAAGTGTAACAAAGAAGAGGAATTGTAGAAAGGAATATACAATGGGAAAAAGTAAAAATAAAAATAATGACAATACATAGTAGGAAGATGACAGAGACAAGAGAGAACTTAGAAGAGATGATAGAAGAGAGAGTGGAGGAAATGATAATAACAGGAGGGACTATAACGCGAGAATAGGGGGATAGGGAAATACAAAAAAAGAAAGGGACGGGGAAGAGACAGACAAAGGGTAAAGTGCTAAACAAAGAACTGCTAGAAGTGTGCAATTAAAGGGGGTGGGAAATAGTGAATAGGAATAGAGAAAAAGAGACATGAAGGAGTACACGTACATAGAAGGAAGGAGAGAATCAACAATAGACTTTGTAATAACGAATGCAAAGGCTGGAAAAGAGGTTAAGGCATTCAGGGTAGAGGAGAGGGTCAAATCGGACCTCCAACCGTTGGAAGTGATAATGGAAGGGAGAGAAAGAGAAGATTAGGTAAAAGAGAAGGAATTAATAACCAAGAAAGTATTGATAGAAGAGAGTATAAAGAGATGCAAAGAGAAAGTGGGAATACGAATATACCAATGTAAGTGAGTACAAGAAAGAGTGGAAGAAATGAGGAGGATGCAGGAAGCAACAGAGAAAGTACCAAGTTTTAAAGATGGAAGGGGAGAAAACGGGATGAAAGGCGTGGTGGGACAGAGAATGCAAGAAGGCCAAGAGGAAGGCGAGAAGAACACTAACACTGTGGAAAAAACGCCAGGTAGAAAAAGAAGAATATAAAGAAGCAGTAAATAAATACAAGAAAACATGCGAGAAAGCAAAAGGAGAGAAACAAGTAAGAAGCGGGAAGAGCAGATAAAGTATATAAAAATGGAAGAAGACGTATGGAAATATTTAAAGGACGAAAAGAGGAAAAGATGGGCACAACCGGGAATACATATAAACGAATGGGAGAGATAATTTAAGGACTTGCTAGAGGAGGAGCGAAGACAGAAAGTAGAAGAAAAACAAAGTAAGAAACTATACGAAATAATGAAGACGGAGAAAGAATAAAACAAGAGGAAGTAATTGAGGCAATACGAAAGGTGGAAAAAGGTAAAGCAGCGGGAAAATACGGGATACCAGGTGAGGAGTGGGTACCTGGAGGAGAAAAGGTAGCAAAAAGGATGACGGAAATAATAAAGAAAATATGGAGAGGGGAAGGATTCTTGGAGAAATAGAGAATGGGTATATATGCCCAGTACACAGAAAAGGAGACAAAAAACAAGTGGCAAATTATAGAGCAAATCACATTGCTAAACACGGCCTACAAAATATTCCCGACCGTGCTAGAAGAAAGGTTAAAGAAGGAAACGGAGGAAAATAAATTGTTACCAGATGGACACGCATGATTCAGGAAAGGAAGACGAACGATAGATAACATGTGCATACCGATGAAACATGTGGTAAATAAGGAATTAGAAAAGGAAAGGGGGAAAATGGTGGCGGTACTCGTAGACTTAGTAGCTGCATTTGATAGGGTGAACAGGCAAAAGCTGTGGGAATACCTGAGAAAAAAGAGATAAATGTAAGGCTGATAAAGGAAATTCATGAGGAAACGAGGAACAGTGTAAGACTGAATGAGGAACAGAGCGAGAAGTTTGTAACAAGGAAGGGGCTGAGACAAGGATGTCAATTGAGCCCAAACCTGCTCGCTATATGCACAGGAGACCTGGAGGAGACACTATGGGGACAACACGTGGGAAGATTGGTGGTGGGAAACGTGAAAGTGTTGACGCTGGCATATGCAGACGACATAGTATTAATAGTAAAGGAAAAAAAAAGAAATGAAGGAGATGATAAAAACTACGGACAAATACTTCAAAAGAAAAGATCTGGAAGTGAATGTAAACGAAACGAAAGGAACGGTGTTAAGAAAAGGGGAGGATAAAGGAAAAATGATGAGTGGAAATGGAGGAAGGAGGAGGTACAGCAGGTAAAGGAATTCACATACCTGGGATATACGATTAGGCAAGACAACAAAGATGGGGAACACATACAAGAACGAGTAAGAAAAGGAAATGGTACAAGCGTAGAGTGTGGTAGATAGACTGTTTGGGATGGAGTTAAGGAAAAGAAAACTCTTATTTGATAAACTAATAAAAAGTACGAGGAGGAAATGAGAGAAAGAACGGACTGTAAAACAAGAATGTTGGAAAGAAATTACTGAAGGAAGAATGAAGTATGGATAAGAAAATACAACAGAGATATTATGAAAGAAACGGGTGTGCGAAGGAAGAAGTGGAGAGATTAAGAAGGGAAGGAGTGAGAGTGAGAGAAGACATAATAAGGGACAGAGATGTGCAAAAGCAGGAAAGATGGACAAAGGTGAAAGAAGGAAAATATAATGTAAGCTATAGGAACATTAATGGAGAAGGGATACAGGCGCATTTGAAAGGGGAAGGAAGGGTAAGAAAGAAAATGATAGCGACATTTAAATGTGAAAACGAAGAGAGGAGAAACGAATATTGGAGGGAGACAAAGATAGAAAATGTAGGTTGTGCGGGGAAGAGCTAAAGACAATCAAACATACGCCGAAAGAATGCAGGGAGTTAAAGGAAGAGGAGAAGACGGTAGAAGAAATACTAGAGGAAAAAGAAAGAGGAGCGGATTGGATGGAAGAAACATAGAAAAGAGAGAGGACAAAAGGGAAGAATACAATGTAGGTTAAGTTAGGAAAGGATGTAAATACATGTGAATAGTAGATGAAAATGTAAAAAAAACACACGAATACTTTACAAGATTTGTAAAAATGAGGAAATAAACTTACACATAGATTAGGGCTAATTATTTTTTTATAGTTATTCGCCCTCATCGCTTGCTGTAGCAGGATTCATTTCTGCATCTATCGACGATGCGGTTGAATGCATGTGTGGAGTAATATAATGGTTGTCATCCTATAATCCACTACAAGAACGTTTTTTGTGATATTACTCATAGCCATAATTAATATATATGTATAATTTTCTTTATAAATCACCTGTAAAATCTGCTCATAAGGCGAATATATACATTAACATATCATTTTATTTCTCATGTGTGGGCGTTAAAAATTTGACTGTGATAGACGATAGTAATTTTTTAGTGGCTTTGAGATGTTTGTAATTATGTTGATGTATGAACGTTTACAATGTATAATCTTTGTATTGTGTAACATTTGTACCGTGAGACCTTTTACTGTGTATTCTACAACACGTGGGGACGGGGCTAAGGCTTTTGTACTGAGCAACCTTGAAAATGTGCGAGCAGGGCTTAGACCATTGTACTGTGCGCGTGTGCGCGTGCGCTGTGCGCGTGTGCGCGTGCGCGTGTGCGCGGTGCGCGTGTGCGCGTGTGCGCGTGTGCGCGTGGTGCGCGTGTGCGCGTGTCGCGTGTGCGCGTGTGCGCGTGTGCGCGTGTGCGCGTGTGCGCGTGTGCGCGTGTGCGCGTGTGCGCGTGTGCGCGTGTGCGCGTGTGCGCGTGCGCGTGTGCGCGTGTCGCGTGTGCGCGTGTGCGCGTGTGCGCGTGCGCGTGTGCGCGTGTGCGCGTGCGCGGTGCGCGTGTGCGCGTGTGCGCGTGCGCGTGTGCGCGTGTGCGCGTGTGCGCGTGTGCGCGGTGCGCGTGTGCGCGTGTGCGCGTGCGCGCTGTGCGCGTGTGCGCGTGTGCGCGTGTGCTGCGCTGTGGTGCGCGTGTGCGCGTGTGCGCGTGTGCGCGTGTGCGCTGTGGCGTGTGGCTGTGGTGTGTGTGTGTGGTGTGCGTCGTGTGTGTGGTGTGTGTGCGTGTGCGTGTGTCGTGGTGGTCGTGCGTGGTGCGTGTGCGTGGTGTGTGTGTGTGTGTGTGTGTGTGTGTGTGTGTGTGTGTGTGTGTGTGTAAATGTAAATGTGTAAATATATTTTTTAATTTTTTATTTGTATTTAAGCTTTTTTTATCTGGGTTAGAGCTGATGAGAATTTTGGAGAAATCCAGCGGCGGAAAGGGGGGTTTATTAGGGGTAGTTTTTGGGTTTTATGAAATATTTCTAAAACAGCTGCATGTTTCAAAGATATAAAAATACCTGGATATAGACCTTAAACATATCGATTAATTATATTCTATGCAATTTTTTGATATGACGCGTAATTTAGCGGCAAAAAATTCCTAAGGTAGAATAGAATCTATGTGTTATTTCAATTTTTTTCAATATCATAGTAACGTGTAATTTTATAAGAAAACGTGTAGAAGTCTTTGTTAAAGGAAATTTAATTTTACATAAATTTTCTTTATAAAGTTTTTTAATGTAATGCATAATAAATGTAAAAATTAAATAAATATGATTGAAAATGATGAAGCTGTAATATTGATATTTTTGTAGGTCCGGGCGGCTTTGGAATTTTTTTTACTTTAACATGTATTTATGTCTATGAATCTCTGTCTGACATGAAGTTTTAGACGTCACCCTGACATAGATTACTGTTTTTGTTTTTACAATATTGTATGTTTTCCTTATGAACGTATGAAAACGAGGTTGCATAAAAAAATTGAAATTAAAATTATTAAATTTCTTTTAATTTAAGTTAGCATCTAGATGTCTATTAACCTCTGTCTCTGATGAAGTTTTAAACGTCTGTTTTACATAGATTATTGTTTTTGCGTTTACAATGTTGCCGACTTTTGTAATGAGCTTCTTATAAAAGATGTTGCATAGTTATCCTAAAAGAACGTTATTAAAATTATTTCATTTCTTTTAATTTACATTTTGTAAGTTGGAAGGTCGTGTGGTGTTGCACACTAGATATTTAGTTTAGATCACAACCATTAGGGTTTTGGTTTGAGAGTTAGGCAACCTTGACTCATTCATTTAGTCAATGCAAAAACTATTTAACCTTGGCTTTTCAGCATGGACAACAACCTGTTCTTCAAAGAAGTTTCCAAGGTCATCATCAGAGAGCGAGTGATCTTGAACTGAGACAGAACCGGCCCTATATGGCTATTTGCGTAAATAACTACAAAATAAGTTTTGATAGCAAATTATTTTCTAGGATAGGAAAATTAATTAGAACGGAGTTTTAGATCATTACAACGTAGGCTTACCGAGGCAAGGCATTGTAAACTGGCTTCATCCTTGCGCCAAAAAAACGGTGTTTCCAACCTGACAAATGGTTGTTATGTTCACGGTAACAAATTAATTAATTAATGTTTGTTATTATGTTGGTCTTAGGAAATATCATACTTTACGCCACAACTCATGTTATTTCCATCGCAACATATATTTCGCTTAGATAATAAATCCTCTGAATTATTACTGAGAGTAATTTGATAGTCGTAGTTAGTAGTTGACTAGACCACAAAAGTTATTTGTTTTGAAAGGACTATGGAATGCAAAATGCGGAAGTAGACCTAATTAGAACCTACAAGTTCTGGGTTTTCGCGCTGTAATCTTTAGTATTCGTCCATATTTATCTTGAACGGTCTTTCCTAAAAACCGAATGCTCAAGTATGGTTAGACATCTGCTTAGTGGATTAATCCTTATTACTTGAAGTGTACCTACTTATGGAGCGATTATTGCCATCTTAAAAAACCAATATTAAATACCATTTTATTAATACTAACAACAATATCCATAAAAAAAGTTTATGTTGCTCAATTTTATTCACATAAATATTTGAAATTGCCAAAGTAAAAGTAAGCGTACAATCTTAAATTGGCTGAAGAAAGTATAGAATGGAAGCTTTCATTAAAGCATACGTAGCTGAACTTGAGTGAAGTATCTCCTTTATACAGAAAACTTTATAAGTGGACAGAGATACATATATGTAGATTACAGGATCACCGCCGTGTCATATTCAAGTTTGACTGCTGTCGTTCCAACTGTTTAATTTAATTAAGTTCATTGATACTTAACTTCTAAAACGGCCAGGTTTGGTATCGAATATTTTTCGGAAATCAAGAATGTAGGTTTTGAGTAGTTTATTTATGTGTGCGTTGTGTATTAAATACCATTCAACATTTTTGTCGAACCCTACATATCGAAGATGACAAGTGTTGTCACCATCACTATTTTGTGGGTGCTATTCCGATTCGTTTTTATATATTCCAGCTAATTGATTTGGAATACTGAAATACACACATTAGGCTCTTGATGAAAATAAACGGACCAGACCCGTTTTAAGGGACATCATAATCATGCAATCGGATTTAATGTGGTTTTTAGTATAAATAATACGTTACTTTATTATTGATATGATTCGATAATAAAGCAGTTCAAATACAGGCAGTTTACATAATGGTTTGGTTTGCTATTTTTTTTTCAGAAAGGGTAAAATAAGTACACTTCTACTACATATCAAATAACTTTTCGATATCGTTTTTAACGAACAGGTTCAGTCAAAGATAATGGTTTTGCGTATAGGTGACAGACCGATATGTTAATAACAACAGAACTTGAGTTTCTGAAGAAACCCACAGGATTTATAATTAAATATATCTGTAAAGCAACGCATAAGGTATTGGGCTGATAAAAATCTACACTGAATGACATTCTCTTAAATAGTATTCTCAGGCAGTCAATTAACAGCATTTTGAGTATTCAAACATATATCGACCTGATAATGATGGAATAGTATCTGCAACACAAGAAATCGTTAGACATACATTTAACCATATCTGATTTCAGTTAGAACGGTTCAAGTGCACAGTATTGATTGTATGCAATTGGGCAAATATGTTTTTCCCGCCGCGAAGAAGGAGTAGCCAAAGAGAATGGCCACTAAATCCATCCAACCAAACCAATTTTTAATTACATGTTTACTTTTGAACTTATTCGTTCATTACAAAACATAATAATTGAACATTAGTCAAGTAGCTTTGGTATGTGTGAATCCTTGTGATATTGCAGGCTCACGTTCCATTAATAATGGGTTTTTATTAAGAGCGACGCATTTAGTTTTTTCAGTTAAAAGATTTGTGGTTTAGTTATGGAAATGATTTTTATTTCAAATGAAAGTACAACCGATGCCATTATTTATGGAACACGACATCGTTAAAATGTCCCCCGCGGAAGCGCTGGCAGAGTGAATACGCTGGACCCAATTTTCCATGACACAAATCGGCCGAAATACCAGAAATTTCGCGTACGATGTTGGCATACAGGTCTTCTAACGTTGCGGGCTTGTTGGCATAGACCAGCGATTTAATGTAACCCCAAAGCCTAAAGGGGTTAAATCTCACGAACGAAGTGGCTATTCGCGAGCACCGTTGCGTGAGATAACCCGCTCTCCGAACTTGGTCTTCAATAATTCGATTGTGTCGTAGGCTGTATGGCACGTCGCGCCTTCCTGTTGCAACCACATATCGTCCAAGTACATAGCGACGCTTAAAATGGTTCAGTTCTTGAGTCCACGCAATCTTATACGGACGGAGAGCCAAATCCTTCCACAAAATTCGCCACAAATTGGTCACACTGATGTTCAACGCCTGCGATCGGCGTGGAACCTACATCCTTGACTGCTCACGCACACTCTCTCGAACGGCTATGATATTTTCTTCATTTTGAGTATTACATCATCGCACAGGCGCTGGGCCATTATGTAATGCATAAGTCTTGTTGGACGATTTCGTCGACCGAAAATTGGCGTAAGCACACGCAACGTAGTCGCTATAGAACGTGAACTTTGATAAATAAAGTCGAATAATTTAAAAACTCCTATTCGAGAAATGTTAAAAACCCCATATAAGTAATTTTTGACTGTAATCTCATTACGCAGGGCCCGCCAGTGAAACGGCAAATTTTGAAGTACCCAATTTTTTCAGAAAATGTCTATTTTCAAAACTTTTTTTGCAGGTCTGAGTAGAGGAAAGTATGCAATTTTATGTCTTAAAAATAATTCCGCTCAAATCGGAATCATGTCTTTGTAAACACTCTTCTAACTTACATAGAATATTTTTGGTTATTCGACGGAGTAAGACAGGCTGAATTCGCTCAATTTCTTGTTTGATGTTCGATGCTAATTCCGGTAAGGTTTGTGGTCTATTATTGTATACACCGCTCTTTAGAAATCCGCAAAAAAATCGCATGCTGAAAGATCAAAAGATATTGCGGCCAAATTGTTTTTTGCCACAAGTCAATGTTTCCATAGCTTGATTATTGTTTGACAGGTATCGGCATTTAAACAGAAACATGGAGAAGTGGTCACGCGTTCAGCGTGCGTTTTTGTGTAAAAGCGGTTTATAAAAATGGTGAGTGGGTGACTTCGGTACAACGATTGTTTCGTAATAATTTTATTGTTCCACGACATGGACGTATGCCGTCCGTTCATGCAATTATAGAGTGGGTAAGAAAGTTTGAATAAACTGGCTCCACATTTAAACTTGAAGCATAAAGGTGCAATAAGGTCTGTAAGACCGGGGGAAAACATTAATAGAGTGCGAGTAGCATTAACACGTAGTCCACTGCGTTCTGCAGTGAAACTTGCTTCTGCACCAAACATTAGCGACACATCGTTACGACGAATTTTACATAAAGACTTATATTGCCACCCTTACAAAATTTAAGTCGTCCAAGAGTTGAAAGTTGGTGATATGCTTACTCGCAGGGTTATCATCAACGAAATATTGCGACGTGTACATGATGATGGAAAACTTTATTCACCACATGTTTATGTCAGATGAAGTACATTTCTATTTAAACGGATATGTAAACAAGAAGAATAGTCGCTATTGGAATGACGAAAACCCAGGGGAGATACACCAAAAACCATTACATAATCCGAAACTTCCAGTGTGCTGTGCAATTTCATCATCTGGTATTATTTGGCCATATTTTTTCCAAGACGATAGAGGAAACACCACAACTGTTACGACAAACTGTAACGGTATAAACGGGTGGTAGAACGGGATTACAGATAAATTGGCCTTTTTGCCCCGACTAGTCAGCGTATGGGTATGGGTATGATGTTGCTAAATTTTGCACATCCAGAATAGTAAATCGTACGTAAGTCAAAATAGGGGATGAAAACGTAATCAGTTCGGTTTTTGGGCGCCAGAATGTTTGGTAGTCAAAATAAGGGATGTCGTGCCAAAATTACGAGTACATAGCGTGTCTAAACACACAAAAAACATACGCTTACCTATCCGCAATAAGTCCCAGGTGTGCTGGACAGCAACTCAGCAAACCACCTGAAATAGGGCTTCAAAATAGCACTACACGCTTGTCAAATAAAAGCGTGATAAACACTCAATACGTTACTTTACTACACCTCAGTGTAAATAATAAGGCATTAAATAATAATCAAAACAAAACAACAAAAAAAAAACTATAGAATGCGCTCTAAATGAATTAATACTCAACTAAAAATCAAATAAAACACTAAATATTATTAACGCTATTACTCAATAATAAAGAAAAAAAAAACTGTAACTTCGATACGTTAAAATTTACGCTTCTAAATTACTTGCAATTTGCAAAAAAAACTTTTATGTAACACAAAAGGGTTTGCACAGAATTAAAACAAATTTATAAAACCTAACAAAGCTGTAATAAAATAAAAAAATAAGATAAATATAACCATACGATAATGCGTATAAACAAAAAAAATACAAATGATTCATGGGCGAAACGCCGTTCTAAATTGTTTAATCTATAAATATGTATATACCGTGGGTTAATTACCCACACTACAATAGGGTCAATTGCCCTTTAATACTAAAATAAATAACAAAGTGTGAAGGCGGAGCGTCAGAACTATAATTAATTACACTAAATAAATTTAATACAACAACTTACTTTAACAAAAAAAACGACACCGCTTTCAACCCTTCGTTAACACAAAAAAAAATAGTTCGAAACACAAAAAAATCTTGAAAATATTCAATAAAAAAAACACAATATTATATTACCTTAATGTCTAGACTAACACCTCTCCTGTGTTACAACAAATGAAAGCGAACCAGGTGATCGGTTACTGCTATAACGGAAATGAAATTTCCCTGCTCGGACAAATGCTTGTTAATTTTATCTTTTAAATAGTTTTATTTCCACTAACAATCCAAAAGGTTAATAACTTGTTTAAATAACTATAAATTTTAATATATTGCGAAAATTTCTTTATCTTTAAACACGCCTTGTACGGCAAATAAGTGGCACTTCCAGAACGTTAATTTTAAAATCCGCAGAAGCGAGAAAAACCAATGAGTTCACCGAAGCACTAATATAACACGACGATGATCTCTAGGTAACTTTACGTAAGATCGAAATCAGCACTAGGTATAATCCTTTGGTGATTGAACAGTTTTAATAAAATCCCTATACAGGTCTTCTTCAGAAGTAGCTAACTACCCTTACTACACAAAAAGTTCGTTCGTTAAACACCGAAAGGTCCAATACATCAACGTTCTAAACCACCCCTTAAAGCGTAACAACCAGCGTCACCGTACTAGTACTCGGGAGCGCGATCAGTTTCAGAATCATCAAATTATTACCAAAAATCCATCTTGGATTTTGAATCCCACCACTCAAAAAAAATCTTATCTAATTTAGTTCCACCAATTAAAAAACGGAAGGAGAAGATATGGTACCCCAACACACAAATTTCGTATTCGTCTGTAAGGACGCGGTAATTTCCAAAATTTTAAATGCCAGCAAACTCGACGTGAAACGTATCTTTATATTTTCGTTAAAGTACAAGCAATTAGTCCCACATTCTTCCTCTATGACTTAAAACCAACATACTCACTAATAAACTGAACCACTATAACTACTCGTCCTTATGTCGCCAGCATGACATCATATACATATAAATCTACACCCTTTCTATAATTTTTAAGGAAATCAAACGAAATAAACGTTATTTACACTTATATACAACTATATACAAATAATACGTTACTCAACATTCAATAAACGGGGAATAATAAGGAAAACAACCTAAATTACGGAATAATAATTCACAAACAAAAAAACTAAAGCTCGCCATACACCTTTCCTAAAGGTCGCTACACGCGTTAAACAAATTTATTCGTAAAACTCAACTTGACAACAAAAATTTTACGGTAAATCGCTAGAATTACAAACAAAATTACCCACTACGTATACAGGGTGTTCAAAATACCCTGACAAAACCGCTACATACATGATTAGAACATTTGTGATGGAAGTTACCTAGGTTTCCGGACATCAATTATTTCCAACAGGACGGGGCTACAAGTCATACTTCTCGCGTGTCTATATATATATATATATATATATATATGCAAAGACAAAGTAAGTCGAAGAGAGAATATTAATGAAAATAAGAGTAAGAGTGTTTTGAAACGCGGGCGGTTGGATATTCGTAGGAAAACTGGCCTGGAGTAGGAAAGGCGTACGCAACTGATAGGGTTTATAAACAATACGGGAATGCAGTTGCGGAAATGGCTTGTAACGTGTTAAGTTAGCTTCTTACCTATTGTTAAGGCAATACACCGTGCATCAAGTACGAGGCGGGGAGACGTGGCAACACCGGCTACAATTGACGTGTACGTCGCACATTTAAAATTTGGGATGAGGAGGAAAATTTTGATTGGAAAAGGTGAACAGGTGATTTGCTTGTGGTCTTCGGAGAAGAAGGCCATTTTGTAATAAGTGCGTTTTAAGAAACTGTATTATTCGAAAAACTTCTCTGTAATTAAGACTTCTCGTACTAGGTTGTGAATGCACGATTAACTTATTTACCGAAATAGGGCGTACTACACATTTGGGTTACGGAAGCCTTCCTTGAAGAAAACACAAGGATTTTGGTTCACTATTAGTCTCGACTCCATTCCAAACAACGGGGTTAATTTCAGTAAGACGTTCAAGTATCCCTTGTTAAACTGTTTCTATCTGTAAAGGAAATTGTACCTCAAATATGTATTTTGTATTTCGTACTTTTCATGTTTAAACTTAGTTTTGTTTTGCAACAAGCGAGTTAATAACGGAAAAGTTATTGTATATTTAGTTAGTAAGTACTATGGTTTCAGCCACAAGCCTGGTTAGTGACTTATTTATCATTGTTCAGGGATTAGACTAGTTATTATTTAAATCTTGGGGTTCTATGTTATGCTTTAATAAATTATTCGTGTCAATAGTATTGAAATGCACACTTTTCTTCTGCTGCTTTTAATAAGTAAACCAAACAAGTTGCTAATTTGCGATTTAGCATTTAATGCCAGTAAATAAATTTCGTTTTGAAAAAAGAACGTACACTAGTTTTAAGGGGGCTCTTCCTGGAACCACAATTCCAGAATCTATTTTTTTTCATTATTTTATGTTGCAGCTCCCCGGATTACCACTGGATGTCTAAGAGTGTGGAAATAGTTTGAGTTGTTTTGTAATTCAAATAAATAAACCATCTTTTTTCTTTCGCGACATAGCCATTAAAAGGCAAGTACACTTATAACGAAATAGTTTAGTAACTTCTGTGATAAGTCCTGTAAAATTAATATGGATTTTGTACTTAAAGAACAATTAGTATTTTTGATTTATTACCAAATATAACTTCACATGCACTATTAATAATTGAGTTAAAGGTAAGATAAAGATTGTTTGGGGAATTGGGTTGTTTGAACAATAAATATTTGTGTTATACCTATAGTAATTTCTTTCGATTCTTCGACTCGCTCGGATCAGAAGCGTAAGCTGACCGGTCCTCTATTTGATAAGTTCGTTGACTTCGTTTTAATTGTGACGTAGTCTTGTTTGCGTCGTGACCCTTTCTTGATTTGAGGGCGTTATAAGTATTAGAAAATAAGTTCTGATAGGCAATTATTTTCTAGGGTACGAAAATTAACCAGAAAAGATTTTTGGAACATTACAACGTAGGCTAATCGCCGCAAACCATTGAAAATTACCATCTTCCTTGGCCCAAATACGGTGTTTCCAACCTGACAAACAATAGTTACGTTCAAGTTAACGAATTAATTAATTAATGTTCGTTATTTATATCTTTATTTTATTAATTTGGTTAATGCACCTTATTAAAATTATCGCGTTTTAGTATTATTTATATATATATATATATATATATATATATATATATATATATATATATATATATATATATATATATATATATATATATATACAACGGGAACCAAAGAACGTACCCCGGCTTCAAGTGTATATTCTACACATAAATTGAAGACGAAAAGTCAGATAAAATTTTTCTCTAAAATGTATGGCTATAAAGTAACAGGCCCCCAAAGTTAAATTTTGAAAATCGTTTTTCGCAAATAACTCGAAAACCTATAGGAATTTCAAAATACTATCCCCAATGAAAATTATTATCAGGGGTTAAAGTACGCGTTTATGATGGTCGACATGTCTCTCATTGGTCAACACATGGGTCAGCCTCTTGATATCGTTCCAAGATAGCCGCGACGTCCTCATTGGTAAGCAGATGGGCCAGCCCCTTGGTAATCTTATCAGGAGCCCTCCCCTAATAAGCCCATACTCCTTTCCCATTTGCCCGACGTCACTGGAGCGTGGTCACGCCCTCGTCTCTCACTGGCCGCCGCCATCTTGTGAAGGGGCGGGGCTTAAGTGCTCGCTCACGTCGCTGATTAGTGTGACGTCACTTCCTGTCGAAGAACCCGTTTAGCCTTACTACTTTGGTGGGCAGTTATATCTTTCTATGCTCGCGGATGACCAGCTCCCAAATTTAAGGGGTCTATTTCCAAATAACAATCCAAATGACTTGGATGAGAGAATTTGGTTTCAGCAAGATGGAGTTTCACCGCACTATGCATTGCCAGTACTGAACTATTTAAATCAATTTTTTCCAAACGGATGGATTAGTCGAAGAGGTGCACTTGAATGGCCACCACGATCCCCGGATCTTAATCCCCTTAACTTTTTTTATGGGGATATTTGAAGAGTAAGGTTTATGCTACATCACCGACCGATCTTCTGGATCTGAGGGATAGAATTACTGCAGAAATCAGAAATATTACACAAGACATGTTTCAACACGTGAGAAATGGTTTTATCACCGATTGGGTCTTTGTCAAGAACCTCATAAGAAAACATTTTTGTGCAGAGAAGTCGTTAAATCGTAGTTTAGTTTAACAAAGTTCTCAAATGAAACTTCCTTTGCGAAGAGAGTGTGTTTATACGTTTATTATTTTTGATTTTGATTTTATCGTTCTACAAAAATAAATACTTCGTTGTATTTCTCTTAATACAAGCTTTCACACGATGTATCACTAGACTTACTCTTACATTACAGCAAAAAAAAGTTAGGAGTGGCTTTACACCCGGGGGTGGATGTATGGACATACTGTAACCCCCAGATTGAGGGCTGGAAACAATTATAAAGAATGCCTATTATGATTTTTCTCCCGGACTTCACCTCTTTGAGTTACAGAATTTATTACACTTAGAGTATCCACGCTATATATATATATATATATATATATATATATATATATATATATATATATATATATATATATAGGGCTTTTTACGATGAGCGTTAATTAGACGTTTCTGGCAAACCAGACAACGGATCAACCTGAAAATTTGACAGTATGCTTAAATTAATATGATCTACACGCCTAAAATATTATAGATGTTGCGGCGTTGCGCTTTTACTATAAAGTAGCGACTACTTTGATTTTTCAAATGGACAACATGTATATTTACACATTTTTGAGCTCTACATCCAATTTTAGATTGACGTTAATCAGATAATGCTATTTCTATTTCGAACCGTTTTCGAGATAACTGTTTCAAACAGAAACTGACGTAGTTTCCTTGTATTCATCACTTATTTTTGAAATTTAACAGATTCCGTTCGATGTTCCTTCATCAGTCACAGATAATAGAATGAATAAATAATTATTAAAATACTCTTCAACCATCACATGAATCTTCTCTTCAAACAATAGTTTTATTAACACTGACCTATGAACTGAAAATAATTTCATGAATTATCAGTGGATTTCAGAATATGTTCGAACACATCTCCACCACTCCTTAAACAAACATGTAATCTTTTCAAAAGATTTTCATGTGTAGCGCTTCTGATTAAGTCTGGAGTTAAATAAACTATTGAAAGCAATTAAGAACAAACAGTAGCAAAAGTAAAAGTTAGCTTAGATTTTGAATTTGCAGTCAAGGACAAATATAGTATAAGACAATATCCAACACAATGTTATAATTAATCTTAAGATTACATATGGTAGGTACCCAAAATAAAAGTTGGAAAAAAATGTTAAAAAACTTACCACTTATATACGGATCTGCCATACACAGCCACATCTTTCGTATTTTTTATTTGTGTCAGTACGATTTTATGGATTTCAACAACCATCTGGTATGGGTTTTAAAGGCACCGTATTTATGCCATAGCAATACTAAATATTATTTACTCGCATTTTTTATTTAAAGAGGCATTTTACACGTTAATTCTACTGTTTAGATTATTATTATTTTTGTTTATTAGTAATATTCAAACCGATAAAAATCTATTCCTAGTTGTATTTAGAATTTCGATTACAAATTAGAGCCAGTTATTTGTTTATTTTATCTATTTATTTGTTTTCTTTATATATGCTTTGGATTACGGATTCCATCTAGTTATTTATTTGTATCATTTAAGCTGATAGAACAGTTCATTACAAGGATGAATTACAGATAGGTATTTATGGTTACTTTCTTTACTCCGCGCTACTGCGGAATAAAATAAGTTATTTTTATTAGTTCTTTATAATTCATTGTTACTGCAAGAATGTTTCAGTTCAATCTTCAGACAAAAGGGTGGTATTTACGCTTTAAGTTTACTTTACAATTTTACCGGTTTTAACAATCACATCAGTTATGGGTTTAAACAGTATCTATTCGTAGACATTGAAAACTGTAGCGATCCTAACGCCTTTTTCAACTAAAGAGCCCTATACACGTTACAAAACTTCTACTGGTTAGATTATTATTATCTTTGTTTATTATTATTAATATTCAAACCGCTGGGTATAAAAATATGTTCAAAAGCTTTATTATTTAGATGTATGTTTAATAAAGCAAAATGTCTGATTAATATCAGCATAAAATAACTAAAACGATATTTCTCGAAAAACTCTATGATTTTAAAATGACTAAATTAAACACAACTATACAAGCTTATAATCTATATTTACTTAAAATTCAAAATGCGATATGAGCAACAGCGTATTTTTTAATTGTTTAAACAATAAAAACCGTTTTTTGAAGGTAAATTTGAAATATCTCAACGAATTTTAAAGTAATTTTGCTCAAATTAATAATGTTGGGATTTTGAGCTCGTTGAATAAGAATATGGTGTTAAAAAATAAAAATCGAAAACGGCTAGTACAATATGGCCGATTTTTGTAAACAATTTATTAAACATGATGATTTTAAAAGTAAATTTACTAAAATTGGTATTATAGGGTTTTGGAGGTCCATTTTTTACACTAAAACAATTATTACATCTTATTATTTGAATTTTAAATTTTATCCATTAAAACAAGTATACGAAACAGTACCTTAAAGGGTGTTTTAAAAATAAGATCACTGGTAACCCTGTGGCACATTTATTATTTAAGAGAATAACTTTATACACTCTTCTTATGTAAAATTATCTGTTATTTCGAATGGCAAAGCTAGTTTTTCAAACAAAATTTAGCATACACTCGATTTTTGGTAACTTTTTATATATTAGTCCATATATTCACAAATAAAAGTATCTGGTATGGAACACCACACGACCTTCTAACCTACCAAATTTAAATAAAAAGCAATGCAATAATTTTAATAATACTGTTTTTAGGATAATTATGCAACCATGCAACCAATAATCTATGTCAGAAGGACGTTTAAAACTTCGTTAGATAGAGTTTAATAGATATATACATGTAAACTTAAAAAAAATCCAAAGTGGCCCGCTTCTATCACATTAAATTATTTTTTAGACTTACCTTGCGTTATATTAAGAAACCTTATAAAGAAAAGTTACGTAAAATGAAATTTTCTTTAAAAAATATTTCGACACTTTTTCTTATAAAATTAATCGTTATTCAGATATTGAAAAAACTTGAACTAATACTTAATTTCTACCTTAGTAATTTTTTGCCGATAAATTACGTGTCGTATCAAAAAACTGCACAGAACATCGATATGTTTAAGGTCCATATGTAGCTATTTTTTTTCGAAATATGCAATTTTAAAATATTTGATAAAACAAAAAGCTGACCCTAATAACCCCCTCTTCACCGCTGGATTTCTCACAAAATCTAATCAGGTCCAGGCCAAATGAAAACAAGTTTAAATACGAAATTTTAGGTACGTGGATATTTTCGTTCTGGAGTTGTCGTGGATACTAACATACATCCACACAGACACACACTCATAGGACATACACAGGCACACATCCAGGCATCATGGCCGATCTTCGCGAATTGCATAATCTTCTATACCTACATATGTATATGTAGGTTGGAAGTTAAAAATGCATAAGAATGGATTTTATGTCTAAAAAATAGGTAAGTTTTATCTTGTGCCTACCCTCTTCCGTAAGTCACGAGCCACCACTGTGCCTACTAATGAATTGGTTGAAAGTATGAAAAGGCCGGCGTTCCCTACCCAATCAGACTAGATGTGCGGGCCCTTTACTACCAACCTTAGTTGCTCAAGAGCAAAAATCGCGTTTATATTTGATTCCCCTCGTAAATTTTCAAGATAAAGATACCGGATTAATACACACAATACAAAAAACCACTTCCCCATCCGTCATATAACGTGTAAACATACTGTACCATTCACGCACGTTGTATTTCGGCATAACAAATCAATAAATATCGCATAAAATACTTAAACAGTTATATTGAAAAATAAATAAATATGAAAATTTTAACCAAATATGAAATATTCATTAATTGCGCGATTCTTTTTAAATAGTTAAAATAATGGCCTGTAATTACGATTGTATGAGATCCGGCTCGAAGGACCAAAAAATGTTCATTAATTTCGCGGTTCGTCGTTTTTAACCTATTTCAGCCCATTGTACTCATTTGAGTACACTTTGTCAAATGCCATATTAAAAAATAATTGATTGAAAATTAATATAATACCCCTACTTAATAGTTCTATTGACATGTAAGGAGTTACATTTTCCAAATTTTTTATACAACAAAAAATGCTATTGTGCAGAATAATTTTTTGAAATTGGTTGTGCAGGATGTGGTTTTCTGTGTGTTGCAATTTTTTTAAGAACTGTTGTAATGTCATTTTGAAAATTGACTAAATCTGTCTAACAGGTTGCCAAGTAATTCTATTAAGTGATTTTTTTGGTTTTATGGGATTTGGTTGGTTACATAAAAAAATATGTGACGTCAAGTTTGTGTGTACCCATTTGAGTACAATGGAATTATAACGTCGTTCTTTACTCTTCCAATATTACTTTCAATTCATTTGTAAATTGTCTACATTACTTGCTAATTTTGGAACTAATCAATAACAATTAACATTCTTCATTTTTATTAAAATTTATCTATATTTAATTAGTTTTAATTTCTGTCGTTTGTTGTAAACTCCTTATACCTATTGTAAGTACAAATCATACTAATCACCTCATTAGTATTTTGCTACTCTCTAAGCCATCAGTTATAATTGAGTTGTCAAACTGTATAGTTCATGATTACAATTATTATATTTCCGTCGAAGTGTGATTGATGATGGAACCGCGTGCAATAAAAACTAGTACGTTTTATGGCCGACGATATAAAAATTTGGAGCTTGCAATAGGAGATTTAGAGGATGACGATAGACAAATAGACCTAACCATTATTCCCCCAAGCCCTGATTACGAAACAGATTTGGATGACATCGACGAAGACAACATTCAATCTGATGTTTTGCCAAGAGATGTTCCTGGCGAAATCGAAGTTTTTACAAATCATGAATATGATTCTGACGACAATATACCCTTGGCGAGGTTTCAAACCAAGAAAAGGAAATTTGGGAAATCAGAACCCAAATGGACAAAACATGTAACTGACATTAGCATGGGATCGACAATGGGTTACATAGATCGCGAAAACGAAGTGAAAATACAATTGAAAGGTTTAAGTCCTGTTGAATTATTTCAAAAGTTCTTCGATGTCAAGGTGATATCATATTTGGTTCAAGAGACTAACAGATATGCACTACCAAAGAACAACCACAACTTCGTTGTATCAAGCAATGAAATCAGAACCTTCAAAGGATTTATTTTGTTTAGTGCCTATCACCATTTGCCACGGGAATGATTGTATTGGTGCCTAGATGAAGACGTAAATTCTCCTATTGTGGCCAATAGTATCAGTCGCAGTAGATACTATGACTTAAAAAAATATTTTCATTTATGCAACAATGAAGAAATTGACAAGACCGATAAAATGACAAAGGCGCGTCCTTTAATGAAACAATTGAATAAAAATTTTCTTCAGTGGGGCATCTTCCATAAGTTATCCATTGATGAGGCCATGGTTAAGTATTTTGTTCATCATTCGTCCAAACAATTCATCCGTAGTAAACCGGTGCGATTCGGCTACAAAGATTTGATGCTTTGCAGCTCCACCGGGTATTGTTACCAATTTGACACTTACTGTGGTGCCAAACAAAATCAAAGCAAATCTGATTTATCACTGGGATCTAGAATTGTGTTGGAATTATTAGAAGCAGTGGTTCAGCCAAGTGATCATATAATTTTCTTCGACAATTATTTTAGTAGTTATTCTCTAATAAAACAACTACGAGAATTAGGATATCGAGCCACTGGGACAGTTCGTGACAACAGAACTAAGAGATGCCCTTTACCAAAAGAAGCAGACATGAAAAAAGAGACGCGTGGTTTTTTTGAATACCAGTACGATGTCGAAAGTTTACAGTTATTAATCAGATGGAAGAACAATAACATTGTTACAATAGCAACTAATTATGACAGTTTTGAACCACTGGGAAAAGTAAAACGATGGTCCAAAGAAAAAAAAAGTTGATGTGCCACAACCGATGCCGTTTGCTGCCTATAATGCTGAAATGGGCGGTGTTGATCTTCTTGATCAAGCGGTAAACAATTATAGAGTGACAATTCAAGGCAAAAAATGGTGGTGGCCGCTTTGGACTCATATGTTAAATGTATCTGTAGTCAATGCTTGGAGACTGCATTTATTGACTAACAAAGATAAGAAATTAGATCTACTAAATTTTATCAGAGAGATTTCAAGACATTATCTGCGAAGTTTTGATAAGAGTAAGTGCTATGCAAAGACCCAGAAGTGTTCCACAAAGTCTGGTTACGGATGGTAATGCACATTTCCCAGGAAAACTAAGAAAACAGCTAAGATGCAAACAGTGTCACCAGAGAGCCAGGTGGGAGTGTATCAAGTGCAAAACAACCTTATGCGTTGAACGTAACTGTTTTATTAATTTTCATAGTTAGGTAGTTTTAGATGCTTATTATTTTTAAATTGTTATTTTATATTTTTTTGGTTTGTAGTGCTGCAAAATTAAATAATTTTTGTGTGATACACTTTTTTTTCATCTGACTACAACCATACTATAACGCAGGTATGATCCCATTGTACCCATTTGAGTACACCTATTTTTATCCAATCCAGTAAAATTATTTTTTAATTTTTATGTACAACGCTTACTAGTTCACTAAAGAATTCAAAAATTAAAAAAAAAAAAAATGTATCTAAAAAAATGCGTGAGATGAAATGGGTTAAATAAGTAAAATAATATATAATGGATTGTAATTTATATCTAACGACTTACCCCTTATATTCTGCTCCATTCACAATTGCACACATAGGACTCTAGAAATGGGGGATGATTGTAAATGGTATGAAATTTAAATCTTTTTATACGCGATTTCGTACAATCGTAAGTAAAACTCAGCGTCTACTCTCAATCCGGAACGAAACGATACTACTAATAATGGGATTTCCAAAATTAAAAAATAGATACGAGCATTTATCTGCGATCTTAAACTTAAACTAAAAAATTATATCAGCCACAACATGAAAAAAAAACTTGATAATATCATGAAACATGAAACTTTTTATTGCGTTTAGTTATCGTATGTATCGTAACACGCAAGAATCCTAATCCTCAAGAAAATTTAAGCATTAAGTTAGAATATGAAATTTCATAAAAATCCGTTGCTCAAACTATAATCGGTCACAGCACCCTGGGCGCTCGACTTATATAACGAGCAAGAACAACAAATATATATATATATATATATATATATATATATATATATATATATATATATATATATATAGGGCGGTATATTGTTCCTACTTTTACAGGCTTATTATTGATACTATTTCGTGGTCTGTAAGGCCCTTGCGTTTCGGTGAATCGTCAACATCACCGCTGTTATGTTATGGTTATGCTAGCAGGTTGACGTAGTTGATTGAAAAAGTGTAGATATCTTTGAAGGACTTGGTGTTAGTGCTGCTATTTGTCGTGGTCAGTCATTTTGGTTTTTAAAAATTTATCCATTTCGTTGCCCAGTTGGGTCAAAATGTTATCTTGTGTGACGTCTGGAGCCTGCAAGTGTTGTATAAAGCCCAATGGTAGAATAACCGTATTCTTCAGATTGTGGTCCATGGTTGTTATTGAAAAAGATTACCAAGAATACCTCCAAGTAATGGTCATAGCAAGAGTGGCAGAAATGTACTGCTTTTCTGTGCAAGAAGCTGTTTCTTTTTATAGATTCACCTCTCTGTGCTAAGCGTCTTAAAGTGTGCTTATGTTGAGAGAGTCGATGCTTCTGATCAGTTGACAGAGGTACACGACCTTTAAAATGTTGTGTGTATACTCGCAGATACATTCGACCTGCTTACTATCAAGGCATTTCAGTAAAGCGTCACGTTGACTCTTACTTAATCTGGCTAATGCGTGGAGGATATCGGTGTTTTTGGTTAAAACTTCAGTCATCATATATGATGTAATGTTTATGACTGTGTGGTTTAAACCCTTTTTTAGTCATATATACCTGACAAATGCCTTTAGGCCCGAATACATTTGTTCTATATCCTAACACGTCTGGTGTATTGTGTTTTAAATCAAATAATAAATATTCGTGTGGACCTGAAGTGGCATCCTGGTATGCAGCCTCTAAAAATTTCGGGTTGTCATGTGAAACCTGCCTTGCAAAATGCTGTATCTGAGCTCTATCACGTGGATCCTTAAACAAGATTATGTAATGGGCATTAAGCGAAATATCTTTCTGCCCACGCCCTTGGTGAAATATGTTTTGGTGTTAAGAAAAACACGTTTAGGTGTTTCTATGATGACATCCCTTTGTAAAAATATCCACCACCGACCCGTTAGTTTCGCACATTAGATCGTCAATTATTATTAATACGGTGTTTCACCATCAAACTGTTCCATATCAGGTAGGTGAAATTCCAATGCGATGTCATTGAATAAAGGCTGCCATTCGCCGTAACAACCAGATAATTTTTGAAATGTATCGCAGACAGTTTTGATATTTTTTAGGAATTCCACGATAAAATACGATTTCCTGCAACCCGAGGGACCTGCAACTATTGCTGAAAAAGGATGCTTAAACTGGCCCTCCATCTTGCAAGTCAAAACGGTACTAAAAGGCGTTCTATCAGCAGCCTCTCTTAAATACCTAAGAATCTGTGGGCACTAGTATAATTTACTTTTATCATTCTTACCTTTTAATATAAAAAGGTTTTTTGTTTTCTAGAATATAAACGTAAAAATTATTAACCATTACGTAACTAGTTAATTATCAGATTTTTAATTGCAACGTGAAATTTTGTTATTGTTTTATAGATATTGAGTGTGAATGTCGACGTTTTTACATAATGGAGTTTTATCTCAGACGTTATAGAAGTAATTGAATAGTATAAGTTTGTTATTGTTTTTTCAAAATTGTGAATGCATAACCACTTGTATGTCTTTTACAATGTATTATTAACTATAATTATTTTTATTTAAGTAACTAACTGATTAACAGTTCTAATAATCTAGTGAAGGTTTGCCGTTACTTTAACAAAATTTGGTGTTAATGTCGAATTGTACGCCTTTAATTAATTACCGATTTTACACAGGCTTTAGAATCGTAGATGTATAGTGGAAGTTTGATATTGTTTTATCAAAATAGTGTTTTGGATGTTAACTTAGCCGACTTTACAGTATGTTATTATCCATAAATTCTATATTTATTTTTAGAGAGTTAGCTAGTTAGGGGAACCATTGTTTACATTATTTGTTTTTTCTTGTTGCGTAAAAGTCCTTGGAATAATTAGGTTGTGTGTGTATAAAAAAATGAATGAGGTATTCTTTATATTCAGTTACAATTTTATCGCCCGTGTGTCAACTTTCCGGTCCATCTTCAATACAACACTGGTGAGTTATTATTTTTTGGCCTTAGCTTTTACATTTTTCATTTTATTCACTCGTGCAGTTTTTAATGCTGTTATAATTACAGATATGGATTTAACTAAGCTAAACGCCGCAACATGTTTTAAGCCTTTTAAAATATTAAGGACTTGGAGATTGGTGTTTGAATACGAAATACTCAATTTTGGACTCGTATCAACAAAGTATGGTTAAAGGGTTACTGTGGAACTGACTGACTTTAAATGCATACTACCTGAGCGTTTCTATAAGTTTTTTCAAGACCGAGTACCAGCGCATAAACCAATTTAATGAGCAGCTGATGATCAAAGACGTTTCATTAAGTTCTTTAGGGCCAGCAGGGAAAACAACAAATTTAATATTCAAGTAGAAAATAGTAATATAAAATTATATTGTTATGTGTTACTGTTTTTAATAAATGTCTTGTTCACCTGTGCATGAGATTAATTTTGATTGACAGCGAAATTTAATTATGACTCATAATTAAAACAAAATGCCTGGCTATATATTGTGACGCATAATTAAAGCCAAAATGTATTGTGTGTAACAGAGGGTTGAGACCCAGATGCATACGTTGTACCTTAAAACTTAGTGTTATACCGCAAGATGGCGCACAAACAAATTCAAATTTTTCGTCAAGGGGGCGAAAGCCTGAGAGCAAGTCGCGCAGCCCTACGCCTGTCTTAGAAGTTAGCATTAGGCCCCCTTATTAGAGTACAAATTAAAATTTTCCACCAAGGGGATCACGACAATGGACGAAGACTCAGGGGCAGAGTTCCGAAAACCTATGTCAAAAGGGCCTTAATCGACATGGTCAACAATCTCGCGCCGTTACCAACCAGAACCAGGGTGCGGAGTCCATACACCAATCAGAAACTAGGGGGCGTGACCATTCCCAAGGCCCACCAATCAAAACACTGTATGCGCGCACTTTTGCCTAACCTCAAGGGTCTGAGGCCTTAATTAGGGGTGAAAATGCCACCTGACTATCCCCACACCCGTTCCAAACCCCTAAACTTAGGGTGAACTGACAAAAAGGCTCTTAACACAGCCAAAAAGATCTTAATTAGGGTTGAAAGTACCGTCAAGGGCTGAAAATTCCATCAAGGGGTTGAAGAGCGCCCCCGAAAAGAAACTGACCCTCAGCCAAAAGGTCACTAATTAGGGTAAAAATGCCCCCAAAGGGTTTAAAATTAAGACTAGGGGTTGAAAAACGACCCGGAGAAAAGCCATGGGGTGGGAAATTGGGACGGCCACGTGTGAGTACCGACGCCCCTTGGTGATTGCACGAATCTTGGGCGTCGCGACGGAGAGTGCCGTTGCCTTCAGCGAGGCTCCTTCTACTAATAATCCTGAGTGTACCAAGTCAAACCATGTGCAGTCTTTGTGAAGACAAGGTGGAAATGCACAACCAGAAGCCTTTCGAACAAGGGAAACTTTTAAAAATTATTTTAATTCTCGTGAAGGTTCGGCGTCCTCGCAACTAAATCGTATTATGTAATGGAAATTGTGTTATAATATAGAAATATAATGTATTATAAATAAATGCATTTTTATTTATGAAACTTACTTACAAGGTATATTCAGTGCTTTTTCCACTTCATACCACTTTTTTTTCTTAAACTGATTATCGCTATACTGGGGTGATTCTAAATCTTATAGCACTAGCTTACTCTTCACTAGTTCAATTAGTATTTCATCTGAAGATTCATAATAAAAATTTTGTCACTAAAAATTCTATAATTAGTAGATCTAGCATTTTACGTTTTTATTTGGTTATTTTTGATTTTATGTCTCTGTATGAGAACTAGCAGTAAAAAATAAAGCGTAGAGATGTCCACATAGGAGCATATACAATTTATATCTTAGGAACTGACAGTAGAATTTTTCTTTAAATAAAATTTTAACTTTTTCTGCTCATCCTGCATAATATCGGCTATTTTTTTATGTTATTTTCTTTTACGAGGTATGCAGATTTCGGAATCAAGTATCACTTTTCAATTTTTTTCTAATTTAGCAGTGGGTACAATTTAAATAAATACCAGCACAAGTAAACACAAGCTGTGAACAATGATTATTTAAAGAAATAATAATTTAGAAATTCGAAAATCGGGGGCTAACTTGATGGAAAATGATTAAAATCAGAGTCTTAAATTATTAAATCAGAAGGTCATCACGTACACATTCGCTGCTTACAAGGTTTTTCATGTTCAAACATTCGCTGTGTCGAAGGTCATTGAAGCGCACGTACACATTCCCGACATCAAAGTATATTCTTCAAGGTCACCAATTCTTGCACACACCCTGCTTTAAAGTTTATTTTGCGCGAGTGATCCTTGAGAGTAACGCTGAGTCAAGGCCATGCAGGGTATCATACAGATTATTATCTAGGTCATTTACAGTCATGTACACATTTACTGCATCAAAGTCTTAGAATTTCAAGGTGACGCGTGGTCATGTGGTCACCAAGCAATTTAGTCGAGTCAAGGCCATGTGTTAATTCCTAGAAATCAATTTTCAAGGTAATGGAGATACTATGGGGATGATAAATCAAATTTTGTCGGAAATTTAAATTTCAAGGTCACGTGGCAGAAAATTTTCAAGGTCACCAAGCAATTCTTCTAAAGCTAACAATAAAACAATATGTGTAATTATTAAATATTTCAATGTATTGCATTTTCGCTAAGACTAGGACTGTTTTAGTATGATAAAAAATAGAAATCAATAAATAAAGCGTTACAATGAAAGATTAGTTCAATTAGATGAGTTTGTGTATGTAAAATATATAAAACTAAATTATGTTTTGTTCTCATTTTAATTTAATGTAAAATATCGTTTTATTCACAATATGAAACTAAAAATTCCGCGCATACACGTAAGTATATACCTATCTGAACAGTTTTGAAACATTTGCACTGTTTTACACAAAATGTAGGATATGTAAAATTATGTGTTTTAATGAAAAAATTTCACAAACATCTATACAAGCCAATTTATTTTTAGCCTCAGCAAAAGCAACAGTTAAAAACTCGACATGATCCGCCCGCGACACCTCGCTGATGGTATATTCAGCAAGAATATTGCTTAACTACAGCACACTCTTAGTCTTAAAGTCACTTGATGTTACAGGGGCTTGCGTAAGCTGTGTAGGTGGTTCTGCTGTTGGAAGGTTCTCCTGATAATTATCATGTTGTATTAACGCAAGATTTTCCCCTCCATATGCAATGGGTCGAAGTGTTGGTTATGCTAGCGGCTCGAGTGCGGTAGTAACAACAGAAACTGGTGTAATACTAGAAAAAATAATAAATTGCATTAATAATGTGTTATTCAATGCATAAATCGGTACTCACTTTTCAAAATATCTAGCAGTCTTCATCCTCCAGATCAATACCTCTTATGGAGATAGGAGGTATCGATGGCAGTACTGTGGCGAGTGGAGGTGTCGGGGTTGTTGTTGGGGGTTACAGCAAGATATCCTGCAAGATATTGACTTTCTTCTTTAGGGATAATTTGGTTTTATTGATGGGTGGACCTATTATGACTACTAGGTAATGAATGAGTATTCGCATAAACTTTAACCCTATATACTAAGACACGATATCGCAGACGATTCCCGTAATGAACCCATCTCGAGCAGTAGCAAGTAAAGGGACTCCAGGTTTATATGATCTGTTTATTATGAATGAGCCCGATTTAAATCTAGTAAATTCAAAAGATAGTAAGAATTATAAAAGTGTTAAAAGCCTCAGAGAGATGCATATATTGCACTTTCGCTATTGATAATATCTATTGTTGATATAACGTCTGTTGGTCATGATTGTGGAATACTTTTCACAGGGTTTAGATTACGTTGCAAGAGCCTCAGACATATGCATACATTGCACTTACTTTACCGAGAATGCCTATTGTTGATATCACGTCTGCTATGCTATGCATGCTTATGGAATACTTTTCACACGGTTTAGATTACATTGCACTTGCGCTACTGATAATATCTATTGCTGATATCACGTCTACTACGGAATACTTTTCGCACGCTGCAATAGCTCCAGACAGGTGCATACATTGCACTTTGTAGCGTTTATTGATAATACCTTGCTGACATCAATACTTTTCTCATGTCTTTGCTCCATCACCCTTGCCTGCAGAGGTCAGTTTCGCCCGTAGTAACCATTTCCACTTTTACCCAACTCTGTTAACAGATTTACATGTATATAGGGTTAGTGTTATATGAATACTTATTCGTTACCTAGTAGGCGAAAGGCCCCATCAAGAATAACAGAATTTATACCTACAATAGACCTAATCTTGGTGAGTATTGATAAATACATTGTATAATTATTAATTGATACAATTGTTACAGAACCAGTCTTCTGGAAAGTGATAGTATATGCTAATGACATCTTGGTGTGATGGTTTACCATTACCGCAGAGAATGCGGCTCTGTGCCGGTGACTCGATATGTGTGGTGTGCGGCTTAATGGTAACCCTCGGGTTAAACCGTTGCCCTGATCATTATACTTTTACGTCACAGTGATAGTTACAGTGTATAGTTTTAGGAAATTTGTTTTAGATTAGATAATAAATAAATTGTCCTTTCATTGTAACGCTTTATTTATTCATTTCTATTTTTATTCTACAAAACGTTTCTAGTTGTAGTGACAAACAATACGTTGAAACAGTCTTTACGTGTAGTTGTTTAATTAACAATAGATTACCTATACTTTTACTAAATTGCAACTTTTAAGGCAGACAGAAACCGAAACATAATCTACATACATCAAATTGAAACCTTTGAGCAAGTCTAAATTGTACTTGACTTTCAGAAAGCGAGTGCTATACATAATGTACAGTACCCGAGCAAGAGATAATAATTACACATATTGTTTTATTGTTAGCTTTAGCAAACCGATTTGAACATTGAGTTACACCACCTCTAATTCCTCTTTCAATAAACAGTAGCATATCAATGTCTGTAAATAGTTCTAACTTTACTTGTGTAATTTTAAGCATATCATCGAATGCTAAACCGGGGGCTTTATAATAGTGCAGGATATCAAGTTTGTAAACATTGTTGTCAAGATGGACAAATCAGGGTACTTACGCTTAAATCGAGATCACAAAACCACTTTACTTTTGTTAACTAATCGCATGTCGTAATGCGTTTTAGTCTCATAAATGTGAAACCAAATCTTAAAAATTATTATCAGTGATAACTATCACAATGCAAACCTGTAAAAATAATGCATGTAAATATATGATTAGTACTAAAAATAGAAACTTGAAAAAAAACTCTATAGAAATAATACGAAGATTTCAATATTTAATTAAGTATTTGTTTAAAGTAGTTTTAAATTTTGATTATTATCATAAAATAACATATGAAGATAAGTCCGCAATACAGCTAAAATTATCATTCAACATATATTTTTTTAAAGTCAAATACAAGTTATCAAAGGAATTCGCATTTCAAATAAACATTGACATTCGATATCTGCATGAGAATAAAACGATTTTATCCATATTGCATTTAGTACAATAAACCAACTGATTTTATTACAACTTCCCCCATTTAATAATAATTTTTTTTCCTACAAGAAAATTCATATTCTTTGATAGAAATAATGCCGACTTGGCGTTTCATGCTTTGTTTCTACATTGTATATAAGTAAACGATATAAAAAGGGCCAAGTGCATTCATGGTGACATAGATAGTCTCTGCGTGTGAGCAAAATAGTCAGTATGCGAGAGAGCAAGTATTCGAGGGTTTCCTTATGATTAACATCAACCAAAGCAAACGATGTGAAAAGGTATACGTGTATTCGGGGTGAGATAGATAGTTAGTGTGTGAGCATAATAGATAGCCGGCGTGCGACAAGGCACGTATTAGAGCACGCCCCGTCTCGAACTATACATATTATTATTTATAAAATTTAACGTTTCAAAATTTATTCATCATTGTAATACACTAACTCTAATTTAATATGAAACAAATTAAAATTTGAAAAACTTTTAAGTGTTTCTTTTCCATTATATAAAACAATTTGACTGTCATTGTACTATAAATATACTCAAAAAAGCAGAACTATCTTGTATGACACCTGCATAAAAGAGATAGCCACGGTTCATCACACACGGAACAACTAAGTGCGATAAGGTCTGCTCGTGTTGCTGAGAGAGAAACACGATGTTTTTTCCTTATGATCCAGTTAATGGAATTGACGCATACGTTGCGTCTAGACTTCTTAATTATGGATTGTTATATTTCTTTATACAGGTGTTTCATTCTTACACATCCCTTCCAGTTGCTCACAATTTTGTGCTAAGGTTAACAAATTTAGTTACATATAAACTTAAACAATTTTTATTATAGCATTTAGTCGGTTTGGTCATATAAATAGTGACAATGGTAGCGCGAGTGAGTGATTCGCATTTGGGATTAACTTGAAGATTATTATTTATCTGAAAGGCATGTTCTAACTTTCTTGAATTTAATTGCACTGATAGGGGCAGATCAATTATTCTTTTGTTTGTTAAAATTTAATAAAACAATATTACATCGGTTGAAGAGGTTGGTCATTCCTAGGACTTACCTAAATGTACAGAGCAGGCGTTTGCGTTTCGTCGGTGCGCTCAGTTCATAGTAACATTCGGAGCCAAAATGTTCCCTAGTTCCCTACCAGTACTGGGTGCCTATCTAACACATAGCACGGGGAACCTCCTCTGGAAAGCCGTCACCTGGCGGTAGACCTACGCATGCTCCTATTAACCTCGGACCTCTGTGTAGCGTCTTTGAATCCCGAAAGGCTTAATAGCTATAAATAATTCAATAGTAATTATAGGAGCTTCAACTATTTTTCCCAATTCCATTTTCTATAAAGTTTTACAAATTTTAATGAATTGAAGCATAAATATTTAATTCTACTATATCATTGGAAATATACATATAATTTTTTGTGTAAACAATCATACTGACCGAATCAATTAAATTAGAATGAAAAAATTCTAGTTGTAAATATTAAAGTGGTTACCCTTTGAAGTTACCCTTTGAATCGCTATAGCAAGTGGTTCTTAATTCCTTACAGGGTGTTTAAAATTTTCAGTTGTAAAATAATTACATTCAAATCACATTATCTTGGTAATTTTAAATGTAACACCCAGTACTTTATTAATATACATTATTAAAAAAAAACAGTCTCTATGATTTGGTGTATGGGTCCCCTATACCTACATATTACAGTTTTTTTGTTACTCAACATTTTCTTAAATTTAATGTAAAATCGCGTATAATACAACAAAAATTAAAAATTTAAACTAAAAGGTTGCTTTCTGTCATTTCTTAAATCTAACAAAACATTTAAACTAATCTTAGTATGTTGCTGTCTTTTTAGACGTAATACAATTAAAAGCTGTTTTTTTAAAGTCTTTAACTTATTGTGCTCAATAATTTTATTTATTTATTGTTAAATTGTTAAAATAATGGTTTAAAATGAAATACAGGTTACAAGAAAGAATTGATATGATACTGTGCATTGAGGAATGTATAAAAAATTGTTTTCTGGCTTCTAGATTATATGTTCAAAAGTACTCCGGCCGAAAACATCCAAGAAAAGAAATTTTTGAAAGGTTGTTGAAGAAATTTCGTGCTACTGGGTCAGTTGCATATCAGAAGATGAATAAAACAAAACAGGTTACTGGGAATAATGAAAATTAGTGATGTAGTACTCTCTGTTACCGATGACCCTCATACAAATACTAGAAAAATTTAGAATGGAACAGGTATCAGTCGAACAAGTGTCCGTAGGATACTTGAAAAAAATGGATATTATCCATATCATACTCAGTTACATCAACATTTGTCTGAAAGGGACTGTAATCTGCGTAAACGTTTGGGCAGGAATATTAGGTCAGTATGTGATTGTACCACATTTCTTTGACGGCCACCTACATGGAAGAAAATTTTTGAATTTCTTAAAACGTGATTTTTTGATACTCCATGAGCATACTCCATTAAATATACGAAAAAAATTTGGCTCCAGTTGGATGCAGCACCCGATCATTTTTCCCGACCTGTCAGAGAGTATCTGAACAGAAAATTTAGAAATAGGAGGATAGGTCCTGGTAATTGACCACCTAGGTCTCCAGATGTTACTCCTATGGATTTCAGCATATGGGGGATTGTTCAACTTATAGTAAATCAAACAGTCCCCACTACTGGCAAGGATATGAAAACAAGAATTTCTAATGCATTCAACACTATAACACCGGAAATGTTAAAGAAAATAAGAAGATCTTTTGAAAATAGAAGTAATTGTTGTATTCAGGCATATGGCAGACGTTTTGAGCATATGTTAGAGTAGAATAATTTTTTTACTAGCGTCTTGTTCGTTTTTGTTATTATAATTACTTCTCTCATAAAAAAAAATATTTTGCGGTTTTTATGTTTTTAGTTAATAAGTTTTAATTTACTTGAGTGTTTAAGAATAAAAATGATAATAATTATTCGAATATTTCTTTTATCTCATAAATAATACATTAAATGTAAGAAAATGTTGAATAACAAAAAAACTTTAATAGTTAGGTATAGGAAACCCATATACCAAATGATAGAGAATGTTTTTTTGAATAATGTAGATTAATAAAATACAGGGTGTTATATTTAAAATTACCAAGATAATGTGATTTGAATGTAATTATTTTACAACTGAAAATTTTAAACACCCTGTAAGGAATTAAGAATCATTTGCTATAGCGATTCAAAGGGTAACAACTTTAATATTTAGAACTAGAATTTTGTCATTCTAATTTAATTGATTCGGTCAGAATGATTTTTTTTTGAAAACCTATTATTTTCATAAAATTCAAAATATCTCGATAACTGTAATATTTACCTATAGGGATCATTTATTAAAGCGTACCTTAGTTTTACAGTACTATCCAAAATTAAACGAAAATACAGTGTTGCATTAAAAAAAAACATAAGTTTGATAAGCCACGCTTTTCTGGAACAACCAGTATGTACGAAAATAATTTTAAAATGTGGCCACTACTGATATACATAACCCCCCTGAAAAATAAATTTGAAGAAACGCATTGCCTAGATACAAAAGACCGTCCGTTGGTGGTGGCTCACTCTGTATATATATATATATATATATATATATATATATATATATATATATATATATATATATATATATATATATATATATATATATATATATATATATATATATATATATATATAGAAAGCTGAGAGTGAGCTCTATTACATAATAAAATATATATAATCAAGGTTGTTAATCGTGGCTGATTAAGTTAAAAAACAATAAGAAAAATTTAGTGGGTAGCAGCCAAGGTTGTGGGGCTAGAGTAAAATAAAGAAACGATCCTTTGTTCAAAGGGAGGCTTTCGGTAAATTTATTACCTTTGTTAACCAATCTACAAGAAGTTATGCGTTAATAATACATATAAATTAAAACAAGATAGTAACTTACGATCGTGGATACAGTTAAAAACATTGAAGCAGTATTGAAAGAAGATATTTCAATTTAAATTTGAATTAGATGTCAAAATCAATTTTTGGACTTTGACAAAAAAAATCATTGTCATAGTTATAGGAAAAACAAAGAAAATGGTTATGAAATCAATGTATAAGTAGATTAATATGTTGAATGTGATTGTATGGTAAGTGTAAAAGTGTTATGAATAGGATTATTTGAGATTATTTGAATGTCTATTATTACATAGGACTCTTACTTCTATGTGGGACATTCTGGAGATTAATACCAATTCGTGATAACTCTTTTACACTAAACAAAATGGTAAAATCCACACAAAATAAATCCCCTTCTGCCACTAAGGGTTAATCCGTTAATAGTTCATCCCATTATTTCTGTGTTTATCTAGATAAAGTATGTTAGAATAAATTATGTTTAAATTTTGAGTGTCACTTCTCTTATTCATTACATAGTCTGTACGGCGTATATGAGCCATTTCTAAAAACTTTCTTTTGAATAAATTTGATTCAGAGGTCAAGACTTGCACTTTGTCGAAATCAGGGCTGTGTCCAGTGGAATGTACGTGCTGTGACAAAGCACAAGCACCTTTTCTGACTCTTATGTCACTGCGGTGTGATTTAAGTCTATATCTAAGATTCCTTGAAGTCATGCCGATATATGATTGGTTACAATTACTACAAGGGATCTTATATATAACATTTGTTTTATCTAAAGTGGCGGTCTTATCCTTAAGTTGACTGAATAGATTGTTAACTCTTTTAATGTTTTTAGGGGCTACGATGATGTTCTTATCTAGTTTGAGAATTTTATTAATTTTAGAAGTAAGAGTACTAATGTAAGATATTGGAACTGTACTTTTTTATTTTAGTGTCCACCTCTCCGTCATCCAATGGTTCATTTTTACGTAAAAGAAGACTATTATTGCTGATATTGTGTTGGTCTTCAATGTTAGGAGTAGAGTGTAGCTGTTTCTTTAACATAGATTCAGGATACGACTTGTCTTTGAGTAATATAAACAGTAAATCTAAGTTTTTTTGTCTTAATGATGGATGGGATATTTTTGTGATCCTATTTTTTAAACTCAGAACTAAATTGACTTTCATTTTATATGTATGATCTGAATAATAATAATTGAGGTACTTTCCTGTAAAGTACATCTAATTCAAATTTAAATTGAAATATCTTCTTTCAATGCTGCTTCAATGTTTTTAACTGTATCCACGATCGTAAGTTACTATCTTATTTTAATTTATATGTATTATTAACGCATAACTTCTTGTAGATTGGTTGATAAAGGTAATAAATTTACCGAAAGCTTCCCTTTGAACAAAAGATCGTTTCTTTATTTTAAACTAGCCCCACAACCTTGGCTGCTACCCACTAAATTTTTCTTATTATTTTATATATATATATATATATATATATATATATATATATATATATATATTTCTGTATTAAAGTGTTTTGTAATAATTGTGGTGGTTTCCTATTAGTGGAGTTGCGAATGCGGCAGAACATACATATGAGAGAGCAGTAGACCACTCAAAGTGAGAACGCAGGGACATAAAAACAACGTCCGCAAGGGCGAAACAGAAAGATCAAGAATCGCCGAACATGTCTGGAACGAAGACCACCGCATCCAATGGTATAACATACAGATAGTGGCAAAGGACGAAAACACAACTCGTCGAAAACTCAAAGAAGCCACATACATCGCACTAGCAGAAAATCCAATAAGCCAAGCTAGTGTAGAAATGAAACCCATATGTTTAATATATATATATATATAGATATATTACGTTAATATTTTGGTGATATAGTTGGCCATGAAATAATAAGGTTAAGGGTTAGGAAGCTTCATGAAAAAACATAAACTTAAAAACTAAACATAGTGCCTGCAACTTTACAAGCCCAATACAAATTACTAAAAGAGATGTTCTAACTGATGACCATCCTGTCTTATAGATGCTTCACACACTCTTCCAATTCGTTCTATAGCATTAAGCACAATAATAGGGCGATCTTGTAAATCTCTGAAAACTTCTCTAACTGTATTTGTCAAACGTTCAATGTTATCATATTGAGTTTGGTATATTTTATTTTCCAAGTAACCCCATAAAAACAAATTTAAGATTGACAGGTCCGGAGACCTAGGAGACCATCTTATCGGCCCATTAGTGCCAATCCACCTACTACCAAAATTGTTTTCCAAAAACGGCCGTATAATTTGCACATTGTGAGATGAGGCTCCATCCTGTTGGAAATGAATTGGGTTCCAGTGAGCTAAAGGAATGTCATCTAGTAATTCAGGCACAACCATTTCTAAAATGTCTAAATATCTAGGAGCGGTTAAGTTCCCTTCGAAAATGTAAAATTTTATTTTTGATCCTAATATAAAGCAGGAAAGGTTTAGTCCCAATCGTTTTTGTTGTCTTTGGGGGAATATTTGGTGTTGATTTTCTTGAGACCAGAATCTGCTATTGTGCCTGTTTAAAACACCTGAATTGCTAAAATGTGCCTCGTCTGACCATATTACAATTTCTTCCACGTTGAATACTATATTTAACATGTCTAAGTACCAATTGCAAAATATTAACCTACGTTCAGCGTCGCCAGGATGTAGATGTTGAATAAGTCTAAATTTATATGGTTTATATTTATGGCGGCGAAGTATTCTTTGGATTGTTTGGATTTCGAAACTCCAATACTACTTTCTATAGCTCTGTAAGAACTTATAGGATTACCCTCCATACTGGCTAAAACTAAATAATTAATAAAATTTCTTTTTAACCTATAAAACGTGAGTTTACTGGGTTGTGTCCGTTCTGGAAACCTGCATAGATGTAAAGTTATTTAATTATCAAAATCAATACCTAGGAAACTACATTTACCTGTTAAAATACAAATTTATTGCTGCGTCGGCGTTTTCATTACTCTGACCAAAGTAAATCAGCATATTTTATTTTCAAAATTTTGATTTTCTGCCATATTTTGCACAATGAACAAACAACACAATTGTTGCACAAAAATAATTGTACTCAGATTTGACAGGTCAATTACGTTTAGATCAGACTAGGCCCAGCCTACTTACAAATTTAGATATAAAGTATTCTTTATAAGTTTTATTGTCATTAATATTCTTTTCTGAAGCTGTAAGATGCATTTTATCCAATTAAAAAAAATTGCCAGTTTGAATATGTTTCAAAAACTATTTTACCTAATTTTCATAATTTTTGTTATTATGTTTGCATTTCTGCGTAAAAGTCCTTAGATTTATTATAATCGCGTATTTACATATTTATAATTATAATAAAGCAGTAAGAATCTAGTAGTCTTTTTTGAATACTCAAACATATCTTGGATTTATTATAATTTATTATAATCGCGTATTTACATATTTATAATTATAATAAAGCAGTAAGAATCTAGTAGTCCTTTTTTAATATCTACTCAAATATATCGTTCAAGAAATACGCGTTTATACTGAGCTTATAGGTTCCATGGCCAACTGTATCATCAAAATGTTAAATTAACGTTGTCTAACATTCATTTTTGCGGTTAATAATGAAAAAAAAGTGCCACAGAATGTATATTTTTTGAAATCTGAGAGTAAGCTCTATTATATAATAAAAAATATACAGAGTGTTCCATTAAAAAAAATAAAACCTTGGTTTATTACGAAGAAGCTTAATTTTGTGGGGAAAACTATGCAGGCCACTAAATTCTACGGTAAATTCTGTATAAAACCCACTTTTCACCATTTCGATGAATTACAAGGCAAAGCAGTTACGAAGGGTGCTTAAAATGTGCAAATTTTTAATTTCGCCCTGTATCTCAAATACTAATAGGATTATAACGATCCTGTTTGTGATCTTTCGTTTTACGAATAGGGTCGCGAAAACTGAATGTTTCTAACTTTGCTCGTAAACGAGATGCCCTACAATTTCAACCAAAATAGGACACCGTGTACGTAGAATTCATTCATTCTAATGGAATGCCCAATAAAGGACCGCATAAAATTGGACAGTTTTAAAATAAAACATAATGAATTTAACAATTAGGTAATAAACCCGAGCTTAGTCAAACTCTGTTGGGAATAAACGAAATGCACTTTAAATATGTATTAGATACTATGAGCTTAAGATTACGTAGTTATTACAGGAGTTTTCTTGTTTCGCTTTAGTTTTTTTTTTTGTATATAATGTATATATATATATATATATATATATATATATATATATATATATATATATATATATATATAAATTAGGTAATGTTTACTGATCACGAAAGAAAATTTTATTTCATATTTCTATCAATTTTACAGACATTAACGAAAGAACAATATGGATGAATCTATTTTTGTAACTACCCTAAAGCCACAAAGTTCCTTTATCGCAAACAATCAATTTTCAACCAACTCAACATTAACTAAGCAAACCAGAAAATTAATTAGAGAAAGTAAATAAATAAATCTTTGTTTAGGATTTTGTGTAATAAACATTAAATGAAAAATCATGCTCTATAGATATGTAGAATTCAAAAAGTTTTAATTGAGAAGTAGCCCGTATTGTTTTCACACAAAATAAAACTCTTTCGGTATTATGATTTACATTGAAGATTTTTCCTTTTATACACACGTATAGTGAGTGCTTTATTATATTTTAGAAATTTATAAATTGCAGGAACTGTAAATCTGTATTCTAAATTCATTTTTAAGAAACAATTCCCTTTATTCATATTTACAGCACTAGGGACACTATTTAAATGAGCCATCCAAGCTTTTAATATTAATGCCAATTTGCTAACTGTGTAAGTTTGTAACGAATGTTTTCTTCATATCTTAAAAATAAAGTTCGTAAAGTTATAGTTTAAAATATGGTTTCAGTTGACAGTGTTCCTTCCATTGTCTGAAAGGTATTCTCTAAACTCATCTTAAAATGGATTATAAATACGTGTTTCAAGATTCCCATGTTTCGTGGATGGTTATAAACAATATTTTATAAAGTGTCTCATCATTATTTACTTAATGAAATGCCTGTATCACTAGCTTATAGTGAGTGAATAAGATACTTACCCCTTGGGCATGAAGTCTTGCATTCTTAATTAATTTTTTACAAATTTAAACAAATCGATAACAGTTACAGTCATCTTCTTCAGTAAATTTATTATTATTTTCATATCTTATAAACTTATTTTAACATCTCAAGTAATTCTAAAAGATATTACAAATTACCGAGAAGGATAACTGTAATTGTTATCGAAACGTTTAAGTTTATATAAAAGATAAATAAAGACCTACACGATTTTATTACCCAAAATTATGTGTTATAATCATGTGTAATAATCGCGAAAGTCTACATTTTTATGAGATAATAGTGTTAATTATTTAAGATGTCAAATGAATGTATGATATCTGAGAACATAAGTGCAAGCATACTACAGTAATTAGGAAAAGTATATGAAGAAGCCAACTACGGAATTTAACCGCCCAGAAAATGATAAATCAGAACACTCTAACAGTCTAACAGATGCCCATTAATAATGAAAAATGTCACAATCAGAAAATACATTTGACAAAATATAATCAAACAATAAGTCTAAAGTTGTAAAAAACTTTAATTTTAAAGTGGTAAGAGTATTCACAAATAAAAACTTAACATACCAATTAAATATCCAATTAAATCACAGATCTAACAAAGAGATAGTTTTCCGTCAATATTTAAGGACCGTAATCGTTATTGTACAATGAAAACATAATGTGTATCATCACTACAAGCTAATAGTTATTCCACTAGACAAATAAATAATATAATCAAATCTGTTAGACGTACCCGTAGAGAACAATTACCACTTAATGTTGGTTGACCTTTGCTTCGTTTCATAACCATAAAGCTGAAAAAATATTAAATAACCGTAGAATGAGAATAATTTTTAAAGCTACAAGAAATATTAAAGAACATATAAAGTCATCTAAAGGAACTACAAATCCATTATTAGTTTCTGGAGTTTATCAGTTACCTTGTTCTTGTGGAAAACTGTACATTGGACCACAAATCGTAGCTTTGACACTAGACGTAAAGATTATATGGGACGTTGTAGATAGAATCATACAGAGAATACTGCCGTACTGACCGGACGTTAAATAATTTAAATCATAACGTTCAATTTGATAAGAAGAACATCTCAGATTAAACAGGTTTTGGCATCTTATAAGTAAACAAGACAAGATGGTATGTTGTTTTTCCGAGACCTCGAAGTAAATAATCTAACAATTAAGTAAGTATGTTATCATAACATTGTGTGAATTAAACAGATATAGTTAAAATTAATATAAAATTAACCATCAACATTAGGTTAACATCGCATAATAACGATTGCAGTCTTTGAATATTAGCTTCGGATTTACATTATAATTTGAATAAATTTGTTTCTTGAATGTGTCTTTTTCATTGTTAACCTTCGTCCACTAGAGAATGTTCTGAATTGACATCTTCGAGGCGGCATAATCACATTTCATCTATTAAAGATCTAGTTAATCTTTCCTAAAACAAAATTACATTCCGTAATTGGCTTTATCATATACGCTTCCTAACTCTTGAAGCAGTTTTTAGGTTTCATATATTATCTTAGATAATTCTCAAAAACTATTATCATTTACTGAAGAAGATAATTGTAATTGTTACCGAAACATTTAAATTTGAGAAAAAACTAATAAAAATACACGATTTTATATCGAAGAAGTATAGCCCGCTTTTCAAAAATTGTTAGCCAACACGTTGTGCCAAACTAACCTATATTTCATAAATAATTAACAAACTGAATCGACCGATTCTAAACACTTCCCCATCCTCAACGATTTGAATCGATTCAATAAAAGACGAGTTTAAATACAAATGTTTATTAAATTAAGAAAAATTAAATTCTACAGCCTGTTTATCCATAGTGGCGCTAGCGCTCGCAGCCGAAGTATAGCTTCAAACTCCCTGAGTTAAGGCTTTGGAACTACGGCCCCATGTACTGTTGATTGGATATGTAGTTTATTAAGAGTAAATATGAATATTCTTAATCTCTATGGAATCACTAAACTTCAGTGGCGAATAATATTAAACCAATAATAATAATATATGCCGACTTGATAATGCGGACTGTGCATTTATGGCTCCAATCATATTAATTGTGGTTCCTTTTGCAACTGCATTATAGTGTTTTAGGTTTAATTTTGGAAAAGACCCATGATTAATTAGATTTCCCTTTTATCTGCTAAATATAGATTTAAGAAGTTGCCACCTTTCAGAAAAGCGATTATAGCATGTTTGGACGGTAATATCGCATTTATAATTATTTGAATAAAACACTCCACCATATCAAATTTTTATAATTTTCGTAAAGTTGAGATTTCGGGGAACCGTTGCACGTCATGAAATACGTTATATATGTTAAACAAGAAGTCTTGACAACACCTTTACAAAAAGAATCGCAGTTTTTACAACTGCTAGAAATATTTGTGAAACACACCTGATCGATGAATTAAATATACAGTGAGTAGTTTAAAAGAAAACAGGAATGTAACGTACACTCCGCGCGCTTGCTTTATGTTTTCTGTTATTTCAGTTATTTTTTAATTAGATCTGTATCTTCAGTAAAAACGCTGAAGGCTACTAGTAAGAGGACAAAGCAGTTTGAGACGATTTTTAATAGCACGTCTTAACTCTCTTCCACTGACCGCAATTAGAAAGGTTTGTTATTAAAATTATGTTAAGAAATACTGTTTAATATTGTAAGCGATATGTATGAAATATCGGGTGTGAAACAACACAAAAGAAGTGAAATTTATCTTTCAACTTACATATACATATGTAGGTATAGTAGGTTATGCAATCGACATTTTCTTCACCATTGCTAAATTAACCAACTACCTCACTTTAAATTGTTTGACAAAGCTTCGCCGAGATTGACCGTGATGCATGTGTGTGCTTGTGCGTGGGTCTATCTCTGTCACTATCTCCGTCACTGCCTCCTCCGTCTCCTTAAACGTGCTACAAAAAATTTAGCATGTTATCATTTTTTTTAATGAACTTCTTAATTCGTTATACTTAACAGTTCATCACATTTAATTACTTGACTATGACGTTCTGTCGAACATATGACAAATTTTAGGTTATATTTACAAGGGGAAGGTTATTAGTGATTGTATTTCATGTTCAATAAAACTCTTATTACCTGATTAAGCTTCTATGGTGTACTTTAGCGTGCATTAACCACTGCATCGATTACTGGTTGGAGCATACAGGAATTTATCGTACACCATTGGATTTGATAAAAATATAATAGTATATTTGTGTAATTAGTAGAAAATGGATTCATTCTCGAACGACCGTAAGTGTTGCTAGCTGAGGATGTTACCTTGTCCCTGAGTAAAAAAAATATACTTTTGCTACGAATTACACGTGTTATCTTTTCTTCGATCGTTACCAAAAATTATATCGAAGAAGCAATTAAGTAGGTAGGAATCGACAGTTCTGCGTCGTCCTCCTCACTCCTCATTTTAAAGGTGATTAATTTTGTAGGTCACAATGGTGACACGGACGAGCACTTTCAAATCATTTTGAAGGTTACACATTACAATGGTCTCACAGCATAAAGGACTAAGACCCGCCCCCGACATTTTTAAGGTTACATAGTACAAATGTCCACACTACAAAGGTCTAAGCCCCGCGCTCACATATACCATGTTACGCGGTACAAAGTTCTCACAGTACAAAGGTTACACAATACAAAGGTTATATTATGTAAACGTTTGTACATCAACATAATTGCAAACGTCTCAACGACAAATAAAGAAATTCATGATCGTCTACCACACCCATATTTTATAGTTTGGTTTGGCCTCTTTACACGAACATAAATTATATCGCGTTACCATAATTTCTTTAAATGTAGTCCTGTCGTTGACACCCCCGTTGAAACTAATGAGATTTCCGTCTTGGTCTACTATTTTAAGCGTTATGGTTGAAATGGTAGATGTGTTCATTGGTAAATGGATAACATGTTGTTATAATACACTCGATGATTATTGAGTTAATTTTGATGATGTTAATAGGATTCTCCGATTCTTTTTGGCCCTGGCAAACTGTTTTATTAAATCCAAGCATAGGTCCTATAGAATTTTCTAGGTTGAAGCTAATTTCATGTGTTGCTTTCATAATTGCTTGTATAGTATTATTATTCGGTCGTAGATCGATAAATTCTCCAGAATCTTTCACTGTCTCATAAATATGTTTATTTACATCCGCGATTTCGTATGACCCTAGTGGTATTATTATTTTATCTTTTCCAAATAGAAGTTGGTTATTCTATGATGAAACGTTTTTTATAGTATTGAAAGATTCGAAACTAGTCAACCCCATTGCATATTCAGACTCATCAAGAAACATCGGTGGGTTGAAGTTGGCTTGCAAGATACAGTTTTACCGGTAAATGTAAATGTGTGCGACATAACGGTCAAGTAACAACTATTGACAATAAGAACGCGTTGTCATATAAAAATCCTAAGACTAAATAACTACAGTTGTGTTTCTGCTATCGTTACGTGCAAAATAGTGAATTAAACCTAAGGGTGGCTTAATATGCCCTATGCCATATGTAACATGTCTATTACGTTTGATGCAAGCCGTCCAGTGTGTTCCTTTGCTATTTCGATCATTAAAGTTCACTATACCACATTCATTCGTATAGATTCGTGTACGTAAATTATCTTGGATATATATCCTTATAAAATAGAAAATTTTTAATGTCTCAACAAATTTTGATAGCTTAACATTGCTTAAGGCGTGACATGGTAGCTTCAGTGGAAGTTTTTTAAATACGGTTGTAAATATAAGCCTAAACCTCACTTATATGCTTTTATATGTAAACCTTTCCCTAAGACGGGTGCTTCCATTGCTTGATTGTTAACGATTGATTTTTCTAACTAATATATATATATATATATATATATATATATATATATATATTATATATATATATATATATATATATATATATATATATGAGTGTCATGCAATACGTGATTCAGCACTATAATGGATAGGTAATGGAACACGACAGTGGGAACTCTCTTTTTGACCCGAGTTAATCCTTTGATGTTTGCCGACACAGCACTTTGGCCTGTAGGCGTGGCACAAATTTGCGGACTAAACCAGACCAGACTAGGTCCGACTAGACCAGACTAGACCATACAAGACCAAACAAGACCAGACTAGACCAGACTAGACCAGACTAGACCAGACTAGACCAGACTAGACCAGACTAGACCAGACTAGACCAGACTAGACCAGACTAGACCAGACTAGACCAGACTAGACCAGACTAGACCAGACTAGACCAGACTAGACCAGACTAGACCAGACTAGACCAGACTAGACCAGACTAGACCAGACTAGACCAGACTAGATCGGACTAGACCAGGCTAGACCAGACTAGACCAGACACTAGGCCATACTGTACCAGACTAGATCACACTAAACTAGACTACACCAGACCGGACTACAGACCATACCAGATCAGATCTGATGTGATCATGTGTGTACATATACGCTGTGTCCAAGATAAGAATTCTCATTGTGAGAAAAAAGTTGTGTAATTAGGGGACCAATAAAATCGATGGTGTAACTTTTCGTTTTTGGGATATTTGAAAAGATTTGAATTTTTGAAATTTCTATTTTATTTTTCTCTGGCGCTATTGTAGATGATAGAGCAAAAATGCAAATACTTTTTCATGGAAACTTGCTACGGGCTTTTACCTGTCATAGTCAGTTATTCAACCGGACGTTTGGTATTTTTATAGCCATCAACTTATTTTTTTAAACACCTCCTGATATTTTGAAAGGTTTTTTTTAATACAAATTTAGCAATGTATCACTTTGGATGGTATGATCGCGTTTTGAACCTTTTATGGGCCACCATCGCAACATTTTTGGATACAGACCTGCATTCTCAAAAAAGATTTAGTTAATTTTCCTCTGTGCTAAATATTTTATAAAATAAGGAATAGTACTAAAATAAAATATTGTTAACTATGCAACTTAACATAAAAAACTAAAAGCTTGTAAAATTAACATTCAAGTTACCTATTTAAATTATCATTATCACACGCTGCTAATATATATAATATGTATAATTTAAAAAAAAATTTCCAACCTGATAAAGAGTTTTTCATGAATCTCCAATGATAAATGCAGTTCTATCGGTGACATCATAACAACGATGATAAAAAAAGAATAAATAAAAACAAGAGGATTTGAAAAAATACTAATAGACGACCATGAAGTAATTCAGTATGTCATAATTTAGTATTGCACAGTTCTGGATTTAGCTGGTACTAGTATTTAACTTCGAATTAGTTAATTTGTGGTAGTTATTATCAAAAAAGTATGGCGCAATTTTCAAATGTAGAAAAATATGATATGCTATCGTGTTACACATTAAGTCAACGAAATTCCAAAGAAGCGGAACGCATGTATTTAAATGCTTTGGGAGCTTGTCAGTCAATCTAAGAAAACATGGTGCATTTAAAAAGCCTGTAAATTCCCGTAAAAACCTTGCAATGAAGAAAGAATAAATAATGTTTTATTAGCTGTCACGGAAAATCCAGAAATGTCTACACCACACATTGAAGAAACAATTGGAGTGCCCCATTCTGCTGCTCATGTTATTTTACAAACAGAAAAAGTACGTCCATTTAAATTTAGAACCTGTCAGGGACTTCGACAGGTGATTCAACGAGGCGCAGAGTTCTGTGAATGGTATACCAGGCAATGTGCAGATAATAAGCAATTTTCATCTAAAATCATTTGGTCGGATAAAAGTCAAGTGACCAATAATGGAATTTTCAACAGAAGAAGCTCACTATTGGGCGAAAGAAAATCCTAGAGTTTATAAAATGTCCAGAAACCAACACCGTTTTGCTTTTAATATGTCGGCTGCAATATTCGGAATGCGTATAGGTTCATTTTTCTATGACAAATCTTTAAATACTGAACACTACCAAAATTTGTTAGAAAATGAAATAGAAGCAGTTTTAGCTGATTTACCTCAAGCTGATATTGAGTGTTATTGGTTTTTTCAAGACGGTGCTCCAGCACATAATTCCAGAGATTGGAACATATCGACAGTAAGATAGCCAGCGCGATCGCCTGATATAACACCTCTTGAGTTTTTTTTCTGGGGATATGTCAAAAATTATCTTTACCGATACAAGATAGAAAATGACGGAAATTGCGGAACTTAGTTCTCGAATCATTTGAAAGCATTACGCCTCAAATGTTTCGAAATATTTTAAATTTAACTGTAAGACGGTGTTATTTGTGTTTGCAAAATGATGGAGAACTTTTTGAAGAACTATTATAAGACTTATGAGTAATTCTACTTTCACTTACACTAAAACCAAAAGAAATTAGTAGTTTTTCCTTTTACTGACAACTTGTTCGTTGATATTAACTTTTCATATTAAGAAACTTTATTATGGTGTATGTAATAATCATTCATATGGAATGCAAATTTTTAAATCAACACAAATACCATTACCTACGAAATTGACTGACACCCATAAACGAAATCGCGGTATTTCGAATATAGTGATAATAGTGATCTTATATCCCCTAATGATTCTCGTAAGGACTTCAATAATGTTGATTGTTGATGATATAGCATGCCATAAACAAAATGAAATTAGAGATGATTTATGTTCTGGCAGACACCAAAATAATGATTGTTGCTATCTCTGCCAAACATATTCATCTATTCCGAAACAGGTTATAGGTGATAATGCAAATTCACTTGTTCCTTTTCAACAAGATCTCACCAATCTTAAACATGTGTGTGATGATCACGTTAATGTAGATATGTCATTTGATAGATTTATGGACTAATGTTTCTGTTGCTAGCGTGATAAATTCAGATTTCTCGTGATTGGCGAAGGAAGTGGCATTAATGCGAGGCGCTTCCGTAAGGGATTTGACTGTTACATTGCGTTATAATACGGTAACAGTCGTGTAATCATGTAAAGTTAGTGGTGGGGCGCTTAGTACAATACAGTTTGCTTAGTCGAAAGGGTGTGCAACAGAAATATGCGAGTTTAGAAGAAGACGCTGCACTTACTGAGCGTGCAAGGGAAGCACACTTTCAACCTATAGCACAACGATTGCAATAATTGATTAGTAAAAAAGATGCTTCTCTCATTAAGCCTGAACTACTATTTAAAAAAGTACCCACGGGAAACAAAAAGAGTGATCTACAGAAATACAATGACATTTTGCACGTGCAAATGCTGCATGACGTAATTACAACGCAGACAACCAAATCCAAGGAACTATGAGTAAAAAAAAATATCAAAATCGTTAAACCATTACTTCAACCTAGAAAACGTTCTGCTACATCATCCATTGTACCTTCTACCACAATATCTCAAACAACTTCTATCTTCAAAAGAGGAGGTGGAATCCAAGTATTGCGATATAATAACAAAGCGATTGAGTTTGTACCTTGCAATAATCCAAATAAATCACTGATTTGGTTAAGAGAATTATTAGAATCAATGTCGGCAGGAAACGCTAGCAATCACAACGAAATTATATATATATATATATATATATATATATATATATATATATATATATATATATATATATATATATATATATATATATATATATATATATATATCAAATATCAAAATCGTTAAACCATTACTTCAACCTAGAAAACGTTCTGCTACATCATCCATTGTACCTTCTACCACAATATCTCAAACAACTTCTATCTTCAAAAGAGGAGGTGGAATCCAAGTATTGCGATATAATAACAAAGCGATTGAGTTTGTACCTTGCAATAATCCAAATAAATCACTGATTTGGTTAAGAGAATTATTAGAATCAATGTCGGCAGGAAACGCTAGCAATCACAACGAAATTATATATATATATATATATATATATATATATATATATATATATATATATATATATATATATATATATATATATGGTTTGCCAAAGTAAAAATAATAAAATAAAATCTATTGTTATAACACTGTTACTATAATCATTTCATTGTTACAACGATCACCACTACAGATACCAGATATATAGTAGTGATGCAAATAGACAAAATTTGGTAGGCGTCTTCACTAGCAAATGACAATCGATAAATTTGGTAATAGTATATAAAATTACTAGCAAGGTAAAAAGGGTTTTAGCTGCGGACAGAAGGATATAACTCGCGAGTCGAAGGTGAGCCAGTTATCTTATGGCTCCAATAAAACCCGTTACCTTGCGTGTATTGTTATATATTTTATTTGTTACTCATTTGTAAAAAAATACGAATGTATTAATTAATTAGATGGAAACATTTTGATTACAAAAAAACTCTCAATAACTTGTCGTAAACTTTGAAACATTACCGTGACTACGTATGTTGTTTATTTCATTGATGTTTGTTATTGTGGTGAAAATGAATGTGCTAGAAGCAATTATTAAGGAAGGCACCAGTTTAGATTCAAGTTTATTGCCAGAAAAATCATCCTCAAGGTACGACTGTGTATTACTGAGAATAACAATTGTACGATGATTTTTAACATTTATGATGCAAATAGAACAAAATTATCGAATGCAAATAATGCTACTAATTTATAAAACTGACAGTTAACTTGTAAAGATTTTACAAGTTAGTAACTTGTTAAAATAAATTTTCTTGATTAATACAGTGTTTTGGTAAATTAATGTTTACAAATGAGTAACAAACGTATTATTCATCATCACAGTGATAGCACGGAACAAGATGGTGATATTTATTATGAAAATTTTGTTTCTTTCACAGGAGTAGCCAATAAAAAGGGAATGACTATTCCAACTGGTGCAGATGACAAATATATCTTTCCTGTGAGGAAGGTATCGTGTTATATCGCAAGATGGTAAAATGTTTGTGCTGTCACGCGAAGTAATTGGTTACACCATAAAACAGAATGCTGTGCTTTAAGTGACCATACCAGAGTTTGTGCAGTATGAACATCCAACGATTTTCACCAGAGATGGTACTAAAATTCAACGTGACAAACTGAGTAATGTTGATGTAGAAGAACTGCATAAACCAGCAAGAAGAAGTTTTTAGTGACGTTGTGTAGTACTCAAAAGTTTAAATGATCTATTTCAAGCTGATTTAGTGAAAATGATACCTTGTGCTTCGTTAAATAAAGAATTTCGATACATTTTAGTGATGGTAAGCGTATTCACTAAATATGTGTAAGCTTTTCACCATCAAATACAAGAATGGTAAACTAGTCGCGGATGTAGTTGACAAACTTTTGTCAGGCTTGCAAAGTACTCCTAACCATACGAACTGATATGGTAACTGAGCTATATAATGCAGAATTTAAAAAAGTAATGAAAAAATTTAATATTAATCATTACAGTAGTTATTCGAACTGGAAAAGTAGCATAGTTGAACGTGTCAATCGTACCCTTAAATTAATAACGTGGAAAACATTTAGAATGCAGGGTTCCTATAAATGGTTATCGATATTGCCTCAACTCCTTGCTGATTATAATTCAAGAAAGGAATGCTGCAGCTACTTTGAAACATTTAAAACATTCTTGACCGTACAACATCTAAACATAAAACGGAGGATTATGCACGTATTAGCAAACATAGAAGCATATCCTCTAAGGGTTATGCACCTAATTGGAGTTACCAAGTCTTTCAAATGTCAGCAGTAAAACGTTGAAACCCAAATTACGTGATAGGCGACATCAAGAGATTTAAGCACGTGTCTATGGGCCAGAACTTTTGAGTGCTAAATATCCTGAAATTCACTTAGATGAACGTGTAATACGACGTCAGGGAAATAAATCTCTCGTTAAGTGTTTGGGTTTTGATAATTCTCACAATTCACACAAAATAGCTACATACCACTAAGGCGTTTCACAAACTCACATTCACGTTGTTTGGTGAAATTGTGTTACTACAGTATTCTATTATTTTTTTAAAATTTGTAGAATCTCAAGCTAATTGTTCCCATCTACTACATATTCATTAATGCGCACCTAGTTCGCTTAGTGTGTTGGCATCTAATGAATTATGATTCGATAAATGTCCTTCTATGTCGTGTACAAATTGTTCTAATGATATTTATTTAAGGTCCTACATTAATCGTTTCATGCAACAAATTCACTTTACACCGTCTTCATGCGATTGAATATATTTCTCATAAAGACATATGCCTCCACCATACTTGTATACCAGATTATCTATATACTCATCGCTAAAAGCACCCCTTACATATACTTTTCCATGTGCAGCATCAAATTCTAATGATTGAAATTGACATTTTTTTATGTGTGTGGACCTGAACAGGCTAAATAAGGCCATCGTGCTAAAGCACTCAGGAACACTTAGGAGGATGGATAGAGGGATAATGAATTGCCAATAGATGCCTATGAACAGCTACCTTAAATTTTCTCATATCATAAGTGAGAGGAAAACAGGAACTAGGGAGATCATTCCAGAGTTTAGAAGCCGTGTAGAAAAATGTGGATTGCGCCCGTTTGGTACGACAAGTGGAGATTTGTACTGCACACTGATGATGTGAATGAGCGAACCGAGTGTTTCTCGCAAAGATATCCGGAGATGGTATCAAAGAATGTAATTCACCAGCACAATAGCCGTTGTAATAACGATAATACAAAGAAAGAACTGAAACCATCCTTCTATGCTCAAGGGACTGTATGTGTGAAGTTAAGTACGGGTCATTTATAAGCCTAATCGCTCTCTTTTGAATACGATCAACGATATCGAGAGCGTATTGGTGAGCACTAACCCAGAGGTAAGAATTATATTCCAAATGAGGCCGAATTTGGGCCTTATACAGCAGAAGGAGTTGTCGAGAGGTAAAGTACTGCTTAGATCTGTACAAAAAGCCTATTTTACGAGCAGCTGTTTTGGTAGCTGATAGAAGATGGTCAACCCATGAGGGATTTGAAGATACAGTCATACCCAACAGAGTAATAGAGTCTGAATACTTAAGAACTGAGCCATTCATACTTACAACAGGAAATGATCGATCTTTTTTGGCGGGCATAAGGCAACACTGAGTTTTGTTAGCATTAAATTTAACTAGATTATTGCTTCCCCATTCGAGGATACGTTGAATATCTTTGTTGATTGAATTTTCCATTTCAGCTTTAATTTCTTGATTTGACATAGAAGGTGGATTATCACTATGAGTAGACTGAGATGAACTACAGTGAAGAGTGCTATCGTCAGCAAAGCAATGGATGGGGTTAGTTGTTGAAGAAATAAGGTCGTTTATGTACAGCAGAAAAAGTGTAGGCGCTATAACGGATCCCTGTGGTACGCCCGCGTTAATGCTAACTTCTTTTGAAAAAAAGCCATCAACTACGACACGTATTCGTCTTTTATCAAGGAAACTAGAAACCCAGTTGATGAGCGTATCATTTAACCCAAACGAGGTGAGTTTGGCAAGTAAACACTTATGCCAAACTTGGTCAAATGCCTTTGAGATATCTAAAGCGAGTACAACTGTTTCACCGGACTGCTCTACTGTATTGTTCCAAACTTGGGTCACATATGAAAGAAGATCACCTGTTGAACGACTTTGCCTAAACCCATATTGGTGGTCACTAAGGAGTTTGTTAGTTTCAAGGAACGTGAGCAGTTGCTGATTGATGGCTTTTTCCATGATTTTATACAAAATGGAAGTGATGGCACTTGGTCTGTAATTTGAGGGATCGGTCTTATCACCTTTTTTGGGAATAGGTTGAACATTTGCTAACTTCCATGATGAAGGGAATTCCCCAGAAGATATAGAGATCGTATAGAGCTTAGATAGGACTGGTACTAGTTCGGGGGAACATTTCTTTAAGACAATAGCTGGGATACCGTCTGGGCCAGTCGCCTTATTGAGATAAAGCCTACTGATGATCGATTCCAAGAGCTTGTACCGAAAATGAATTGGTTTCATAACGTATGAAGAAGAGTTGACTAGGGGCACATCTTTTCCAGAATCATTGAGACACGAGTTTGATGCAAACAAATCCACAAAAACGTTGGCTTTGTCTACAGAATCAGCAACTACCGATCCGTCAATAGATGTCAGGGGGGGAAATGAAGATGTTCGAAAGTTTTTACTAATGGCTTTTGCTAAAGACCAAAATTTACGACTGCCTAAAGGAGATGTAGCTAGTTTATTGCATTTTCGTTGTTCGAACAACTTTTTAGTTTTAGTGATGACCCTTTTGCAGATATTTCTAGCACCAACGTATTCTACATGACTGTCAACCGATTTATTAGATTTCCATTTAATGTAACATTTATTTTTTAAAGATATTGCATCAGAACAAGCCTTATTGAACCAGGGTTGGGAACGTGAATGACCTACACGGTACTGTTTTTTCGAAATGTATAACTCCATTCCCATGAGGATGACTTCAGATACTGAAAGAGCGATGTCCGAAGAAGAGGACGACTTAAAACAATATTCACGCCATGGAAAGGTTGCAAAGAAATCCCGTAAATCACTCCATCGAGCTGACTTAAAACACCACAAGGTTCTATCGGTTTTGCGAACAACAGTGGAATTAGGTACAGTAGAAATGATTTTTATTAGACAATGGTCGGAAAGACCTAAAGGCGAAAGAACGGAAGTTTTATAAACAAGAGGGTTTGATGTAAGAAAGAGATCTAGAAGATGTGGGGTATGGTTAGGGTTGTCAGGGATTCTTGTGGGTTCAGAAATCATTTGTGTGAGATCACATGAAATAGCAAATGTTTCTGCACTATGACCAGCGGGATTTGTAGTAGATGAAAATTGAAGCCAATTAGAGTTATGAACATTAAAATCACCTACAAATGAGATATCGCAAGATGGAAACTGAGACAGGAGATAGTCAACTTTCACACTAAGGTAATCGAAGAAGTCTTGAAAGTTGCTGTAATTAGGAGACCTATAAATGCAACAGTAGAATTTTACAAAATTAGGACCAGAATGTTTAAACCAAATCACGTCAAAATTTGTATTTTCTAAGGAAGAAACCCTCTTGCAAGCAATTCTGTCCTTGATGTACGCACATATTGGATAACCCTTATTCCTATTATTCGTATTCGCTATACACGCTACCCCCATTTTTTTTACTTTATAGTTTTGGCAACTTCTACATAAATATTTATTTTCTCCGTGGCAAATTCTACGATTTCCATAACACTTGATACGTTAGCATCATATATATCTTGCAATGGAGCTATTAACCAATGTACGTCAACGTCAGGCATTTCCGCTGCCGCGTCTATTATTTTATTGTAAAATGCAGGAAATTCCATAGTAGGTAGTAGATCCAATCGGTAACTTATTATCATCATAAGTCTCCATAACTGCTCTATATATTCCCATCCTAAGTATACTTCTGATTCTTTAAAATCATAGATGCGAATAAATTTCTTCTTGTTAATAGTTTCCTATGACACAGTTTTCGAGCCCAGCTTAGTTAATAGTCATGACCCTTCAGGTGATCAGAAATAACTTGTTACTACTCCTTGATTGTCCATAAGTATGTGCCGTTCCAGCTTATTAAATACCACTCCATTACTTTTCGATCCACCAAGTTTCACGACTGGTTCAAAATTGAATTGTGGTGGCAGACCGACAAATATACTTCGATTTACTTTTATTAAGAAAATACTGCACATTACAAATTAAAGTATCACGAAATTCACTTGAATTCACAGTACTCGCCATCTTAGATTTTTCTACAGTTTGACGTAATACGTTTTCATCATATAAGACACTCACTTAACATATACTCCATCTCTATTTATATCTCACCACCCCCCGTTTATTTCTTATTCAAGGTTAATTACGTGGCCTCGCAGCCACACCGTTTCAAGGCTTTTTCTAATCATACACATCACATTCTGTTCAAGCTCAGTACACACGAGGTGGTGAACAAGGTTACTTATCTATATGCCTGTACAAGGTCATGCATACTTTAAAAGGAGGGATAACTACCAACGGGTTATTTCCAACAGTGTCAGTATGTCAAACACCCCATTACAAGACGATCTGGAGTCTGATGGGCGTTAACAACCATCGTCTCTGTTTAATCTTAGTGCGCGGAGAATATGTGAATTAATACCAAAAGGGTTCAGTTTGAAAAAAAGGGCTAATAATACCTTCTAAGGAAGATATATGAGGATGTGCAGGGGAATTCGGAATGGTTCGGCAACTTGATAAACGAGTTTGATACTTCCACCATCATGTCTTCATAGGTAATTTCTGCTATTATTCACTCACATTTGCCCTTCACACTCGTTATCATCTCGTTGGCCATATGCGTGTATGCTATGAATGTTACAAAGCATCGCAACCAAGTGACTACCGAATTATTGACCATCATACACATATGGAGAGGTGCGTTTCACTGCACAACATGTCACACTCAGAGTACTGGTGATCATCGTGTAGAGCACTCCTAAAAATGATACACGAAGTGTATGAAGATGGTGCAAGCGTTATTTGTGGTGAAGTATATCATCTAGGCAGTTCATACCTTTTATACTGTACGTACTGAATATAATAAATTATTTCATGTTAGTAGATTACTGTCTTTGATGGTGAGAACATGTGTGACGTGCCACCAAACTTTTACTTTCCTCAGTATTACAATTGTTTCGATAAGCGTTTACTCCAACATGGTCTGGAGTTCACTCACCTTCGTCGCTTGCTGCAGCAGAATACATTTCCACATATACCGACGACAACGTTGAATGCTTCATGTGTGGAGTTAGAATAAGCCAATTGCTCCCGTATGATACTCCACCACAGGAACATCTACGATGGGCACCACATTGCTCGTACGTCCAATTACTAGCACCACGTCCACACATGTGTAACGAAACAGAAGTGGAAAGGACCTTTTGCACTTGTACAAGGTCAAAATGTTTTATTCCTAAAGTAAACCATATATCTGAATAGCTACATGTAATAAATTAATAAATAGTAATAAATTTCATAAAGCAAATGAATACATTAACAAATCATTTTCTTTTTTTCTATAGTGACTGGCGTGAGCGTTAAAATACGGCGTGGTAGACGATCATGAATTTTTTATTTGTCCTTGAGACCTTTGTAATTATGTGGATGTACACACGTTTACATTGTACTGTGTAACGCTCAAAATGTGGGGAATGGGGCTTAAAGTGCTCGTCCTCGCCACTGTGACCTTGAAAATAAGGAGTGAGGAAGAGGTCCCAGAGCTGTCCAAACCTACTTACTAAATTAATTCATTAAATAAGGTTAAAAAATAAAAATCACTTGATTATAGTTTTATATTAAGTAAATTATAGAATAAGTATTTATACATTTTACTTCAATTGTGTATGAACAGTCTATTGTCTATATAACCTTTTGTGCTGTAGAATATTAAATCAAATAATTTTAATCTATCAATTTAATAAATTGGTCTATTTTCCTTGTGGGAACAAATTGAATTATTTAAAAAATAAATTGTATAAATTTTAAGTATCTATAACATAATTATTGTGGGAAGTGACAGAATCGAATTTTTAAATAATTTAATATATCAACTTGATTTAAAATCACTTATTAATTAAAATAAAAACCACAAATTATTTCAGGATTATTTCGATAAAGTAGGTGCATCTCAACAACAAAACGTAAAAGTAAGACTATTTCGTAACAAAAGTTGCCGATTTCGGGATTCTTCGGTGTCTCCATGTAAATTACTTTTTATACTAGTACAGAAAGTAATCTGACCTTAATTAAATTAATATCAACTTTGTGTGAACGACTTTCATGGGATGTCATTACTTCAATAAATAGAATTTTAAAATTTTCGCATGTTCATCACAAACGATATGTTCAGTCATAAATAAGTATTGATATTTAATAATATTTTGCTTTTTACTTTCCTTTTAAGCAAGTGTTAGTTTATCTATATGTTTAGAGTGAATATCTTTTATGAACAGGTATCGGCATTTCCTGTTGCCGGTGGCACTATCTATCTTCACATTATTTCACTAACATCTGTCGCATTTGGATTAAATTTTTTAGAGGTAAAATCCAATGAATATTAATTAAAAACTACACGGTAAATTTGTTTTCACTAAAAAGTAGAATAATACTCATTCTGTGTAAAATTAGTATTATTAATGTCTGATACTTATACCGACATAAATAACGGGTTCCAAAAATCATAGTGAACAGCAAATAAATGACTGAATATAAAGATAAAAGTGGGCGGAGAAAAAAAATTATGTTTTATTCGTACAATAAATACATTTTCGGAACTCGAAAGATTTATTACTCACAATTTTATTACAAAAAAATAAGAGGCGCAAATAGGAGAAAAAAGGTGGAGTAACAGAGACTTACCTTTCGGCTAAATCGGAATTACAGAGAGTAGGGTACCCACGAAGGCGGACTAACTTCTGCGGAGAGGGGGGTCCAATTCACAGATGGATCTTACGTTAGCTTTCAAGAAAAAAAATAAGTAAAGAGACTAGATCCGGTAGACCGCCAGCGAAAACTTATCTCTTCGTAAGATGCATGCGTTAACATTGGATTATACTTCCGTGATATAATCCACAACGGTAGCTTCAGAGGATGGCGAAATAATTACTCTCAAAATTGTGAAGATTAGCTTTTTTTCCTTCTTCTCCGGCAACAGAAACCGTAACTAAGTCCGTCCATTAATTAATTATTATACATAATTACACTGTGATTCGTAACGAATGTCAAATAAAACCATGTTAAAGTTTGGATATTCAAAATGAAATTGTTTATGATCAACAAAAATTAAAAAGATTTAAAAGATTATACCGTTAACTATAAATGCAAATCTTCTTTTTTATACCCCGAAATTAAAGCTTGACGAATAATAATTTAGTTTGTATTAAAATGCATCTTTTAAATGGAAAATTACACTCAAAACCTGTTATACTAATATTAGTTAGAGATAAGTAAACCGAAGCATTCAAACATAGAATTTGACACCTTATAAATATAATTAAGAGAGTCTCAAATTTAAACACCGTTCTTATAAATTAATTGATGTATTTCTTAGAATTGCATTTTTAAATAATAGAAATTTTGTCCGTTTGTGAATAACATTTTATATGAAAAGAAACATCTGTCAACTTCAAATATTATAGCATAATTTGCCCCAGCAAATACCGTTTAGAAACAAATCAAATTTTGTAATTATAGAGAAAACAAGGTTCACTAATTCACTCCTGAAATTAAAAATTAAAGTTAAACCTGCAATAATTTCTATCGCGTTAACCAGGTAAACAACTACAATGGAAATTGTAATCTCGTTTGCACTGTGTAAAAGAAACTATTTTTAATAATCCATTCCAACTGCTAACATAAGTGCAAGAAGCAACCGACTTCTCTAAATTTTGAATTATAACTAGACAAAAGTGTCCGTAATTATTAATTAAGACATCCTGTAGAATAAGTATTTTTTGTTAGTAGAAAATGGCAAAATTTTATATCAACCAATCCGTTATTTAATGACCAATAATTTGGGAATGTCAAAACAAGTATTAAATCATTGATTGATTTAATATTAATTAAAACAACATCGTAGGAACCGTGGCAATATCCAACCGCCCCACTGTTAGTACTTCGTATTCTATATAGGCAAGTGACACGGCCGAGTTTTTACCTTTTTCGTGCTCACTGCATCATTGTATAGACGAAGCTGCATTTTATTAATGAATATGAGGTAAAGAGTAGTTTAAATTGATTAATATAATTTAAGTTAATAGATACTAGTCCTATAAGTACGTACTTAGTTTGTTTTAATAGTAGTAGTAAAACTTGCTTTGCTACTGATAATCGCTCCCATTGTACCGTAACCGTTGAAATTGAAATACACTACGAGAGCTCGTATTTATTGAATCGCGATCATTCATTCATCATAGATCAATGGAGAAGGATCTTGTTTGTCAAAGCTACCTGTGACCTTTGTCTAATGTATCCGCCGGCGTCCGAATTAACTCAGTTTTAGATCCATCACTGGGAATACTTTGAATTTTCCCTCTACTGTAGCACCTGGAGCAGGCCGTTTGGAACCGAGCAAGTTCACGATTGGCCTCAAAGAACCTGAACAGGAGCTTATCTGTGGGTGGCGCCCGTATCCGTTACCAACCCCTGGAGCGAACAACCGCTGTCCGCAACCCATCTAGGAGTAGTCCCACGATATAATAAAGCAATTGTTTTCGTGCTCGGTGAAGGCAGGATTTACCTGTCATCACCAAAAAGCCACTTACAAAATTTCCACCAAACATAATTCATTTTAATCAGAGTGATCAAGGTCATAGACAAACAATTCAGAACAACACATACAGCCTTAATCTTAATCTAGTACTGAAATTTAATATTTAAATAAATTAGATTAATTAACAATGAAATGTTATTAATAGTTAACATTGAAAGGATTCACCAGGCAAGCGCAGCAATACATGTAAACATGCTTACGTGAATCCGATAACAAACTGGTAGATGGCTATACGACCTGTAACTGCAATTGGATTGCTTATTATTTGTTTGTAAGCTCCTTATAGGTCGACAACAAAGGTGTGAAATACGGGAGGCAACGGATGTAAATTCGCCGTTAGCGATACAATTACAACAATCACTAGCTCATGAGTACACGCCTAGGATAGCAAACACGTAACTATTAATACGGCAGGGTCCGCTCTAACCTTTATGTCACCCCGGACAAACAGACAATTTGCCGCCAGTTTTTTTTAAATAAAATAAAATCATTTATTTAACAAAATATATGTAATACATTACATAATAAACATTTAAAAAGGGCAAAACTTAAAAGTACTGGTACATATAAGGTGCATTTTTATTGCTATACTTATATTCTATTAAGAAAGTACAAAAAATATATAAAATAAAGTAACCTAAAAGAGATTTTTCTTTCTAACTTTGATTTCCGCAAATGTTTTTATTACATCTTTTAAGTTAACTTGATCAGCAATTTCATGCTCAATCGCTAAAATGGCCAACCCATTAAGACGATTTTGCGTTGTAGTTGAACGTAAAAAATTTTTAATCAATTTTAATTTGGAAAAACTTCTTTCTCCACTTGCAACAGTTATTGGTATACACAGCAATACTCTTAAGGAAACACTTAGGTTTGGGGCACAATTTAACATTGTTATTATTTTTAGAACAGTGCTTGGGCTTTCTTTTTTGCCCATAAGCCCAGATACTGCACAAATTTCTTTTGATAATTCTACCCCATTATCAACAGAATCACCGTGAGTTAAAATACTTTCTAGATCGTAGCAATGTTTTAAAAGATTTTCTTTAGGCATGCCCTTTAAATCATATATATTATATAAAAATTTAAAATAATTACTATGGTGACTAAGTTGTTTAAATCTAGTATCTATTGCATTTAGTGCCTGGTCAATTGTAAAATTAACAAAATCTACCTTATAATTTTCTTTAGGATTCCCAATCGTTTCATCTCGAGCTTCGTATGAGAAATTCCTTTTTTTTCTTCTTACGCGGTGTCGTGGTATTGTTGATTCAAAATTGGCCTCAACGTCAATTTCGTCAGCCAGTTCTCTCGCATCAACAATAGTTTCATTAAAAGATTTATCCGATCGAAGTTCCTGAAAAAACTTTTTGCAATTTTGCAAAAGATCAAGTGCAGATGCTAGATCATAATCTTTTGTCTGCAACAATTTGCTTATTGGATTAATACAGTTTAATATTTTATACCAAAGAACTATTGAACACAAAAATTTAAATTGTTTAATACAACTTAATAAACCCCAGGCTTCGTCCCTTATTAAATTATCAATTTCTTCATTCCCATAAATGCTTAGCAAGGCGTCGTATACGCCTCCGATATAAAATCTATCTACTATCTAGATACTCTCCCATCTAGTACCACTTAATGGTTTTAAAGTCAAACCCTGGACATGTTTTAGAAGAATTGCCCACCGAAAAGTAGATGCTGAAAAATATACATATATATTTTTTGAATCATATTAAAGAAATTAGCGCCTTCCAAAGATGCTTTTACCATATCGTTAAATACTAGATTGAGAGAGTGACTACTACATGGAACGTAGAAAGCTCGCGGATTTAGGTTCTTAATCCTAGATTGCACTCCTGATTTATCGTCCCGCATATTAGACACGTTGTCATATCCCTGTCCTCCTATATCCTGAAAATTTAAAGTAAATTTAAACCCAAATTATTAAGTTTTGCAATTATAATTTCAAACAACTGGAAGAAAACCCAAAAAGCTTTCTTTAATTTTAATTTCAACCTCATCCTGATTGGAATCAGTTTTATTGATTGAAACATACCTGATTACAAGAGTCATTTACTCCACCTTAGAAATATCAGGAGTGCAATCAAAAATTATCGAATAATATTTGGCTTTTTTTATTTAATTAATAATATAAGATTTCATACTTTGATGCAACAGGTCTATTATCTCGTTTTGAATATTTTTCCCAAGATAGTGAGCTTTCGTTTCTTCTTTTTTAAGCACCCTACGTATGTGTTCTTCCGTGACGGGATCAAATTCAGATAGCAGCTCAACTATTTTTAAGAAGTTACTGTTATTATGCTCAAACAGCTTGTCGCTTGTACCTTGGAAAGCCATACAACTTTTACCAAGCATTTTAGTGATTGCTACGATTCTCAAAAGCACTTCTTGCCAATGGTTTATTTCAGCGTTAACAAGTCTTTGGGAATCCGCATCTATCGTTTTACAACACTTTAATGTTAGGTTCAGTTCTAGAACAGATTTTTGGGACTGAATATGATTTTTAGAAATTTCGTGGTCTTTTGGACTTTGATTCAGATGGTTCCAACTTTTAAACTCCTCCTTTGAAAGGGAACTAAGTACACAGCCAAAAATTTTGCAGCAAAAGCAATATACGCAATTTTTTGAGACAGAGTACACTAGCCAGTTTCTTAAAATTTGCTCTCCATTACTTAAAACTCTTTTATAATAATTAGGGCTAAATTTTCTACCAGTCTCATCGTATGGAAATCTATAATTGTACAATGGTGTATGTGGACCTTGCCTTACCAAAAAGATTCTTTCGGCGTCTGGTAGTATCATTGGCCAGAGTGCTGGATCTGTACTTAAAAGTTGTTGATCGCTTTCTGTAGGTGTCACGTTGGTATCAATAGTGCTCTCATTAGGCGACGGAGGGCTGCCACTGTCAGTTGCAAGCATTAGTTCAGGTATATCGTTCATTTGTTGATCCTCATTTTTCTCAGGTGAGTCTCTGTTGTCACTGTTGTCAGTGTCTTTCAATGCTGTCTTTGATGTGGAACATTTTGAGTCGTCATTTGTTTTGGTACTGCCCGGCGTACTCTGTAAATAATTTAGTGAAGTGCCAGCTTGTCTTTGCCTTTGCATTTCCTTTTCCACCCTTCGTTTTTTATATTCGCAACCAGATAGTTTTTTGCGCCCCTCGGACATTCTGGAAGATACACAAAATATCTGAAATAAAACAAACCAAATTATAAGGAAATTGTCTTACAATAGACTTAGTTAAATTAGACAAGTACTGCACTTTTTTATGCTCATTTAAGATCTAGGGGAACGATTAAGCAGATTTATTTGTTTTTTATATTTATAAATTATGTAATAGTAGTAAAATAGTAACGAACCTACCACACCTGATACCTTTCAAATTTGAAAAAGTATAAGCACTTGCTTTTTACACAATTTTGCTTCAAAATCTAAAATGGTATAAAATAGGGCAATTTTTCTTGCCCAATTTACTCAGATCATACATAGATTTATTCTAGAATGCTCAATGTTTAAATAAATATTTTATTTTAATTTTATAAAATACCTAACAAACTTTTGCTTTTAAAAATTAATTAATCGGATATTTCACCCAATTCCAGAAAATATTTATTTATTATTGCACTACTAGTTTCAAATGCTAAGCATTCATTTTCAAGTGCTTTTTTTTATAACCGATTTAAAAACTAAATATTTGAAATCTATCAATAAATATTTTCTGGAATTAGGTGAAATATCCGATTAATTAATTTTTAAAAGTATATTAGAATTTCAGAAATTGCTCAATTTTTCCTTTTTATATTAAACTTTTGCTATTTTTAAGAAAATTTTATTTATAAAACTAGGTAAAAATATTCGTAGCTTTACTTAAAAGGGATCGCATCCAGTACTTGATAATAAAAAAAAGAATCAGGGTCTATTGGTCAGTAAAAGGCAGGAATTATTAAAAAAAAAAAATCAAGCCTTAGGGTATTCCGTATATTTCATAACGTTTTTTAAGGTATTTGAAAAAGCTCCTTCGCAGATGAAAATTAAATTTCAAAGACGATTTTTTAACGAAACATAAACAAATTTCAGTCCTTTTAAAATTATCAAAACAAGCCTTTTAACTTTTTAATTAATTTATCTGTTTTGTTCAAAAATCGTTTTCAAAATTTAATTTTCATCTGAGAAGGAGCTTCTTCAAATACCTACTTTGAAAAATATTATGAAATTTAAATGAAAGTTTGTTTTTAACACGCTTATATTAGCTTCACCTATATGTTTCTTTGCTTGTCTGTCTGTTTGTAGCCGACTTCTTTGAACAAGCATGCGCGCGGTCGGCGATACATACGATACAAGATTACGGCGCATTTAGGATCCAATGCCTATCCTCCAGACCGAGTAAGTCCTTTCCAATTTTAGCTCCAAATAAACTGTCATGTTATTTTTGCAAGGAATACCATCTCATTTTTGATTGTGACGAATTCAAGGCATTAGATATTTCAAGTAGAACAAGTCAATTATTTGAAGCTATGTAATAACTGTTTCGATCCTACCCATTCTACAGCTCAATGTAAATAAATATAGTTTAAAAAAACTAAAAAACACGCTTTAATGATCAATCGAACTAAAACGAAAATAATTCTTAATAGGCAGAAAATATAAATAAACGAAAATATTAGTATTATTGTGAAAAAGCGTGGGGTGCTTTGTGCCATATTTTCATTCATCGAGCACCCCGCGCTTTTTACAATAATACTAATCTTTTCGTTTATTTATATTTTCTGCCATATTAAGAATTATTTTCGTTTTAGTTCGATTGATCATTAAAGCGTGTTTTAGTTTTTAAACTATATTTATTTTTAATAATTTTGCCTTCTACTGATTAAAATACCCTAATTTCGTAGATTCGCTAAGTTAACGGTTAACTTACCTTAAAAAATTACAAATTACACTGATTATTGAACCAGAACAGTATATACAATTGAGAGTTGCACTTGTTATCACCACCGACGAATGAGCAGGAATAATGCTATGCTGTAATAAGATAGCCCTTTTATAATTGAAGACAATAAACAAGTCATTTCTTGTCGATTCCTAATTCAGTCAAGTTCATGCGGCACCCTGCTTGCTGATTTATATGGTATATATGCGATGCGCGGTTATATTAGGTAGTGTATACAAATAACACCCGTGTTCCTTATTGAAAAATTCTTATTGAATAATTAATTATTTTTTCGTAATTATACCTATTTTCTTTACAACTACAGTAGAATCCGGTTGTAACGAACCACAAGGGACATGAAAAATAAGTTTGTTATATCCGAAGTTCGTAATAAACGATAAAAGAAAAAAGTTACATACGTATTTTATTTTTACGATACATTAATAAATCATTATATTATACAATATTTACACATTTATGAGTTAGTTTTTGTTAAAAAAGTCTGTAATTTTCGATTGTTTATTATATTTCGTAGACCAAAACAGTTTATCCACACAATTTTCGATTTACATTTTTGAAACACCGTGGCTTGGGTGATTTGCTTTCGTTTTTCTGTCCCGGTTAAATTAGCACACACAAGAACTGTTACCCGCTCTTTTGATAATTTGCCGCCTACACATTTTTCACCTTTAAATTTTAGTGTTTTATCTGGGTTCTTTAATTTAAAAAAATAGCCCAGCTTCGTCGCCATTATCACTAAAATTACCCTTGATATTAGGCCACTTATTGTTTAACTAGTCTGTTAATTGATTTATTTGATTGACAAGTTGATTAGGAAAAACCCTGCAAGGTCAGCGTGTATAGTATTGTTAAAATACATAATTACCCTTTAGGATTAAAGATTTAAACACCAATTAGGAAAGTATTTAGGCAGGCATTTCTAAGAAAAGAATTATAGAAACCTTATCTTTGCACATCAAATAATCTACATACCTGTTATTTATTTTACTGGCAGAATACTTGCTTACTTTTGCGTAAAATTTAACGGACGGAAACAATTTTTCCGAACGTTATATCCGAAAGTTCGGTGTTTACGGGTTTATTATAACAAACAATATTTATAAGGGATCTTATGGATAGTGTGACGGGACTTTTAAAACTAGTACGTTATACCCGGAAGTTCGTTATAAGCGGATTCGCTGTAAGCAGCTTTGACTGTATATAGATGAAAAACAAGTATTTTAACTTTCTTGTAAAAACAGTGATAAGAAATGTTTTTACAAATGAAAGGCGGCATGCTATTATTATTAATATTTTAATTTTAATATTTTCTCACATTCTGAGAGTAAGATTTGCCGACCCGGACAAATGTCCGGGTTATCCGGTCTTGAAGCGGGCCCTGAATACGGTTTGTTCGTTAATTTTTAAAATTGCTTACCAGAGATGATAGATGGTGAGTAGTGAAGAATAGAGATAATCATATAAATCTTAATCCGTAAAATTACGGGATAATTTCCGTAATTCAGTAATTTGCATATTTTCAGCATTCGCAAAATGATGAACTTCTGCTTCAAAATACTTTGTTTAAAAGTTAAAGTGAACAATATTAATAGTTGGAATTTTCCCATACCTAACGAGCTATAATATGGTAGCAACACCCTATATAGTATATTAAAATCAAATGTTAATTGTTATTATGTAATTAAATAATCGATGAATTGACAACGTAAGCTTGTAGGTATAATTACAGAACAGTCAGTTATCTTTAGAATAGTGAATGGAACGGTAGTATAGAAAAGACGTAAATAAATAACAGTAGATATACCGAGTACTTTAATAAATTAATAAACAAATAAATATATAATTAATAATTATTTCATGGCGACCCTTTTCCAGTTCGACATCAGTTAAATAAGAATAGTTTTAAAATGGGAAAATCGCAATCCTAAGAAGTCAATGAACAAGTGGTAATTACATAATATGCATTTTTTTCGATTGTATAGTAAAGGCCTTAGGAAGAATATCAGAAGGGAAATTCATTTACATGAGTTAAAAAAATCGAAAGAACATAATTTGGACAACTTGAGTGAAGAGGTAGAAGTTTTAGGTGAATTTATGTATACTTTTTAGGAAAATTTAAAGAGAAATTTCGCAAGGAAAAATGCAGAATACGAAAAAAAAAAAGATGAGGCAATAATGGATTTGTGAGTGACCTAATTATACTGTAGGTAGTTGAACTTTATTTATATTGCGAAAACGTTTAGGTTACATACAGGTATAAAAATTTTATAATTAGTAAGCATTGTTACAAATAATGTTTGATTAAAATAGAATTTAAGTATGTCAATTGAGACTAAAATATAAATTAAACACTGGGTGAGCCATAATATTTGAAAAATTTAATTATTGTATTTAATGAAAAATTTAAAAATCAATGAAATTTTTCAAAGATTAACTCAAATAAAAATTAATTTATGAAAATTAGATCAGGACAACAGAAAAGGACCTCAAGTTTTAGTTAAAATAGAGGAAGCAAAAACTGTTTATGCTAAGTTAATTTTTGGCATAAAGGTTCTTAATGATTAATTGAAAAGAAACAATTAAGCGAAACTGAAATTTTAACTTATAGTGTTGAAAAATTAAATCTCTTTACAGCGACATTATAGAATTCGGAAAAACTTAAGAAAAGATAAACCGTGAATTGGACCAACAAACTACAACACGAGACACAACAGACATAAAAATGACGACTTTTGACTTAAAAGTAAGTAAGTCTTTTACCCGTGATGGACAATACTGAGGAAATAACAAATAGATTAATCGATGCAACAGAACTTTATGATTCTATGCTTAATGTCAATGATAAAATATTATTAATTAATGTTATTCTAAAAACACGTTTATCTATTTCGGCAAAATTAAGGTTAGCTAGTTCATATTTATCAACTTCAGATCTAGTAAATGATATGAAATCGCATTTATTAACAAAACAATCAGATACCGCCCTGCAAGCAAAATTGATCCGGGTTAGGCTAGGAGAAAAATCTATAGAAAATTTTGGCAAAAACTTGAAGACCTTTTCGTAAATCTAACACTTAGCCAAGCTAATGGAAATAGTGAGTCCTTTTCGGTTTTAAAATCAATTAACGAAAAAAAGCGATTTGTTCAAGGATTGAGAAATCAGAAATTAAATGTAATTATTTCAGCGAGAAATTTTTCTTCTCTAAAGGAAGCAATAAGAGCTGCCCAAGATGAAGAAATAAATTCTCAAAATTCTTCACAAATTTTCCTATGCTTTGAATAATTACAAGGAAATTTTTTTCCATAAACAATACAACAATTCTAATAATTTCAATAATAATAATCGCCAAATGCCACGAACTCAATATTTTCATAGAAGTTCGAGAGGTCGTTCATTTACACGCGGAAATATGAGAGGTTTAAGAGTACTGCGATAAAATGTACGATTTGCAGAAATAAATAATGTTAAGCCAGGTTAAGATATGCAGTATGAGGGTAATTCTATTATTTCTAATAATAATGAACGTATAGGGTCCACATATCAAGATAACGCTAATTCTAGCAAATTTTTTCGTCCCTAAAAATAATTATTATACTGAGTGTTGTGAAATATTCACATATTCTACAAGCTATTCAAATTCAGTTAATTTAAATTTAAACAATAAAAGTTTTACTTTTTTAATAGATACAGGAGAATCAATATGTGCTATTAAAGCAGAAAAATTGGAATGAAATAATATTATTTACAAAGAAAGACTTGAAATTGAAGGTACATGTGGAATAATAGTTTCAGAGGGATACACGATTTTAAATTTAGCAGCAGGAAAGCTAAGACCTTTTATATTTTCGATAATCTACTGTGCTTTAATGAGGACATTGTAGGGGAATTTTTTTTAGAAATGTATCACAGCGTTATTAATTTTGAAGATAATACACTTTACTTAAAAAATTTTAATAATAAAGTCATTTTACCTTTACACCCTAAAGGAGAACATATTTTGAACGTACCACCATGATTTGAAATAATTCCTTATATAGGTACAGGTGTGAATGATGATTGTGTGAGTATTCCAGAGCTATACGATTATCATAAAATACTTATCTTTTTTGTTTTTTTTTAATGGTGTATTTTGAATTATAGAATCTAAACGTTTCGATAACACTTACAGTTATCTTCGTCACTAGTAAATCTTAATAAAATACTTATCTTCTTTGGGTTTCTTTTTATTGATGTGTTATAAATTATACAATCTAAACGTTTTGATAACACTTACAGTTATCTTCGTCAGTAGTAATATTTGTTAAAAATTGTTAAAGATGTAAATAATTTTGTCAAAGTTGAACAATTAAAACATAAACATCAGCCTGCTATTAATATAACAGTTTGAGAAACGTATAAAGCCAACTATAAAATTAAATTTTAGTAAAGAATAACTAGGTCATTAAAAATTAAATATTGTTAAACTGTCTTAAAGATGACAAATCAGAACACTCTCTACGGCGAAAACTAACAATGAAATTTGTCAGCCAAAAAACACATTTAACAAAATTTAATCGAGTTATGATGTAAGTGTAAAGTTGTGAAAAACTTCAATTTGAAAATGACAGAAGCATTCACAAATCCAAACATCACATCAAATAAAACAACCCGCTTAAATCTATCAATAAATGGAAGTGTTATTAACAATGAAAAGTATAATGCAGAACGTTTTTTGTAATTTTTAATTTTAATTTAATTTCAACTACTTATGTTAAATTATAGTGCTGTGGTAATTTAACATATAATTGGTAAAGCATTTGCTTCAACGTCTAGGAAAACACAGTAAAAAACCGAGACATACCAAAAGTTAAAATCAAAATTAAGACGTATCATTATGCTTTTTTTTAATTATAAGATGCCAAAACCTATTTAAACGGAGATTTTCTTCTTGTCTATTAAAATTATTAGGGTGTTTATATATTTCAATAGCTTCACGTTATAAACGAACATAATAATGAGTGTGTCTTGACAAAATTTTCATATTGTCAAATTGAATGTCGTGATTTAGATTATTCAGGACATGGTCAGCCACAGCAGACCTCTCTGGTTGACCTAATCTACAAAATCTCATATGTTCTTTGCGTCTTGTATTAAAACTACGTTTTGTTGTTCCGATGTATACTTTTCCTCATGAACAAGATAACTTATACACTCTGGAAGATGATAAAGGGTTTGACACATCTTTAGGTGATCTTAAATGTTCTTTAATCTTTCTTGTAGATTTAAAAATAGTCCTAATGCCATATTTAATTAGGATTTTTTCATTTCTATTTGTAACATTAGTATAACATTCAACATATGACATTCAATTTGACAATATGGAAATATTGTCAAGACAAACTCATTATTATGTTCGTTTACAACGTGAAGCTATTGAAATATATAGATACCCTAATAATTTTAATAGACAAGAAGAAAATCTCCGTTTAAATAGGTTTTGGCATCTTATAATTAAAAAAAGCATAATGATACGTCTTAATTTTGATTTTAATTTTAACTTTTGGTATGTCTAGGTTTTTTGCTGTTTTTCCTAGACCTTGAAGCAAATGCTTTACCAATTATATGTTAAATTACCATAGCACTATAATTTAACATAAGTAGTTGAAATTAAATTAAAATTAAAAATTACAAAAAACGTCCTGCATTATACTTTTCATTGTTAATAACACTTCCACTTATTGATAAAGATATCTCTTTGTTAGATTTAACTGGGTTGTTTTATTTGATGTGATGTTTGGATTTGTGAATGTTTCTATCATTTTCAAATAGAAGTTTTTCACAACTTTACACTTACATGAGTGTTCTGAATTGTCATCTTTAAGACAGTTTAACAATATTTAATTTTTAATGACCTAGTTATTCTTTACTAAAATTTAATTTTATAGTTGGCTTTATACGTTTCTCAAACTGTTATATTAATAGCAGGCTGATGTTTATGTGTATTTTTCAACTTTGACAAAATTATTTACATCTTTAACAATTTTTAACAAATATTACTACTGACGAAGATAACTGTAAGTGTTATCGAAACGTTTAGAATGTATAATTTAAAACACACTAAAATAGAATTAAAAACTTATTTCAGTTGTTGAAGTTAGATTATTTGAAAGGAGAGAAACGAGATTCAGTAGAAAATATTTGTGCAAAATTTTCAGATATTTTTCATTTGCCAAGTGCTAAACTTTCCGTTACAAATCTTTTTAAACATTCAATTACATTAAAACCAAACTTGGGATTTGTTAAGCCATACAGGCTCCCACAAACTCAAAAAGAGGAAATAAATAAACAAGTTCATAAATTAATTAACGAAGGTGTAATTGAAGCAGCACAGTGTGAATGGTCATCTCCTATATTGTTAGTTCCAAAAAAAGAGAGATTCAAGTGGTCTTCTTAACCAAAAACTTCAAGATGAGAAAATTCCACTTCCAAATATTACTGAAATTCTAGATTCACTCTCAGGTGCAATATATTTTTCACACTTAGACCTTAGTCAAGGATATTATCAATTAGAACGTACTGAAGAGTGTAGAAAGTACACCGCTTTCACAACTGATCGAGGACAATGACAACCGAAGCGATTACCTATGGGTTTGAAAACAAGCCCTAGTGATCTATCACGTTTAATGACAATCGCTATGTGAGTATTAAATTACGAAAAATGTTTTGTATACCTTGATGATATAATTGCGTTTGGTAGAAATTTATACGACCATACAAAAACTCTATAGGTTACGAAAGGTTAATCTAAAATTAAATCCTTCAAAGTGCGAATTTTTAAAGAAACAAATCCTTTATTTAGGATACATTATTTCATCAGATCCCGAAAAAGTAGTAGCTTTAGTAAACTATCCTAGACCAGAAGATGTTGATGATGTTTAAAGAATGGTTGCATTTGGATCATATTATCGAAAATGTATTCCTTTATTTGCAGAAAAAAACGCTTCTTTAAATAAGTTCCGCAAAAAGTATGCTCGATTTGAATGAACAGGCGAATGTGAGAGTGCCTTTAATTTTATAAAAAATCCCTTAGCAATCCTCCAGTTTTAGATTATCCAGATTTTTCCGAAAATAATGAATTTATTATACAAATATATACCCTACAATACAAATAGAATTATTAGCGATATTCTGGACTGTTAATCAGTTTCGACCTTACATATATGCACGTCATTTTAAAATTGAGACAGATCATCGTCTCTTGATATATCTACTTAGTTTAACAGATCCTTCCATTAGGTTAATCAAATTTCGTTTAGGATTAGAAGAGTACGATTTTCATGTCGAGTATATTAAAGGTAAACAAAATGTTACCGCAGATGCTTTATCTAGAGTCATTATAACACCAGAAGAATTAAAACATATGAATGAGAGTGTGAACAACGGTACGGTAGCAGTTATGACGAGAGCGCAGACAAGAAAATTAAACAATCCAGAAAATAATGTAGTAAAAAAGAATTTGGATAACAATTGGCCTGATCAACCAAATGTTGTCGAAATTCTTAAAAAACCACAACAAGGCATATAATTGTGTTCAATTCTCTGATTAGAGAGATTGAGTATTTGGGATTTATTGTGAGGGATACGCCGTCACTCGTATCAATTGTAGACTAGACCTCACAACCCTGTTTGAGAAATTGAATAAAAATGGCATTCATTCAAAGACTGATTTATTTGGTATTATTTACACCTTATATACACATTTTAACATTACGTAGTTTATTGTTTGACCAAGTTAATAGGTCATGTTTATTCACTTAAGCGCCTTTTGTGCTTACTAGTTATAATGTATATGATGCACACTTTTGTATCAGCATGTTTGTTGCAATAATAAACCTGCTTTATATTCATTCCACTTACTAATCGTTTTACATATTTCTTAATTGTTATGTCTTAATTCTAATTATATTTCTCAATTTATTACTAAAAAATTGTTAAAATATCCTGTTTAATCTATGCAAGATTAAACATCCTGCCGGGCCCGAAGTTCATGTTCAATTGCAGATTGAACATTCTGCCGCGACGAGGTGGTTGGGATGGCGTAAAGTTGTTCCATCTGGAATCTTTCGTCTTCTGTTTTTCCGGATTTTTTCTTTCGATGTATTTTTGTCCATGCCTTGTATGCCCCCCAGATTGCTAGGGCTAGTCCTAGTAGTATTGCTGTACTTGCGAGACTGTTTATTCTGGAATGTGATGATATCTTCTCCCAGTAGGTGTTGATTACATCTTGTTGGATTACTTCTTCTTCTTGTTTTAAATCACTTAGTTGATATGTTGCCTTTACTATGGTTTCCTTCTGAGTGGTGTTAACTTGAGTTTTGTGTTGGATTGTGTCTGCCATGTTGCACTGGTTTGTGATAACTTGTAACAAAGCACTCTGATGATATTTGGATGATGCCAGTTTGGTTTAACGTGATGTCTTGTCTTACTCCATTGCATATTACTGCTCCTTTGACCACATCTTTTGTTATGGACATCCATGTGTTGGGCATGTATAGTTGTTTCCAGATTATTCCATCTATTTTGTGTATTGATGTACTGCATGAATTCTTGTCCACTCGTTGGTATAGTTGAACTATTATACAATTTGGTCTCTGCTCTATGCTGTTTATTACTGTAGGTGTACATATCACTGTATGTCTTCCGATGAATACACTGTTTCTTAGTTCTTCGTCTGATAGCTGGAAGTAGAGTTGGGAGTTGTATTCTACGGCAATAACTCCAGCTCCTACTTCTATTATCCCATATGTCCCGTTTTTGATCTTCGGTATCGGAGTTATTTTCAATACGACATACTGCATGATTTCTGTAATGATGAAGTATCCTGATACATGGATTTGCTGTTCATCTTGTTTTACAGACATCTTTATTATTGGACGTGTTAGTACTTGTATGTTGGATGGTAGCTGTTTTGATGCTGATGTTACAAGCTCCTTTATATGGACTTCAGTGATAAGGTCGTAAAAACTGCCTTGACCACGATTTACGGCTAGGATTTTGTTGTAATGGTTATATATTTCGTTGATGAGGTTTACTGCTACTTGATATGAGTTTAGAATGTGTAAGTTTAGCTGGTTTTCATCTATGGTCTTGTACTATTTTTCCATTGTGGACATTGCGTCCAGTCCCAGATTTAGTTTCTTCATGAAGCTTTCGAGTTGTCTGTTGACTCTAATTTCTGTGTTGTTAAATGTTGATAGTCCTGATAGCATGAATTTGGTTTGACGGTCTGCTGTTTTCATTAATTCCTGTTGGCTCTTGGTTAATGCGTTGATGTCCTTGTATACTTCGTCATTTACTCCAAATATTGATTCCAGAATGCCCCTAGCATACCCCTTTCCTTTCTTGAGTGGATAATTGCTCGTATTCCTTCTTGTACCCATTTTAGTTGTTTACTTAATTCACTTGTGTAATGAGTCAGCTCTTTGCAGTGCATTTCTTCTGATATTCTTGTGGCTTGCCGGCACAGCTTGTCAAACCCTTGTCTAGCGTGTACTGCTTCTATGATATCCTCTTTAATATTAACTGTGTTGAATTGTAGATCGATCCGGAATGTACCTCTTCCGATTCGTGCACTACCTATATGCTCTACGTATAGGCCTGGATCTGGATGTACCATCGTAAAATTCGCTCTTGCAACTGTTAACGTTGTTAAGGGTCCAAGTGCTACTTGTAGTACGTGAGATTTTTTTCGTTTCTTCCTTGCCCGGATGTCTTCGTGCTCGTGTTGTTTTTTGGCCGGAGAGTATATGGGGATCAAATTCCGAATATGCCTTTTGCTGGTTTCACCATCTGGTTTGCGGGTTGTTACGATGCGGACCTTGCCATCTGCTGCTAAATGGACTTCTGTTACTTTATCTAATGGCAACTTAGCGGGGTGTAAATTTTCGTCCCTTACTAACACTATGTCGTCTACTATCACGTTTTCCTCGCTTTGCTTCTATTTGTACCTTTGTTGCAGATTGCTTAAATATTCCGATGACCAAATTTTCCAAAAGTCCGCCTTCATTTTCTGCACTAGTTTCGATCTTGTACTTAGATTTTCTTCAATGGTGTTTGTTGTGTGTTGTAATGGACCTACCAGCGCTTCTCCAGTTAAAAAATTGCCAGGAGTTAATATTATACCTCCTGGTTCCGTTGTGATTGGTATTAATGGTCTTGAGTTTAGACATGCTTCTATTTGGTGCATTAATGTAGTTAGTTCTTCGTATGTTAATGTTGCTTCTCCAATAACTCGCCTCATGTGGTGTTTGACTGACTTCACTCCGACTTCACATAGGCCGCCAACATGTGGCGTGGACGGTGGTATGAAGTTCCATTTTATCCCAACTATTGATTCTTGGGTTCTCACTTCTTCCATTATTGCCTGAACTTCATTTTGAAGCATGTTATTTGCTCCTAAAGAATTTGAACCATTGTCACTATATATGTGTTTGCAAGGAGCTCTGCTGGATGTAAATCTTCTCATAGCTGCTAGGAATGTTTCTGTGGTCATGTCACTTACTACTTCCAGATGTATGGCCTTGGTTGTTAGGCAGATGAATATTGCGATGTATCCTTTATATGCTTTGTGTCCTCTTCCTTTCCATGATCTTATTTGAATTGGACCGGCGTAATCTATCCCTGTGTGTGTGAATGGTGAACTTGGAGCTACTCTAGCCGCGGACAATTCCCCCATAAGCTGTTGTGTAGTCTGTTTCTTGTATCTGCTGCATGTCGTGCATGAATGGATGATTGCTCTTACTGCCCTTTTGCCGTTTATTATCCAGCATTTTCTGCTAGGTATGCAAGTGTGATCTGGGTTCTCCCATGCAGTGTTTTTTGGTGAGCCTTTAGTATCACTAGATTTGTAAGTTGTTGCCTGGTGGTAGTATTATAGGATGCTTTTCGTCGAATGACAATTGTGAATTGTGTAATCTTCCTCCCACACGTAGGATGCCTTCTCCATCTATAAATGGGTTGAGTGTTGCCAGTTGGTTGTTTTTCAACACTTGTCGCTGTCTTTGTAGTGCTTCTAACTCCTTGCCGAAGTGCTGGTGCTGTGTTATTATTATGACTTGATGCATTGCTCTGCTTAATTCTTCTAATTCAAGGTTTTTGTGTTTACTTTGCTGTCTTCCGTATGCCTTGCTGAATCGGTTGCAGTAGGCGATCACTCGTTGCAGTCGTTTCAATGACGAGAATTGGTTTATGATGCTGTTGTCTTCTATTTTTATGGTTGTCAGACATCTCTTCAGCTCTAGTTTTGTGGTTGTGTTTGGTGTTTGGTATTCTTTCCATGCATTTATTTTCAGCCACTCCGGTCCATTCCACCATATGGATTTGGTCTTTATTTTGGATGCTGGGTATCCCCTTGACAGGATGTCTGCTGGGTTTTCTTCTGTGCTGACATAATTCCATTGTTGATGTGGTAGAAGTTTATTGATTTCCATAACCCTATTGGCTACGAACATTTTTCATCTGGATGGCTTCCCTTTGATCCATGCTATTGTTATCATGGAGTCGCTCCATGCAAACACAGTTATGTTTGGAATTTCTACTGCTTCTGCTGTTCTCAATAGTTTTGCTAATAGTACTGCTGCGCATAATTCTAACTTGGGTATGGTCGCTTTTGTCTTGACAGGTGCTACTCTTGATTTTGCTATGAGTAACGTTACTTCCCCTTGACTGGTTCTCGCATATATTGCTGCACCGTATGCTTTTTCTGATGCATCGCAGAACCCGCGTAACTGTAACTCGTCTTGAGTGTGGTGGATCCATCTTGGTATCTTTAGTTCTTCTATAGTTTTTAATTCATCCCGGAATTTCACCCATTTTACTGCTATGTTATCAGGTACTTTTTGATCCCATTTGATTGTGCTTATCCATAATTCTTGTATTATTAGTTTGGTTGTTATTGTTATTGGACTGACCCATCCTAGCGGGTCGAAGATTTTTTCTGTTTCTGACAGTATGCTTCTTTTTGTTAATGTTTTGTTGTTGAGTGCTACCTTGAATTGCAAGCTGTCTTGATCTGGTAGCCATCTCACTCCTAGGGATTTTCTTGATTCGTTTTGGTTGATTTCCAGTGGCTCCGATGTTTCTTATCCTTCTTTCCATAGTTCTTTGTGATTTTCTGCCAATTTTCTTAAGGTAAACCCTCCTTTCGCTAATAATGTGATTAATTCTTCCTGTAAAGTTTTTGCGTCTTCTATTGTTGTGGTTTCAGTTAACATGTCGTCCACGTAACAATCTTTCAGTGTTACTGCTGATGCTTGCGGGTAATTGTTTTCTTCATCTTGGGCTAGTTGCTGTAATGTCCTTACCGCTAGGTAAGGTGCGGAAGCTGTTCCATATGTAACGGTTGTAAGTTGATACTCTTTGATTGGTTCCATTGGTGTGGTTCTCCACAGGATAGTGTGGTATTTGTAATCTTCTTTGTCAAGTTTGATCTGACGGTACATCTTCTCTACGTCAGCCATGAGCACGTAGCGATGTTTTCTCCATCTTACTAAGAGGTCCCATCTATCCTGTTGTAATATTGGCCCTACGTGCATCACCTCGTTTAGACTCTTCCCGTTGCAGTCCTTAGATGATGCGTCAAATACTACTCATAGCTTGGTCTTTGTATTGGTTTCTTTCACAACTGCCTGATGTGGTATGTACACCCTGTCTTCATTTGGGTTCGTGGCTAGATTCATGTGCCCTAGTTGGAGGTGTTCGTCCATGATTTTTTTGTAACCTGTCCTCAAATTGTTGTCATTTAAAAATTTCTTCTCTAGCTGTAGTAATCTTGCGACTGCCAATGGTCTTGAGTTTTCCAGCGTATCTGGATCTTTTTTGAATGGTATTTTTACTGTATAAGTTCCATCCGGGTTCCTCACCGTGGTTTGTTGGTAGTGTTCTTCATACTCTTCATCTTGTTGGGACATTTTCACTGCCCTTGGAATTTATTCGAGTTCCCAAAATTTTTCTAGTTGCCTTTCTTCTTCCCGTGACACCATACTGACTATCGTCACTTCTTCTTTTTTAGGAGTGTAGATCTGCCCTGATAAAATCCATCTTAATTCTGAGTTCTGACCTAGTACGTCGCCTGTTTTTTTTACCCCGTCTAGTATTAGTTTTGCGTAATCTTCAGCTCCCAGGAGCACGTCTATTGGCCCTGGTTTACTGAGTGTGGGATCTGCCAATATTTGGTTTGTCCACTGGTTGTTGTCGAACTTAAATTGTTTCATGGGGAGATTCTCCGTGATCTTTTTTAGCACTATAATTTCTGTGGTTAGTGAAAAGGTACTTGGATGTAAAGGTTTAATGTATTTTTTGCCTTAGTAGTCTTAGCAGTTGTACAGAATGTTCCGTAATAAATGATGCCTGTGACCCTGGGTCGATTAATACTCGTAACATGTGAAATTCACCGAAGATGTCTTTTATTCTGATAATTGCTGTAGCTGCAATTGAAACATAGACGTTTTTTTCTCACGAATGTGATCCTGGCTTATGTTGACAACCCGTTGAATTTGATGCAGTCACTCAACTTGTGATATTGGTTGCAGTAGACGCATGCTTGCCGTTTATTCTGCCACTGGGGGTTCCATTGGGGCTGTCCTCGTTTGGTAGTATGGTGTGATTTTCTTGCCTGGGCATCGCTTCTATTGACTGGAATCTTAGTTTGAGGAATTCCATTACTTCCTCCATTAGTGGTATTGTATTTGGTGCTTTCAGCGATTGTTAGAATAGTTTGTTTGTCTCTGCGTCCCATTTTCTTGCTACTATGTGGACAATAAGAGGACCCTAGGAGGCTGTTTCTACTCCTAGGTTCTTTATTGCTTCCAGACACTCATGAGCAGTGGCATGCAGACGCCTTATTGCACCTGCATCTTGTTTTTGGATAGTGGGAAAGTCTAAAATTTTGTCTATTAAAGTTTTTACCATTAACCGTTTGTTGTTGTATCTGCTCTCGAGAATTTACCATGCTGTTTTTAATTACATTCTGCTATTTGAAGGTGCTGGATTAGTTTTGATGCTTCTCCTGTGACGTTGCTTTTAAGGTACTGCATTTTTTCTATTGTTGTCACCGTTTTGTTGGAGTGTATTATTTTCTCAAACAGGTCTTGGAATGTCATCCAATTTTCATAGCCACGGTTGAACATAGGTAGGTTTATTTCTGGCATCTTAATGCTGCATGTTTTGTCTCCAACCATTTGTATTTTGTTTCCGAGTTTGATGCTTATTTGGTCACACCATTGTTCAGTTTTCTCGAACTCGTTGTGTGAAAAATAGTTGTCCTGATGTTTTGTTTCATGTACCTTGATGTGTTCGTGCAGTTCTTCAATTGCAGTTCATTGGCGCTGAATCTTGCCTTGCCATAACTTAAGTTGGACCGTGTTTTCTTCTTTCTTCAATCTTTTTTCTACTTGTTGTAATAGAGCACCTAGTTGTTGTATCTTGATCTCTTGTCGTTTCAATCGCTGTTATTGTTCCTTGCCGGTCCCATCATCTTCTTGCGAGGTGGTTGTTAGCTTCTTTTCCAGTTCTGTCAGATAGTTCTTAATGTGATTGTATAGTTTACCCAATTTTTCAAAGTATTCTGATGTGTGGTAGTCATGATCATCTATCTGCGGTTTGGATATTTCATTATGTATGCTATTCGCATCTTCCCACCATGTTTCCAATGCATTGTGACGTTCATTAATGTACACCTTGTTCTTCCGTGCCGCCGCATCTTTCATCATATTTGTAAACATTTTCTCCATAGCCTTGCCAATTTCATTTTGGTTGTTGGCCAATTTGTTTATCTTCTCCATTTTTCGCTTTGAGTCTTGTGTTGTTTCTTATTTATAAAGCTTGATTTTCTTACCCACTGTCGTTATGTTTCTTCTTTCCTATAAGGGGCGTAAATCCTTATACTTTACAGAGGTAGACTTGCTGTTGTAACTTCTTCTGGCGGTGGTGGTGGTGAATTGAATGTAGCTGGTGATGTTGATGTCTTCAATAGGCTGATGTTCAATAGCTGCTGCCGTTGGTGGTGGCTCGAAGGACCATGTTCAATTCTCTGATTAGAGAGATTGAGTATTTGGGGTTTAATGTGAGGGATACGGCGTCACTCGCATCAATTGTAGACTAGACCTCACAACCCTGTTTGAGTAATTGAATAAAAATGGGATTCATTCAAAGACTGATTTATTAGGTATTATTTACACCTTATATACACATTTTAACATTACATAGTTTATTATTATAAGTTTTTGTTATGAACGAATAAGTTCAAAGGTAAATATGTAATTAAAATTAAAATTATTATTAATTTTATTAAATACATAAATAAAAGTTTACCTCAGTAGGATTTGAACCTACGACCTGTATCTTGAGTACCGCGCTACCAACTGCGCTTGAACCTTGGTGGCGCAGTTGGTAGCGCGGTACTCTAGCAAAGTACAGGTCGAGGTTCAAATCCTACTCGAGGTAAACTTTTTATTTATGTATTTAATAAAACTAATAATAATTTTTAATTACGTAGTTTATTGTTTGACCCAGTTTATAGATCATGTTTATTCACTTAAGCGCCTTTTTGTGCTTACTAGTTATAATGTACATAATGTCTGTGTATAATTTCGGCCTTGCACACTTTTGTATCAGCATGTTTGTTGCAATAATTAACCTGCTTTATATTCATTCTATTTACTAATCGTTTTACATATTTCTTAATTGTTGTCTTAATTCTAATTATATTTCTCAATTTATTACTAAAAAATTGTTAAAATGCCCTGTTTAATCTATGTAAGATTAAACAAATTGAGTTTGATAACACAAAAAGACAAAGAAGTTAAATAATAAAGTATCATTGCAAGTAGGTAATTTTTATTTTGTACCGTCTCATCTTACATTGTATTATATCAATAAGAAATTTCAATCAGTGTTGGCGCGAGACGAAATGCTGAGAGATTTGGTTTTGATAAGCAAGAAGCTGCAAACGGATGAATTGGTAATTTTAAAAAACGACGAAAATATGAATTTTATAAAATGGTTAGCTAATATGATAAAAAATGATATAACGTGGAAGGGCCCTAGAATGTGCGTATTAAATAAAAAAATTAAAATAATAGATAATGGTACTACAAGAGTGATTTTAAACGATTTTCATCTGTTACCCAAAAGTGGCCATGCAGGCATTAATCGTATGATTAATACGATAAAACAATATTATTATTGGTCAGGTATAGATAATGATGTAAAAACTTTTATTAGAAAATGTGACTTATGTCAAAAACAAAAACACACAAATAAATGTATAAAATAACCAATGGTTATAACAACAACAGTTAACTCCGCTTTTGAGAAAGTTTATCTAGATATTGTTGGACCATTACCTAGAGATATAAATGATTGTTGTTACATTCTTATACTACAATGTGATCTTTCCAAATTCGTCGAAGCATACCCTATAAAAAATAAAGATGCTGTATCAGTCGCAAAGAGTTTCGTGGATAATTTCATTTTAAGATATGGAATTCCACGAGAAATTGCAACTGATAGAGGATCTGAATTTGTTTCGACAACGATGCGGGAGGTATGTGAGTTTCTAAAAATTCAACAAATTCTGACAATAGCATACCACCATGAAAGCATAGGTAGTTTAGAAAATTCACATAAGGTTCTAGGTGGTTATTTGAGAACTAAAACTCAAAATTATATTGATTCTTGTAGTTCTTGGGTTCCTTATTGGTGTTTCACTTACAACACGACTGTATACAGGATCCGCATTTGGGAGCTGATCCTATGAGTATCTGCTAAACCAAACTTACTATAATTTTGAAAATTTGGTGACAGGGTAATGATGTTAGGGTTAACTCATCTAAAATATTTTCACGTTCGTACCACTTCCGATTATACCGGAAGTCGGTACTTAGTCGCTTATTTTAAATGGAACACCCCGTACATTAATACATTTTTGGATTCTATGTCGAATTTTAAGGTAAGTTTGTTAAATAAACTAGATACGAAATTTCAGTCGTTTAAAAAAAACCATTTTTCTAAAAAAATTGACAGATGCGGTCTTAGTAATAACTCGTTAATTGTTCTGTTCCTGTTAAACAATTTGAATAAAACTTTGAGGTGTTGTAGGCAAAGGTTTATTGTAACAGTCTGCAAAAAATGACATTTGTATTTTTCATAAAAATAAAATTATGAATGTCTAAACTTACTCAAAAAAATCAAATGGAAACCCCTATTTTTTATTACTCAGATCGATTTAACGTAAAAAATTAAGGTAAGTTTGTTTAAAACTTTATTTGCCTAAACGTAACAGTTTCATAGTTACTATCAAAAAGTCCCAATTTTAAAATTTGTGATAAAAATGAGCTACATACTTAAATCTAGTATTCCTTGTTCGTGGTCACCATGGAAACCAAATAATTGAAATAAAGAAAAATATTTGAATAAGTTACTGCAAAAAATTATAAAAATTGATAATTTTGTGATTCAAAAGTCATTTTTGCCAAATAGAAATTTTTTAAGTGATTTTTTTCAAATTCGATGTACAACATAAGTGTAAAAATTTAATACTTTATGAGTAAATCGAAAAAAACTACTTTTTACTGCGGAGGTAGTAACTACATACTTATCAGTGCATTTTTACACGATGAAGATGCTTATTTATTTTGTTTTTCTTTTGTAGTCAATAATTTAATAAAATTGTTGACCGTTTGTGTTTTTCTTGATGAAATGGCTCGACTTGAATATTCTAATACAGATTATTTGAATTTAATTTTAATTCACGGAGAATGTCATAGAGTTGTAAAACGAACAGTAAGAACATTTATCGAACGCTATCCTGAGCGCCCCCGACCATCAGCATATACAATAAGACGTGTGGTTCAAAATTTGGAACAGTTTGGCACATTTAAACACTCTGCGCCTCGCAAAAAAAACTGCTATTGATAACGAACAGAATGAAGTTATAACTTTAGGATATTTCCGTGCCTATCCTTGTAATTCCATAAACGACGCGAAAACAGATATTGGCTTAACACCAACAACTATCAAAAGAATTCTTAAGAAACATAGACCATACTATTTACAATTAGTTCAACATTTGAAAGAAGCGGATTTCTTGAAACGTATCGAATTTTGTGAAACAATTTTGCTCAAAATACAAGAAATTCCTAATTTTTTGGCTAATATCATATGGACGGACGAATCTAAATTTACGAAAAATTGCATATACAATCGCCTAAACTCGCATTACTGGAATAACGAAAATAGCAATCCAATTCGCGAATGCCATTTTCAGGAAATTTGGAATTTTAACGCATTTTGTGCTATTCGAAATAACGAAATCTTTGACGTGTATTTTTGCAACGAAAATTTGAGAGGTTTAAAAAGTTGATTGTTGCGATTTATGATTACAAATTTAATTTCTAGGAGAAAATTATCTTGAGATATTAAACACTCGAATTCAACCCCGATTAAATCTAGAAATTGAAAATGTATGGTACCAACAAGACGGTCACCTCCTCACAATACCAACGCTGAACTTCAATGAAACTTTATGAAATTTTTGAAGATCGTTGGTTTGCCAATAATGGTCCCTTTACATGGCCACCTAGGTCACCTGATCTTACGCCAATGGATTTTTATCTTTGGGGTCGAATTAAAAATATTGTTTATGCTACACCACTAACGACTAAGGAAGATTGCATTGCAAGAGTGCAAAATGCCTTCAATTTTCTTGCTCCACAAGAAATTCAAAGGGCGACAAATTAAGCGGTTATAAGAGGGGTTCAACAATGTCTTGCGTCTAACGGGCAACATTTTGAACATTTATTGTAAATTAATTTACATTTGATCACGAGCAAGAAATACTAAATAAGCGACCTTATCGTGTAAGAATGCACTGATAAGTATGTAGTTACTACCTCTGCAGCAAAAAGTAGTTTTTTTCGATTTACTCATAAAGTATTAAATATTTACACTTATGTTGTATATCGAATTTGAAAAAAAAGACTTAGAAAATTTCTATTTGGCAAAAATGACTTTTGAATCACAAAATTATCAATTTTTTGCAGTAACTTATTCAAATATTTTTCTTTATTTCAATTCTCAATTATTTGGTTTCCATGGTGACCACGAACAAGGAATACTAGATTTAAGTATGTAGCGCATTTTTATCACAAATTTTAAAATTGGGACTTTTTTGATAATAAGTATGAAACTGTTACGTTTAGGCAAATAAAGTTTTAAATAAACTTACCTTAATTTTTGACGTTAAATCGATCTGAGTAATAAAAAATAGGGGTTTCCATTTGATTTTTTTGAGTAACTTGCATTTTTTGATAGTCAAGTTTAGACATTCATAATTTTATTTTTATGAAAAATACAAATGTCATTTTTTGCAGACTGTTGCAATAAACCTTCGCCTACAACACCTCAAAGTTTTATTCAAATTGTTTGACAGGAACAGAACAATTAACGAGTTATTACTAAGACCGCATCAGTCAATTTTTTTAGAAAAATGTTTTTTTTAAAACGACTGAAATTTCGTATCTAGTTTACTTAAGAAACTTACCTTAAAATTCGACATAGAATCCAAAAATTTATTAATATACGGGTTATTCCATTTAAAATAAGCGACTAAGTACCGACTTCCGGTATAACCGGAAGTGGTACGAACGTGAAAATATTTTAGATGAGTTAGCCCTAACATCATTACCCTGTCACCAAATTTTGAAAATTATAGTAAGTTTGGTTTAGCAGATACTCATAGGATCAGCTCCCAAAGGCGGACCCTGTATGCAGAGACAAAATACACACCCTATGAATTAGTTTTTGGGAGAAAATGCTATGTACCCAACAACTCACATACAACACCAGAACCACCGACTAATTTTGATGAGTACCGACTCGAACTAAAATACAGACTAACAAAAGCTCAACAAGAAGCCAAAGAAAGTTTATTAAATTCAAAATAGAAACGAAAACATAACGATGATAAAAATATCAATCCAAATTCTTATAAAAAAGGAGATTTAATTTTAATAAAAAACGAAACGGGCGACAAGCTCTCTAAAGAGATTTTTATATAGTACTTGAAAATATTTCTCCAAATGTCAATATAGTAAAAAATAATAAAGAAATTATAATACATAAACATAGAACTAAACCATACAAGAAGCCTTAGTATAGTATAAAAATGTGATTTGTAATGTTAAAAGTGAACGAATAAAAACAAAGTGAAGTGTAGAATTAATTGTTTACAATCATAGAAAGAGTTATAAACAATAATTATTATTATAGTGACATTTTAGCTAATAAGTTAAATTAGTTAATAATGTTATATACAATTTTATTTTTCCATAATACAGAAAAAAAATTTTAAACTGCCGCGGGTGGTGTAGTATGGTAGCAACACCCTATATAGTATATTAAAATAAAATGTTAATTGTTTTTATGTAATTAAATAATCGATAAATTGACAAGGTAAGCTTGTAGGAATAATTAGAGAATAGTCACTTATGTTTAGAATAGTGAATGGAACGGTACTATACTAGTATAGAAAAGATGTAAATAAATAACAGTAGATATACCGAGTACTTTAATAAATTAATAAACAAATAAATATATAATTAATGCAGAGGGTCGTATGAATGAAGCGTGTGTTATAGATAAAATTTTGATTGTCAAATGCAAACCGATAAATCCATAATAAATTTTGCATTTGAATGTAATTTCATTCATACAGGGTGATGCTTCCTATTATGGCTTAAATAACTAGTCGTAATGCGAAATTAAAACGTAACAGATTCTTGGACTCCGTTTCGCATCGTCCAGCAATTATCTTCCTCCTCCCGAAAATTGACATTTTTTTGTACTAATGAAACGACTATTTTTACAATGCTGAAAGGTACTTAACATTGCAACAAAAAGTTATATTTCTAATGCAATTACAATATTTTCAATCATCCCTAATTGTTAAACGAAAATTACAACAGTTCAATAAATCGTAATTTACATAAAAAGTATAAACATTATTAATAATCAGAACTTTGTTAAAAATAAATAACTTGTCATATTACATTTCTAAAGCAGCGTTTGTCTATGCAAAACATAAAGTTTAACTGTTAATCAACTGACAGTTACGAAGGATTACGAAAAATAATGTTGCTAAAGAAAAAGTACACTTTGTCACAATAAATTTTAATACTGTAGGTGCGCATAACAACATTAAAAGTTATGTACTTATAGATTTTGAAATAAAATAACAGTAAACATTCATCAAGGAATTAAGGAAGGATAAAGACAGGATGTTAATATAAGACGTGCTGTGTTTTAATAAGCATTAAAAGGGTTAGTATCATTTTCTGCATGTAGTCTGTAATTCTTCTGAATTGTAATCTTACTTAAGTTTTAGAGTATTCTTTTATAAGAATTCTAGTTTTTGTTGGTTTAGTACTCTTTCAGAATTAATGGGGATGTTAGACTTAAACTCTATTTTCTACTAGTTTTAATCTAAAACGATATAACGTTGATATTGTACGTAGAAGCGGGACATTGCATCAAGATAAATTGTAGAATCAAATTTTTGAAGTACTACGCTTACACTGCATCATTTCTAGTAAAAAATGTTAGATACAGCGTGCTCCACACGTTACCATACATGTTGCGTTTATAAAGATTGTATGATACCCAATGTACGGTTTCAGAGCATTAAACTTGCACCTTATTAAGAAATTGTATGTTTCTTATGTTCTTTAATTGTGTGATTAAATTAACAAGTACAACTGTTTCTCTACCATCGATTAGTTATTATGTTGCCTATCACGCAAGACACAACTAGGCAACCACCGAATACTTTTAAAGGACACAGACTACTATCGGCGCAAAAACTTTGTCGACTCGAGTTTGAAGCTTATTAAAAATAACCATTCAACGGATTCGAATGACATTGATATCAGATTGAAGCCCGTTTAATTCGGCGCTGTTTAGTTGTAACAGAATTGTTTGAATTATTCACGCTACACGGCACGGAATATTGCGGCCAGAATACGTGACTTTTAAAAAGTTTAACTTTTGAGACGTGTGGGTTCTATTACATTACTTTTTAAAATTATTTTGATACTATACAGGGGGTCCCAAAAACCCTAAAAGTATCAAAGTTGCATTTTTTTAAATTGAATCCCGTGTATATTGTTGCATTTTTAGATTCTCCGATAAAAATATGTGTATATTTTAATAAATTTTATAATAAGGTTTTCTTAAACAATTTGAATTTCATCATAATCTAACTTAATTTTCATGTTTCAAATACTTATGTAAGCGAATTTACAGTGAAGCGTAAGAACAGATCATGTGTTATATCCCAATTATCTTACCTCGCCATCCCATACAGGGTGTCCAAAAATTAGACCTTGAAGTGACTATAACTTGATTAATTTAAATAGAATATTTAAATTAATATTTCTCACCTTACCAGGAAATGTAATTTTTAATTACCTATCGAATGGTATTACGGTGTTCCATAGATAAGTCTTCGCGTTTTTGCAGAATACGCCAAATAATCATGTTGTGTACCATTTGGTGTTTTTAAATAAAAGTTCTAATGTATCTAGTTGCCTGTACTATTTAGAAATGTCAGATAATTTAAAATTATAACAATAATAATGAGAAATATCTTTACAAATGTTCAGAAACTTGTAACATAATTTATAATCCAACAGGATGTAGAAGAACGTCGGGTAAGATGACGACCTTAAGTACAGCTTAATTACATTGAAATAGTTTATTGTATTTGTAATTTTATTCATTATAAATTACAAGTACACATTTGGCAACAAATGCTATTTAGCATAACAGGAAATTTACATTCTTTGATATTTTTTAATTCTAAAAAAGAAGGTCAGTTTTGTCATCTTAGCCACCCATGTTGCTAAGACGACTTTTATTGGCGGATAAGTTGACGATAAACTTAAATCACAACATTTTATTTATTATAAAATACGTACTGTTGGAAGTACTAATATACAATTAAATGGTTATTATTAATGACTACAGAAATCACAAAACCATGCTTTTGTTTTAAACTCTTTACAGTTAAGACCACTGCATTCAGCATGAGTCCATTTCTTACATCGAATGCACTGGAACCAGAGCTCATGTTTTCCCACATCGTCACAATTTAAGTAGTTGTTATCATCTTCATAATATGGATCCTAGCCATCATTGGTATCTATCAATTCAACTTGCACTGACGATTCAGAAGAATGAGAACTCGATTCACCCAAACGTCGCCTTACCACGTTTCTTTTGGGTTTTTTTTTGTTCCTTTGGTTTTTTCCTTTATTTTTCTTGCTAATTCTCTAAGTCATTGGTGGAAGCCTAGTTTGTTTAGTATCAAACTGTCACTAATTTTAGGTGGATTAAAATCTCGAATAGAGGCTTGAGAATCTTTTTTTTGGTGTAGCGTGCATGAAAGGCGTCCTACTACAACCCAGTTGTGTTGAATTTTCAAAATTCAGTTGACTGTGTAGACGTTGATGGCGTGGTCTCGGTTACACTTTCTGCAGAATATCTGTCAGTTGTTTTAAATGTCGCAAAATCCAGCTCCGTAAAAATTTGTGTATCAGTTGGTTCTATCCCAGTGACTCTAAATCCATTTACAGCATTCGCTGCCGTAGCAGCTTTAAAATAAGCATTTCCAAAAAGAGATCCAATGTCATACAGTGTGATAGTTTTTCCTGGATTATTCATCAAAAAATCTTCACAAACAATACTATAGGGCGTTTTAAATAGTTCGAAGAAGCACGTCTAGTGGTTGCATCCTATGTGTCGTATGCGCAGGAAATCCAACCATTGTTGCATAGTTTTTTTTTGCATAAATTTATGGGGTCTAAACTTACATGACGCACGATTGTCCATCAGTAATAGTATCGGGTGTTGTTCTGGGGTTTTGCGTTCTGTATAAAATGTTCCAGGTATTTCATAAAATTTTCAGTAGTCATCTAACCGCTGTGTTGACCTACCCCAATGCAACCTGGAGGAGTTCCACTTACATATCCTTGTTGCATACGAACTCGGAAAAAGATTAGCATTGGGGGAATGCAAGTTCCAATCGCGTTGATACCTTGACGTTTTCCGGTGGGGGTAGTATTTTGGGATTTTTTGTAGGAACCGTAGAGATGCCAGTTTATCGCAATTCTATGTTTGGCTTGCTCCGTAGTTATGTTGTAATTTTATTGTTTTTTTTACGTTTTCTCATTAAACGCCATTAGACGCGCAATACAAGTTGATTCCGGAGTTCTTAACGATAAACTAAATGACTTTATAAAACCATTACAAAACGCGTTCCCCGCCTTTTTCTTTATTAATTTAAAACTGTGACTAATTCTATGAAATTGAGTGTAATTGAAAACAATTTTACTGAATTGTGTTTTTGTTAAGCCATGTGCCCTTTTATCCACGTCTAGAACGTAATTTTTTAATTCCAATAATTCCTCATTTGTGAATGTGGGTTTAAAGTGAGCTGCGTTCTGTAGAAGATTCTGTAAAAAATAGATCTGATAAGTAAGTGTAGATCCTAAACAATATTTGAAACCATGCACCTCATCTCTATACTTCTTAACATATCGCCTTAGAGTTTATTCCGGTGTGTCATACTGCTTGGAAGCAGCATTTGTACTTAACCCAGTGGTAGTAAACGCCCTCATAGCTTATCTCATCACGTCTTTGTTCCACGCCTGTCTCGTTGTTTTTCTTGTGTACTTTCCCATTTTGGTGCTGAATTCAAGAAGTAGGCACCGAAATTTGATAAAAGAAAATATGAGGCTAAGATGGCGAATTGCCAACTTAGCAGAATTATAATTCGTCATCTTAGCAACAGTAACCACGTGTTGTGTTTAGGATCGTATTTCGTTTAATAACAATTATTTCAATCACCAAGTGACAGTTCCTGTATATAGTATTATGATAAATTTATTGCTTAACTACAAGAATTTATGGCATATATGGCACTAGCACAGTATTATAAGGGCACTCCAGTTCAGAGTGTACTCTTGATTTGTGAACGGCATCACCGGCCAATACTGTTTAAAGGACACTGTATGTTAGATTACCGACAGGCGTGTACAAAATTAAATTGTATAGTCTCTCTATTTTCAATTAAAGTAAATTTGCAATCCGTCATCTTAGCGACATCGTCATCTTACCCGACTTTCCCCTAATAGCAATAATGGTAATAAGATATCAAAGATAACATAAAACAGAAGCAAACCATTTATAACAGGTGTTCTAAACGTCGACTGTTCATTTCCATACAGTAACATATTTCAAAATCGTCTCTTATGGGTATGTTCATATCGTGTGGTGTTGTCGCAGGCATATTGTAGACAGTTCTTTTTATGTGTCCCCACCAAAATAAATCTGGTAGAGTTAAGTCCAATTTTTAAATCCATTTCTTTCAATCCACCTGTTTTGAATGTTGGCATTTAAAAATTGCTGAACCTCGCGATGATAATGAGACGGACGTCCACCAAATTGAAGCCACACGGTTGTTCTCATGTTTAAAGGGACTTCTTCTATTAATACTGGAAGTTGGTGTAAAAGTAAATAGAGAAGCATGATACCATTTAAAGGTCCTTCAAAAAAATATGGTCCAATTTAATATGGGACCAGCATTCCACCACACATTTACGGACTACATATTCTGATTTCTCATGATTCTGTATTGAGGCGGATTCGAATCACAATAATAATGGAAGTTGGGTCTATTTACAAAATCATTGTTATGAAAAGTGCACTCATCACTAAATAACACATTATCAAAAAAGTTGTCATTCTCCTATACTTTATTTAACACCCACATGCAAAATTCAGTTCGGTTGTAAAAACCATTTCCATGAACTTCTTGGCAAAGCTGGATTTTATAAGGATGAAATATGTGTTTTATAAAGATTCTTGAAATACTTGCTTGATTAGTGTTAGTATATTCAGCTATCTCATTTTAACTAATATTTGGATTTTCGATAACTGAACCAACTTACGTAAAAACATTTTCTTCATCTTCAGTTACAGATTTTCTGGTAATAGGTTTTTTTTATAACTGACACTTCCACTTTCCTTAAACTGGTTTGATAACCTCTCAAAAACGGATGGTTTAGGATGATTTCTTTCTGGAAACCTTTGAGCATAAACTCTAGAAGCCAATAAACAGTTTTGATGACATTTTCCATGAATAAGAATCATATCAGTATGATCTTCTTTTGGATAAATCTTCATTTTGACTAAGCAACACCACAACAATATTCAAATAATAACGATCTAACCTTCCACAATCACAAAAAATAATGCCACTATACCAAAAACTTATTTTGCAGACTAGATTTACAGACTAGATTAATTATCTAACATTTCTGAATAGCATAGGCAACTAGATACATTAGAAGTTTTATTTAAAAAAACACTAAATAACACGGGCAGCTCTTATCGTAACAGTTGAATATAAATAGGAGATGTCAAACTACCTTCAAACATAAAATAGCCAACTCATTGACTCCATAACATCAAATATTAACCAAAAAATGGTGTTGAAAAATCCAGTCTATGGTTGCATGAGATTTTCAAGCGGCCAAGAATGGGAATTCTTCATCAAAAAATTTTAGTAACGAAATTATGACGTGCATTGGGCCAATTAAGGAATCACATACAAGGGTCAGGATCAGTGAGTAGCGAATTTTGGAGAGTGTGTATACAGAATGGGTACAGACCAAAGTTATGCAATTTGACTAGCACCAGTGCAAACTGATATTCTGCAAACACTAATAGGTTACCTTTCAACACCACCAGTGTCAAATCATGATCAGTTGCTGATGGACGAGTTACCATTTGGAAATGACCTTGTTTCCCTAAGACGTTCAGAAAATCTCCCATACCGTCAGATCTTCGAATCGGATATCGGCGGCGATATTCATTCACTGACGCCCTACCACTACAATTTCAATATCTATAGATGAACAGAATGTCTGAGTATTTTTCGTTTATAAAAGCAAACATGATGGTAAGCTCGAATTAACCGTGTTCAATAGAATGTAGAGTCCAATCAAACTGGCACAGTCCAACTGTGAAAATAAGTAACAAAACGTAGCACGTCTGTTCGATGTGACTCTCGCTCCTTTAATACTACTAAAATTAAAAATGTCATATCTTGATAAGGATGCATTTGCGAACCATGTTCTTAAGAACGCGTTCAACTCGAATTTTCCTGAGGAACACGTCATGAAATTTTATTCCTTACTTTGCAATATATATATATATATATATATATATATATATATATACAGCGTGTTCAGCGAGGACTGGGACAGTGCAATATCTCGAGAGCGGATGAAGATTTTTAAATTATGAAAATATTTTTGTAAATATCTTCCAAGGGCGCACATTTGTTGGCACAAAGATTTGAATCAACGCCCATTACCGCCAGGTGGCATTATCTCACTTCAATTTTTTAAATGCAATGCCCTATTTTTTATTTTATTTTTGGATTCTATGACATATTTGTGATGACTTTTATTAAGACTCCTACCAACCTATCTTTTGTAGTTTCTGAGAAAAAAATAATCCTTGGAATTTTAGCACAAAAACGTAATTTCAGGAAATGCTCATAACATTTGAGTGATACAGACAAAATAGCAAATTTTATACCAAATGAAAGATAAAAGATTGTTCTTCCACAAAAATAATGCAGATAACGCCGAAATAATGCGATATGCTGTACACTAAATTGTAAGGGGGACCAACTTATCACAGTCGTTGATTGAGAATCGTGTGAAACATTTATCATGCCATGAAAACAAACGCGTAATGAAGTGTCTGTCAAGTTTCTGTCAGTTTACAGTTTCAGTTTTGAAAATCGTCTGTGCATCTTCAAATTCCATAATTATGTTTACGTTTTCTAACGAAGAATATTTTGATATGGTAATAATTTATGGTGAATGTAGAAAAAATGCAAGGTCTGCATAAGTATTGTATGCTGCCAGGTTTCTCGATCGACGCCATCCCGGAAAAAATACATTGGTTCGTGTAGCAAATATTTTGAGGGGAACCGGTCATTTTCCTCACCGTAAGTGCGAGAATCGCACAAAGACAGCAGCAGATGAAGCACACACCGCCGGTGTATTAGCATATGTAGCTTATAATCCTCATGTGTCTGTGAGATCTATTTCTGAAGAGTGTGCCGTATCAGTTGGTTCTGTCCATAAAATATTAAAATCTAATAAATACGAACCATTTAAAATTCATTTGGTACATGGACAGCATGCAGGAGATCAAGATCGCAGACTTAATTTTATCACCGGAGTTTTTATGGAACATTATGCGCAAGACCCTAATTTTCTAGGTCGTATCGTGTGCTCTGATGAAAGTAATTTTTCAAACAATGGAATCGTTAATCGCCACTATTCCCATTACTGGTCGTCAGAAAATGCTCATTGGGTAAGAGCAACCAATTTCAAAGTGAGATGGAACATAAATGTATGGTGCGGAATGATAGATGACAAATTGATTGGCCCATATTTTTTAATGGTACCTTAACAGGCCAACGCTATTTGGATTTTCTTGAAAATCAACTGCCTCCTTTGCTTGAAGATGTAAATGTAAATCTGCGGCAAGTGATGTACTTTCAACAGGATGGCGCACCGGCGCACAATAGCGCAATAGTGAGAAACTATCTAAGTAGAGTGTTTCCGCAACGATGGATAGGTACAAATGGTCCCATTATGTGGCCAGCTCGTTCTCCTGACCTTAGTCCCTTAGACTACTTTCTTTGGGGACATTTAAAGAGTGTAGTGTATGAAACACCTTCTAGAGATGCAGAGGAGTTACAAAACAAAATTCGAATTGCTTGTGCAAACATACCACGAGAAACTTTAAGAGCGGCAACTAGTGTTACATTAATTAGGCGTTATCAAATGTATGTAGAAAATGATGAAGAAACATTTGAACATTTAATTTAATTTTTATGCTTTCAATTAATAAAATTCAAAAAATTATTTTTTTCTCTCAGAAACTACAAAAGATAGGTTGGTAGGAGTCTTAATAAAAGTAATCACAAATATGCCATAGAATCCAAAAATGAAATAAAAAATAGGGCATTGCATTTAAAAAATTGAAGTGAGATAGCGCCACCTGGCGGTGATGGGCGTTGATTCAAATCTTTGTGCCAACAAATGTGCGCCCTTGGAAGATATTTACAAAAATATTTTCATAATTTAAAAATCTTCATCCGCTCTCGAGATATTGCACTGTCCCATTCCTCAATAAACACGCTGTATATATATTATATCTATTTTAAGAATCACTGTTTTTGGGGTTTGCCGCACCATAGCCAAGTTTATGGCGACAGGAAAACAAAATCATTCAATCACAACGCATAATCCTTTTTAACAACTTGTATCGGTATTTGTAAACGCTAGAGACGATTTAGTAATACATGATATTCCCCGGAACCGCAACTCGTACGAACAATTGACTTACACTTTTATCTTCGGTGCAATGTCAATAATTTTAGTCAATGAGAATAATTTCAAAACCATAATTGCGCGAAAAACCCCAAAATTGTTGTATATATATATATATATATATATATATATATATATATATATATATATATATATATAAATATAATATACATTTGAGATCATTGTTTGTAGTTATATATTCACTCATTGAATTTTTCAGTTATTATTTGAATTCGTATTGAATAGTTGTGGAACTTAACAAATATGTGCAGTGAAACCCAAGAATGCACATCGCAGGTGAATTACGAATGCATTGTTGAAATATCCCAAGCAGCAATGGTATGTTATGTTTTTAAATTATAATTGCTTCCTGATGTAATTAGGATTGAAGTAGTTGTGGTTTTGATAATATCACGATATTTGTTATTAACAAATCGTAATGGGATAGAACACACATCTGTGGAAGACTTGTCCAGTACTGCATTAATGGATCAATTGTTTAACTTTTCTAAGTCTCCAATCATACAAGTTTTACCTTTATAAAACATCAGTTGGGAATAGACATACGTTAAAGCGAGAGAAAAGGCTAAAAATTACTTGCACCTACTAATTCCAATGAAACTCATTAGACGAAATTAATCAATTTAATGCAACATAACTTGCGGAAGATGTTCGAACACATTGTTAAAACTTTTTTTGTACTAGTAACATTTCAAAAATATTCTTTTATGGTCGTAGGTAAAAATAGTGTACATTAAGCTAGCACGAGAGTGTCTATCCTGCACTGTCGGGAACTCCCATAGTAGGGTTGGCACCGTCGTGTGAAAATTCCCGCGTGTACCATATCTACCATTTTCGTAGCAGGTTCTGTAATATGTTATTAAAATGATTACTAAACATCTTTTCAAACGATTCAATTGTTCAAATATGTTCAAAAATGTTTTAAACTATTTTCTCAAATCTTTCTAATAACAATTCTAAAACATAATTAAAATGTTACTACACGTTCTTGCAACATATTCAAAATCAAATGTTTGAAACAACATCTCTGGAATTATCGCAGTTACTTTTATTGCCGAAATAATATTGCGGCGGCGTCCTTAAAAACAAAATTAATTGCACAGATATGAAGAATTATAGTAAAACATAGGTAATTCATAGATATAATAAAAAATAGTATATTTATAATGTAACGTCCAAATTTTATCTCTGATGCATTTGGCGACAGCTAATCTCTGTAATAAAAGTTTTGTAAAAACACATTGATAGGGAAAACGGCGCCGTGATAATACATAGCGTGATCACTGTAATGTTATGGTTTACTCCGATAAATTTGTTGTTGATCCCTTTGTATTTTTATTATTGATTTTACTGCATAATATTATCAAGTAGTTTTTGTTATTTGATAACGAACTAATGTTTCATTAAAGGGATCCCTTCCTAAACAAGGAATGCTTAAGAAAATGGTGAAATGCAAGAGAAATTACATCAACGCAGCACGTCCAGCAACATTGAATTTGCAAAACCTTAAATTCCAGACTAATGCAAAATGTATGCAGCTGCAGCTGGAAATGAAGAAAATTTTTTTTGTACGACAGTGGACCAAATGAACGTAATCGTGTTATGATTTTTGATCGTCAGCGTAATTTTCAAATAAGGATAACAGCGTTAGCCTTTCTACCAATCAATGATTTGGAAGGTGCTTTTGATGTTTTTGCCGAAAAACTTCCAGAAACTTTTCAACCTGTTCTCGATTGGTTTGAAGACAATTGTATCATTCGCAGGAATAGTAGGAGAGACGGAAGACGCCCTGCACTATTTGAGGTTGAAATGTGGAATTTACATTAAAGAGTGTTAGATGGCGAAGATCGCACCAACAACCACGCCGAAGCAGCGCATTGCCGGTTAGCAACAGAATTAGGGATGGAACACTCAACAGTTTGGAAGTTCATTGGTGTATTAAGAAAGGTACTGATTGCGAGAGACGTTTTTTATGAGAAGCTCCTGAATTATGATAATAGAAATATACTCGAATTCTTGCGTGGTATTGCACATAATTGTGAGCTTCATTAAGTTTCAGTTTATTTGTTTAATTAGCTTTGATGTCTAATAATAAAGGTAAGCCAGCCTTCGGGTAAATTTATTTCATACAATTCCTTTCAAAACAGTGTTTTAGAGTGGTAGTCAAACACCTTCAGCTTCCATTAATATTTTTTTTATTCGTTATTCTTATGATTGGTGTTGAATACATACTGTAAATATTGTGTATTTTATGTGTATCTTCATATACATTTAGTATAAACGAGTAAAAATTTGGAATAAGAAATTAAGTAATAAAATAAATGTATAACAAAATAATTAAATAATTTGTTCTGATAGTATATAAAGTATTACGTTGTTACAGCGTAAAAAAGGTATAGATGCCCCATTTACAATTGCTTTTAGATTTTATTTTTATACTTTATAAACTTGTTACATTTCTAGTTTTACTTTGGACAATTTAATGCGTAAGCGTGAATGTTAATTTTATACACGTAAAAATATTCCCCCGAATGGGATGCAAATTCATGGCCTGTCATTCACCGATTGAAAGGGCATGGGTTCGGATTCCAATAGGGGGAATCTTTTTATAAATATAAACCTTTTAATTTTATATTTTTATTTTTAACTATAGTATTAAATAATTACATTAATAATTATGAAGCAGGGTTAAGCTGAATAATATACCTTTAGCAATAAATAACATTTCATTCAACAATAGTATTAAGCAGCATTTTGGACCAACAAATAAGAAATAGGCTATGTATGTATAAATACATTACTATAATCTATGAATGCGCTGCGCGCATGTGCGCGCATTCGTTTCGTGTGGAATGTGCGTGTGTCTCACTGTTCGTCAATCGGTGGGTCTGTATTAACATTAACTTAACAAATACTCAACGGAATTTAATGAAACTAAACTATCTTGATTTCATAAAGTTTTAATTAACTAAATTTAATTTAATTTAATTAATTATAAATACTAATCCGCCCAGTAAAATTTACTTACCCATCGCAGAAACTGAAAGCTACATTTGAGTAGCCGAGAATTTCAAGTGACATGTGACAAAAGAAAAGGAAACGTCAGGATTTTAAATGCAGAACGGGGATTTTTGGAGAGATTATTAAACGATTGTTTGCCTCACAACGGATTTTTGTATCTTATGCTTGATGGACGGAGAGATGAATTAACTAGATGGAATACACCCTTCGGTTAATTTAGAGGAATGGAGAACTGATCAGGCATAACACGTTTTAGGCATGCAAAGTGCAGGATCTCAAACAGGAATACACCTTCCTAGACAATTTTGTCTATACTTTTCAGACAACGCTCTAAAAGCAAAAAGTTGATAATTTCTTGTGTGATAGTATGTGTTGGTTAAGTTCTGGAAATGCTTTCAAATCGGTATGCAGCGTAAATTTTTTAGTATTGTGCAGACGGGGTTGAATAACAGTCTGCTAAGACAGAAGGTATTTTGCGGGTACTGTTCTGATACCTATGATCAAAAAAGAAAAGGGTTTGACTCCGGAATAGGTCCGCAAGTATTAGAAAAGGTTCTGATCCAAAATGAGTCCAAAGGAATATTAATAATTTGTTTGTTTTTGGTAGTTTATTGAATATTGTTCTATGTTAGCTTTTCAAGTCTTTGAATTGGTCGTCATCACATAGACAGGGTTATGGAGTGCACTGGGAGTGGTGCCTAGAGATATCCTCGGGGAGGTTGTCCAGAAGTTGTGTCAAAACGGTGGGGTATGTGTGAACTTGCGTTTGGATATTTGGCAGTCACGACGAGGGTGACGATTGGAAGGATGTGTTCCCCAGCAGTTGCTAAACTTTGGGCGAGCAGCGGATTTGCAGAAGGTGGATCTGGGATCTTCGCCACAGTAGAGTCATCGGAAGGAGCGAGTTGCGCTCTCAACAGAAGGAGTCGTGGGTAACCTTGGTGGTGGTCAGGTAAACAAGGGATGTGGGAGTACTGGTTGCCTTCAAGACAAGTCGCATTTTCCTATGCACTTGAATCCAAGATCTCTTACGCAAGGGTATCTTGGTCCTTATGACGCAGGAAATGAAGAAGGTCTGGGAATGGTGGAATCAAGGCGAGGACAGGAAAATTGCGTGAGAGTAATGGTAGGAACTCGAAAATGATCCGCATTCTAAGCTGTGTACGATCCGATAAGGAAGAGGAGGTTTCGATGAGGAGGAGCGCAATAATTGATTGTCAGGGTTTTGAAAGGGTTGAGAATGGTTTGATATGTGGTGATGGATTGCGGGATATTGCGGAGAATTGTGGTGAGCGAGTTGGATTGGGTAGAGCGGAAATAAAGGGTGTAGGTAAAATGGTGGGCTTAGAAGTAAGTGCGGTGTGTTTGTGTTTGGGTTTTGAGGAAAGTGTGTGATGGCGTACATATGTATGAGAATGTTGATGTGGTTGAGACTGAGAAAGCCTTGCATTGGCAACGGTGTTAGAGTAAGTAGGTGCCGTCGGTCGTGCCGCTGTTGAGTCGACGTTGGGCATTAGGAAAATAACCGCGTTAGTAGCACGGAGGCAGCCGTGTGTAGTAATTACGGTTGATATGAGTTAAATGTTGAGATATGATGCGTAGCTGAAGACCTGGTCTCCGCCGAGGTCTAGTTTCACACCCTGAAGAAATAAGGCATGGACATCGGAGAACCAATAGAAATTAGAGCAAACAACGTGTGAAGACTAGTTCTATAATCCTAATCCGTCTACACCCCTCATAACTTTAGTAGTGCCGTTATTTAAGGGTCAACTAATAACCAAACTTATTTACACTCCTACAATAAACAAACTCAAAAACAAATTGGAACTGAGCCACCCGTAGTCAAAAATGATATCCGTCAACAAAGTAATAATCTCAATAACAAAATTTCAAAAACCAGGAAAGTTATATTTAGAAAATAAAATTGTACTGAGATTGGAACGTTAAACCACGTCACCTTCTTTTATTCAGTGCTCTGATTTAAGTCCTAAACGAAACCGAATTTACCGAATTAAATTCATTTTTACATACCGAAATAAACGAATTCGACACAGTACTTTAAATAATTTAATTGAGTCCGTTTAACCGATTACACACCGATAAAATTAGAATTAGATCGTATGCTAGCAGAAAGTATTGTGGAACCGTATTTGTCTTCCGTTGAATTAATACAGAAAAAAGACAGAAAGTCGAGATTTTGTATTGATTTTCGAAAAATTAATTAAATGTCTGTTAGAGATGCATATCCTCATCCATTTATGAATAATATCCTCGTCAAGTGAATACAAGCAAATACCGTTAACAGAACTATGTAAATGTAAATAAAATGGGCTGCAGGTATTTTTTCAACATCTATTAACGATAATTTTCATAGTAAACTGCGTAGACAATTCAATCTAATATCACTTTCCCTTAAAAAATTTCTTGACATGAAATCAAATAAACTTGAAAAACGAATTAAACAAGATTTAAAACGCGTAACTGAAATGCAAAGGAAGTTGCATAGTTGTCAAAAAAAAAAAAAAAAAAATTATTCTTTTCTTTTCCACTTTTGCAGTCATGTATTGCTTTACACTAGATATTTAATTTTTTATTTAGCATGTCGCTATTTGTACGGTTGCCATGCAAGTGGTTATTACTCATCGGAGTTGAACTAATCAGTGTATAATTTTGTGGAGCGCTCACGGTTATACAGTATGGAACGTATGCTCGATTGGTCCAGGCGGTATGGAGGTGGGTGATTTTGCTTATAAATCTCAACATCTATAAATAATTTGGAAGAAGGCAAATAATTAGGAAAGGTCACAAAGGCACAAAGGCGGGCTGTTTGAGCTTTCCAAGATCCTTCTGCCACAATCATGGATTCCCAGCATACATACATACATTACGTATATATGCATGGTAGGATTAAGGATGGGTATGGTTAGGATAGGACCGGAATGAACGGAGTTAGGGTTAGAATAATTAATTATTCCGCAACTAATGTGTAGTGTGAGTGGAAGATTTTTAAAGTTCAGATTTTAATGTGATGACAGGTGTGGTGAAGGATAATATAATGTTGTGGTGATCAGTTATATGTCTACGAATGTTAACCAGCTGGTGGTTACCCTAATGATCATAAGGAGATCGAGTACGAGACTTTACCTAGGTGAATACATTATATTTATACCTTGAGGGAGATATATAATGAATTTTTCAGTAGATTCTTGTTTTTGAGTGAAATGCCAGAGATGACTGCAATCCACATAAAAAGGGTTCGGTAAGGAAGTTATAAAGAGGTAGTGTCCTGTTTGCTAAGGATTTTTAACTCCGGGAAGTAAGTACGCCGGTTATAAGAAGAGACCAAAGGGCAAACTTAACGGAAATTAACCTTTTGCAGGAATAAGACTGTAGATTACTATTAAGTCCATACATATATATATATATATATATATATATATATATATATCAAAGTTTAAATTTTATTTTTCTCCGGGAGTGTATATTTACTCGTTATCATCATCATCATCAAAAACCGCTTATCTCGTATTACTGCTTATTCTTTTTTTAATCAGAAGATTGAAGGCCCTTATATGAGTAATTATCAATTACATCATCACTATCTATATTGCTATCTATGGAAAAATTAGTGACGGCAACTAAACTTGTATTAAGTTTCAGCATTTTGGACCTATAAATATATATTGTATCGGGATTTCGCTTTGGTCATTCGGCGATTTGGTCATTGACGTAATAGACCAATTTTTAAATTCGGCGGAATGGGCGCAGTTGACAAAATGATACTCGGCGTTTTGCTCATGTTCTGCGTTTTAGGCATTCGACCAAATGTCCTAAATCTTGTTCGGCGTTTTGGTCATTGCAGTCGTAATATCCCAACACTAACATTTGGCAGAATTGGCGTAGTTGGCGGAATGCTCGCCCGCGTTTTGGATATTCTGTGAGAAGTTCTAGAGCCCACAAAGCAGTTATCACAATTGACTTAAAATCGCATCAGTTCAGGTGTACATTGAGATAAACGGGCTGGATCGATTTCTGCGTTATTTAATTTTAAATAAGAGAGTGAGCATTTCGACGCAGCACAGGAAACCAGAAAATCTTTGAAACAAAGTTCACTCCACTGTATTTTCAACTAAAAATGTTTTTGCTACAGCCTTAAAAATATCTCTGATTTTTGTTGTTAGTTAGTGGCTCACCTAAACTTCAGCGTGTGTTAATCTGTGTTCGATTAATCATAGGTTTGCTTTACTAAAGTATCTTCTGCCCCGCAGTAACTTTTAATAGTATATCGGTCTCGCAACGTTTTACAATCTTAACCTCCAATTAAATGTTCCATAAGTTAAAAATTTCTTTTAATAAGAATAGTATACTCATGTAATACTACATTTGCATATTATTTTTGATAGGGTAAACTATTTTCTAGAGCGATCTATAGATTTGTTTGTTCTTTTAAAAAAAAATTTTCATCTCTGATCTCTATTTGTTCCCTGTTGTTTTGGGATTTTCGAAAGAAAAACTAGGTTAATTTGGAAATTTGGTACCTTCTTTGATTTTTGATATTTCAATCGTTATACTGGGTTCCCCATACTAGACTATACAATTTAAAAGTCGAATAAAAACTTTCTAATCAAAGTGAATTAACTTTTTAATGGACTAATCTGTAGCTTATTCTGTGGGATTTATGACTAAAGTAAATAACAATTCAAGTTTTAAAGATCAAGGAGGCGCCTGTCTATAAACAACGACTTAAGTGTTTCTGTCAAATATGCGTTATACGCAAACGATATAATTGCTCCAGTTTAACAATTTTCATTGCATTATGAATTATCCGATTCAAGAGCGTGTGTTTTCTGTGGAAGTCTACATTAGAACTGGTTCATTTGAAGAAGTTCTGCGTGCATTTTGACGGCAGTTTGGAAACAATAATAGGGGCGATGCACCAACACGCTTTACAATTGCGGCGTGGGTTCGTCATTGGCGTGAAAAACGTCGAAGAACGGTGCGTACGCCTGAAAATATTGAACGAATGAGAGCTGCCTTTACAAGAAGTCCTAAGAGATCGGCTAATCGGCAATCACTTTCCCTAGGAATATCTAAGGGAAGTATCCACAGAATTCTGCATAAAGATATAAAATTTCACCCCTATAAATATCAAATGGCGCATAAGCTCAGTGATCTAGACAAAGGAGCGAGGGTGACATTTTGTGAAGAATTTTTACATCAGCATCGTGGAGAAATTCATAATTTGCTAATGAGCGACGAAGCAAATTTTCATTTGGACGGTGTTGTTAACAAGCAAAACTTTAGATACTGGGGAGTAGAAAATCCTCACGAACTGTTTACCAAAAACGTCCACAGTCCAAAAGTCGTTGTTTGGTGCGGTGTAGCATCATTTGGAATTATCGGTCCTTATTTTTTTGAGGGTGAAAATAACCGTTCTGTTACAGTTAATTCCGAACGCTACATAAACATGTTGCAAACGTTTCTTATCCCAGAACTAATTAGACGAGGACTAAATGGCGCCATATTATTCCAGCAAGATGGAGCAACGGCTCACACAGCCAGAAACACTATGAGAATTTTGGGAGATTTTTTTGACGGCCGTATAATTTCCCGATTTGGAAATTTGAATTGGCCCCCGAGATCTCCGATTTAACGGCCCCGATTTTTTCTCTGGGGATACCTAAAGCAAAAAGTTTTTGCAAGTCGTCCCGCAACAATTCCGGAGCTGAAGGAGCAGATTCGAAATGAAATTGCAGGAATAAATGGAGATTTGCTTCGCCGAGTGATGATAAATTTTGAACTTAGAATTCAAAAATGCATTGAAGTCGAAGGAGGGCATTTGGAAGACATGATCTTTAAAACTTGAATTGTTATTTACTTTAGTCATAAATCCCAAAGAATAAGCTACATATTAGTCCATTAAAAAGTTAATTTACTTTGATTAGAAAGTTTTTATTCGACTTTTAAATTGTATAGTCTAAAATGGGGAACCCTGTAGTTCTACCGGAATATTCGTTAGTGTAAGATCTATTTTTTTATTAAAATGAATAGCATACACCTTATTCTTTGTAAGTCTAAATAAAATCTTGCACGTAACCAGTTGCATCATCATCATTGCGCGATCTGAATACATTTTGCTTATTATCACTAGACAACTAATGTAATGATACCTATACGTGGGATAGAAAACTAGCGTATAGTTCTGCTATAGTGTGACTATATCTGTGTGACGGTTTCGTATAGTCCAAAACTATTCGTATGTAGTTGAACTATACGCAATTTTTTAGCTATACTACAAGCAGAAAACTATACCCGTATGAACACCCTCATTATAGACTACAAGACAATACCAATAAGAATGGATAGTGAATAGTTGATAGCTCTGGCTTTTTTTCTACGTTCTTGTTTCCTAGCGGCAAGTAGGTGAACTAGTGGAGACTTTATTCATGCATTGGTGGTTTCAACAACAAAAGTGAAGGTTATAAATATTAAAATTTATTATTCTGCTTTATAAGTTTGCTTTTATTTTTGTGGAACAATTATAAACTATATACAGGGTGTATCATTATAGTCTGACTGTTTTAAAAGCTTATATCTTCCAAACGATTCTAGATGAGATGTGGTTTCCACAGTTAGGTTTAAAATTACTGTAAGTTTTGGACACCCTGTATATTTAGAAATATCCTAAGAGCCACACATCTTTCCTTTGTAACGGTACCTTAAAGTTTAAAATCGGTACACATAAAGCGAAGCTAGAGTACTTTAACTGGGATAATTAATAAGTATTAATAATTAATAAGTCTTACAATTCATAATAATCAAGGAGGCGTTAATATGACAAATCACAAAAATACGTATTGATTTCATTGATAAGACGTCACGTTGTGTTTTATATTCAAGCAAACTAAAGTGTTTAATTTTTTTTAAATGCGGTATACACCTTACGAAAAACCTCAAATCTCAGACAATATTTTTATATGCCCAAACTCAGTCCTATGTTCAGATTAGAAGACGATTTAGAAGACATTTCAACAAAAATCCTCCTGTTATAAATACCATAAAAACATGGTTAACCAAATTTAGGAATACTGCTTCTATATCTAGAAAAAGGAGAACTGTAAATGCAAATTTAGAAGAATTTTTACCTGTTTATGAGATGGTAAACAGGAATCCAAGAATTTCAATTAGGTAAATAGCATCAAATTTGGAAATGGACAAAACAAAAGTTTTCAGAAGTCTAAAAGTTCTCAAATTAAAATAAAATTGAAGTTCTTCAGAAAATTAACCATCGGGACTTTGTCAAAAGAGTGTCTATGCGTGAAAATTTAACAGATTTGTACAGAATAGATCCAAATGTTAGGATTATCATGTTTGATGAGACTGCATTTCATATAAATGGACGTGTTAATAATAAACATAACTGTCGGATTTGGGGATTCAGAAATCCAAGAGAATTTCAACAACATGAAAGAGACTCTCCCAAAGTTAATGTTTGGTGTGCGGTATCGTGTGAAAAATTGTATGGGCCCTTCTTTTTGCAGAGGACACAGTTCACGGCAATAATTATACCGACATGTTGGAAAACTTTTTCTATCTCCAGTTAGAACAAGATGGTATTTTAAACCAAAATCTATACTTTCAACAAGACGGGGCTCCCTCCCATTATTCCAACATAGCAAGAGAATCTGTAACCAACAGTTTGGACACAATTTGATTGGTAGGAGTCGACCATTAGAATGGGCTCCAAATCCTCCAGACCTGACTGTTCCAGATTTTTTGTAAAGGGATATGTGAAAGATATGGAATACAACCCGATGTCTGCAACTATTGGGGAATTATAAAATAACATATGGCAAGTAATGGAAAACATTCCTCCTGAAATATTGGCAACAGCATTTCACAACCTAATGGTTCGATTCCACAAATGTATAGACCAAGAGGGCAGACACATCGAATATTTGTTTCAGTGCACTACGAAATGTTCTTAGTTGTTTATTATTTATCACTTTTAGTTACTAGCCGGTAAAGTTGTGTTTATGGCGATTGCAATGTGAATCATTGCAGTATCTTAGTTAAAGTTTTCTAGCTTCGCTTTCTGTGTACTGATTTTTAAACTTTAAGGTACAGTTGCAAAGTAAAAATATGTGGCTCTTAGGATATTTATAAATATGCAGGGTGCCCTACTTAAAAAATAACATCTACTGTCTTCTGAAAACATGCCACTTTTATAGCGGGCAAACCGGAAGTATGCCATTTATATCAATTTTTCGTAATGGGTTTTCGGTGGTGGCAAGTGAAGCTTGCCCTCAACGAAATCCAGCACAAAAATTAAGACTCGTTTGGAAATATATTTATTAATTGTATTTATAAGTTACGGTATTTTATGTTATTGCAATGCCAACTCCTGGGCGATAAACGGATAACGGGTTCTTCGTCACAGGGGTTGAAGCGGATTAAATGGATTCGGGCGCCACCCAAAGATTAGCTATTGTCCAGGCGGTCTTTGGGTCCACTCCTGAACTTGTGCGGTTTCCAAACGGGTAGCTCGGGTTACCCAGTGGAGGATAAATTCAGGGTTGAGTCCTCACGGTCGAAGATGTACCTAAAACTTAATTAATATGGTTGGAAGGCGGATACGGTAGACAAAGGTCACAGGTCCCCTTGACAAACAAAATTCCTTCACCAATGATGGATGAAAATGAATAATTCTTAATAAATATTAACTCTGTGAATTTATTTAAATCTCACTAATTACGGGTTAACCAAGATGGTGCGTGATAGCAAAGTAATTTTTTGCTAGTTATCGAAACAAATCAACTAGGTTTCGCAGTTAATTACAGAGCAAGTCTTTATTAAGTTTAATTGGATTAAACAATTGTTCAACTATTCTTTACCTCATATCAATTTACAATATTGCAATTTTCGCTACGTACGCAGTGAGAATGAAGGAAAGATTTTTGTGAAAGCACAAACCTATATAGAGTACGACATTAAAAGTGGGGAACGGCTGGAAATTCCATAATTTCATCGATGAGGCGACAACGTAACAATTTGTTTTAAGTAATATTAAATCAATTAACGAGCTAGTATTTATTCAAACGTGATAAAACTATTATTTGTAAAATCACAAAGCGATTAATATAAAATTCGGCCAATTTCTATTAATAAAATCACTTATTCTATCCAACGGTTTAATTAGTAATTAGTAAACTTCTATCAACTCAAAATCATGCAATTCCAGAAGCTGATTACTATTTGACACATCTGTCGGTGTTTGCATTATTTAAAATACATAAAATTTTACACAACAGTAAAAGATTACATTCCTTTCATTGTAGTTGAAATTCATAGAAAGTATTTCAGATTTAACTTTACTTATATGGAAATTATTATTATTTAACAATGCAATTTTTACTAACTACATTAACTAATTTATGAGGACAGTGTTAATTATTACTTGTTTATTTTAATTTAAAACCCTCTTAATTAGATTGATCGGATTTTGCAGTCAATTCGAGTGCTTTCGTTTCTTATCATCTCTAATATAAAATAAAAGGTTTTGAATGTATTTTCCATTTAACATGTGTGTTTGAATATAAACTGTATTACTACTTATCAAGTTTTAATTTCGGAATAACACAAAGAAAACTTTTATTTATATTAACGGTTCTTTATAGTACTTGATAAGTTTTAATTTTGAAACAAAGAAACATTTCTATTTTCAATTAACGGCTATCTTTAAATTTTCTTCTTATCAATATTCAACGGTGCATAATTAATTAATTTACGGACTTAATTATTGTTTGTTATTAGTGAAGTAAAACGAAAAAAAAAAAATCTTCACAACAACAAAACTTACAGTAATTTTAAACCTAACTGTGTTTTTTAATCATCTTCAATTAAAACAAAAACATATGGCTTTAGAAAATGTCCGACAAGAATTTGGACACATACATTTTTATTAACGATTAATTGAAAACTTGATTAAAAAAATAACAGAACTGTCCTTTAACAAATAATATAGGAAATAACAATAATATCAATGTATTTTAAATAATTTTATTATCTCTTACTTACAAAATGTATAAGAGGGCGTATATTAATTTCTTAAATTAAAACAGTAGGTAACATAATTGTACTTACAAACTAAAAATTATCATTATTATAAGTTTTTGTTATGAACGAATAAGTTCAAAAGTAAATATGTAATTAAAAATTATTATTAATTTTATTAAATACATAAATAAAACGTTTACCTCGAGTAGGATTTGAACCTACGACCTGTACATTGCTGGAGTACCGCGCTAACCAACTGCGCTATCGAAGTACAAGCCCCACTCGATGTAAATTTTGTCTTTATGTATGTAGAACTGATGTAAATTCTAAATTTAATGAGATAACAATCAAACTACATATTAATGGAATGTGAGCCTGCAATATCGTAAGGATTCGCACACACCAAAGCAACTTGACTGATATTAAATTATTATAAGTTTTTGTTATGAACGAACAAGTTCAAAAGTAAATATGTAATTAAAAATTATTATTCATTTTATTAAATTCATAAATAAAACGTTTACCTCGAGTAGAATTTGAACCTACAATCTGTACTTTGCTAGAGTACCGCGCTAACCAACTGCGCTATCGAAGTACAAGCCCCAATCGATGTAAATTTTGTCTTTATGCATGTAGAACTGATGTAAATTCTAAATTTAATGAGATAACAATCAAATTATATATATTAATGGAATGTGAGCCTGCAATATCGCAAGGATTCACACACACACCAAAGCAACTTGACTAATATTAAATTATTATAATTTATAAGTTTTTGTTGTGAACGAACAAGTTCAAAAGTAAATATGTAGTTAAAAATTATTATTCATTTTATTAAATACATAAATAAAAAGTTTACCTTGAGTAGGATTTGAACCTACGACCTGTACAGTTTAAAAAGTTATCATCTACATCTTCATTAAAACATTGATTTTTCTATTTTTACCAGTGGTCGTTTTAAACTGGCATTATTGAGTTTTAAAATATAATAAGTGCGCAACCTTATGTACAGTTGAAGTAAAAAATCTAAGTATTGAAAAATTGGGACAGGTATGTACATAATTAATTTGCCTACTAAGTACGCATAAACTTTTACCAGGGTTATCTATAATTCATAATTCTATGTTTTCACTAAATATTTTTTCCATGTAGTACACAAACTGATAAAAATTTTCAGACTACTAAACACTGAAGTTTTTGTTTCAAAAACTTTATAATGTACAAATAAATTCGAATCGTCTACTTGAAGTTGACTCGATATTTGTTATTAATAGATTAAAATTCTTGTTTGTGGAAAAATCTAACATATGTGTTAATATTTTACTAAAGTCTTCCAAACAATTCATATCACTGGTATGTACGAAACGCATAACAAAGGTTTTTTTAAAAGCACGAGCAAATTGTATGGGAGTAGGGTTTACACAATTCCCATTTTGCTGCCCAATATTCCCAAAATAATTCTCCAAACAGTCTTGGTTTAAGCGCCTTGTTAAAATAAATGTAAAATCTTTTGCTTAAAGAACTGAAACCTATTAATTTATTTAACAACTGAAGAGTTTCACATAAAGAATTATTTGAAATATATCCCCTTTAAATGCTATATTGTTTTCCTGAATTTAAATTTGAAGAATTAAGGATGTCAAATATTTTATCAAATATGGCCTTAAGAGTGGCAGTACGTTTCATAGGTTTCAAGAGCAGCACTGTATTACTGACAATTTGTGCCGCCAAACAAACTCTCATTCTTTCAAGTGTAATTGGATTAATGTGAGCTTTGGTTAATTTGGGAGCTAACCTATTCATAAGCCTAGAATCTTTTCGTAAAAAGTCACAATATCTGCCCATACTGCTCTGCAATCATCCCACATATACATTATGTTTAAAAGATTATTCCTAAAAGCTTTTAACATATTGGGAGGATCAAAGAAATTAAAAATATCTTTACCTCCTAAATTAAATTTTGGGTCTGCAGAGGTAACCCCAAAATTTTGCCAATTCTAAGCAATTAGACCCCATATCTGTAACAAAACAGACTACGTGCAGCCCTATTTCAGATAAAGATATGATGACATCATTTAACAAATGCTTAATGTCTTGATAATTATAACTGGCAGAGGAAAAAGTACATGCAATTGGTTGCTTCCAAGCCGATTTTATTCCTCCTATCATAAAAACACTTACTGACGAAGCTGGTTTAAAATTAGAAGTTTTTCCATTGTCCTCAATACCAATTATTGAATCTATGCTACAATTATAAAACAAATTTGATTTTACAGACATTTCATCTAAACATAAACACATATTTCATCGAGGGCTTCCATTTGATCCACCTTTAGTTTTAGGAACTGAAATAATGTTGGATTTACCCCAGGAGAAACTTTAATTTGTTGTACATACCTACACAGTGACCTATAAGATGGCAAACAAATTATAGTTTGTAATTACCTGTAACATTTGGGACTTAAAAAAAACAGAGAAATAGCAAATTGTTTGAACTCATCACTGTATATTTTGCCATGATCAGTTTTTCTCAAAAGTACCAACTGACTCTTGACAAAATTTGCAATATCTTTGGTAAAAAACTTATCGCACTGTTCTTTAAAATGTTTTTCACTCTCGATTTTTGCAAAGTTAATTTGAGCTTCTTCTTGAGTTCTGCATTTTCCACTTTTAATTGCTCAACTGTGAAGCGTAATTTCTCTTTGCGTGGTGTTCTGGCACTGAGAATACTACTTGTTTGGGTTTCAACTGGTGAAAGTAAAGGTGGAGTTGATACAGTGGTTGTTGTTGGTAGAATTATTAGTTGGATATACTTGTAGTATTTGATTCTTTTTGATGGTCCAGAAGATTCATAATCACCTAAACTTGTACCTGACCTTTTGGTGCCTGATGCACTTGGTTGAGTAGGATCTGTAAAAAAATATTTTATATTCTTAATAAATCAGAGCTATTAAAAATAACACATACATACATAGAAAGTTCAACGTTGAACATGTACTTATTGATTATATTCTTGGGTAGGTAAATAGTGAGGAGAAAATATGTTAGGTATATTAAAATAGGCTTACCATTAACAGAAATAAGCTTTTCTTGGGGGTGACGAAGACCATCACCACGTACTTCAAGTACTGCTTGTTCAATCAAGATTATCTATGCTGTGGGTAACACCCTAAGAAAGACGGGTTATGTAATATACGACTGCTATATATTTTAAATTCAGGACTTAAACACGTATGTCGATTCTAAAGTCAATGCGCATGACGGTGTCAGATGTCTTCTTGGCTATTTAACCTCAAATTATTCTTCGTATTTCGTTTCGTATAATCGCATCGTGTTTTGCAGTTATAATAATTTATCTTTCGCTTCGTAATTTATTAGTTTCCATTGCATTTGTAAACAACAGTTTTTTTCAAAACTATTATTATTAATATCCACTATTACGAGGTAAGTTTATAATGCAAAATGTATTTCCAATTGATTGAATGCATTTATTTTGCAGCAAATAATGATGTCATTAAAAGGTAACTCTTAGAAAAGCCAAACTCAAGTAATGTTAATGAGTATACTGCATTATTTCGAAATGGAACGTGATAACAGGGGGCCAAGTTTACCTTTAACTTCCATTATCCAGATACGCTAATAATTTTCACTATTTAAATTTGACAGCGAGGCTTAAATTTGAAAATAACCTAGAAACATTGACGATGTTTTGTTGGTATTCAAAATTACTAACTATATGAACCAATAACGACATACGTTTTTAAAATCTTAAACTATGCTTTACTAAAAGAAGAGTCATAAGACACTTCTCGCCGGCCCGACCATATACACCCACACCTTTGAAACCATTGCCGGCACCTGAAAATCAAGAAACATAAGTATTTTATATATGATAGGAACCTACTTCCATTATAATAATAAAACCTATTATTATTATTATTATTATTATTATTATTATTATTATTATTATTTATAAGAGAAGTGATTATTTATGATGGAATGGCGCTTTTAGTTTTGTTGGCATATTTTTTAGAAAAATAAGGCTAGCAAAATGTGTAAAAACTAAAGTCTCTAATGTTATATAAAACTCTCTTCAAAGAAAATATTAGATGCCTCAAAATCTAGTGAAATAATGAAATATTTCTCAAGCTACCTACTATTACAAAAAAAAAACGCACAGACAGAAGAATGAAGAATATAAAATTAAAAAAAATTTAGTAAACTGTGTTATTTTAAAACGTATCCCACTTAATTATGTTATTTCGATACTTGGAAGACTTACCGTATTTCGTCCTTAGGTATTCTAAAGAATTTCACACTTTGTTTACCACTATTTCATGCGTTCTGTTGGTACAGTTTTTATAAATTCAACGCATTTTTCCAACTCGCATGAAACGACTGAACTACAGATATTATTATACAAACCACTATAAAGACTCTGCAGTGACTTTAGTACAAACAGGAGGAATGTCTTTGATGAGCTTTTGAATAGAACACACGTGTTATGAGAGAGAGTTTTTCTTAGACATTCCATACGCCTTTACCGATATCATTTAAAAAGTACATACGACGTATGAGAAACGAGTACTAATACTTTATTTAAGTAACTCAACAATCTTTACATCGGAAGTGTGTGGTTTGAACCGCACAGATCCGGTCTCGGAGAAGCACCAATCAAGATGTTGGACGAAGAGAGCGAATACGAAGAGGATCCCGTATACAAGATGTCGGACGACAGAGGATCCGGGTACGGAGGAGGACGCATCGACCACGAGACGTTCCTCAAGCTAAGTCAAGCGACTTAAGATCATGCAGAACAGGTATTAATCAACTGCGAACAACTACAAACCATTAACCAACAACAGGTAAAAATCATGGAACTACAAGCAAGTATAGAAACGCTCAAGGCTCAATACGAAGCAATCGTAGCAAGACTTGACGAAATAACAAATGCAAATAAAACCTTCAATAAGAGCGTAGAAGTTCGCGCAGAAGAACATCGCGACAATGAAAAGTCCCCGCGTCCTAAGAAGAAGAAGCACAACGGGAAGAAGAAAGGAACCGATGAAACTCCCACCAAAACATCAAGTAAAGAAACCAGAAAAAACAAAAAACTCCACGACAGGATGGCACAGCAGTTTCCCAACCAGGAAATGACGAAGACGTTCTCTCCGAAGAGGAAGCGTATAAGACCATCACGAAGAAAGACGGTGTCAAGCGGCAACGGGCGGATGCCGAAGTGCAAGGTCCAGAAATGCCCGTCCGAAAAGGAAGAATCCCGCCACCAATCCTCCATCAACAGGAGAATTACTCCAAGATGATGAAGAAACTAGCCTCTGGGATAACACCAAACGCAACAAGAACTTCCAACGACGGAGTCAGAGTGATCCTTAAGACCCCTGAAGAATACAGGACGGCAACAACTGCACTGGACAACATCGTCGTGCAGTTCAACGTTTACCTACTAGAAGAGGCGAAACCACTATAGGTGGTCATCAAGGGCATCCCGCAAGACGACGAGATGTTAGGCACGGTCCGGAATGATCTCAAATCCGTGGGGTTTGACGCCCAAAAAGTCAGCAGAATGTTCGCCGGACGCGAACACAGAAAAACCTCCATAGCACTGGTCCGCCTCGAAAGGAGCGAAAACGCCAAGTAGATCTTCAACATCACGACGATCGGATACTTGAGGGTGCCCCACAAGAAAAACGGAATAGGACAGTGCTACAAGTGCCCATCTAAAAATATCAAGGAAAGGAACGCCCCCATACCAACATCATTCATCATCATCATCATCAACCAGCCAGTATAGTCCGCTGTCGGACATAGGCCTCCTCAAGATGCTTTCATATTTCTGTCCTGAGCAGTTGCAACCCAGTTTGTTGAGATCTTCTTCAAATCGTCAGTCCAACGGGTAGGTGGTTTTCCTGGATTTCTCTTGTCAGCTCTAGGTCTCCATTCAATGACTTTTTTCGTCCACATAACATCTCTTTATCTCTCCACATGGCCGGTCCATCTCCACTTTAATCTAGCTATCCTTTCTATTATGTCTTCAACTCCCGTTCTTCCACGTATGTCCTCGTTTTTCACTCTATCCTTTAGTGTTATCCCCAACATCGCTCTTTCCATCCTCCGTTGTGTAATGCTTAGTTTTCTTATTGCTGTTTTTGTTAGGGTTAGAGTTTCACATCCGTAGGTAAGTGCTGGTAAACCGCATGTATTAAAAGTTTTCCTTTTTAAACTCATCGGGATGTTGTCTTTGAAAATATATCTAAATCTACCATATGCCGCCCAACCTAGGTTAATTCGTCGCAGGAGTTCACATGTTTGATTGTCCCTACTGATTTTTATTTCGTGCCCCAAGTATATATACTTTTCAACAAGCTCTATGTCTATACCTCCTAAGTGTATGTTTCCACAGGGAACCAGGTTTGTCATTATTTTTGTTTTTCTGTAGTTTATACTTAGACCTACCATTTCTGTTGCATTTTTTAGTTCTTGTAGCATTACATTACTTTCGCCAAAATCGTCTGTAAACAACACTATATCATCGGCGAAACGAAGGTTGGTTAATTTTTCGCCGTCTATGTTTATATATTTGTCCTCCCAGTTTAAGGTTTTAAAAGCGCACTCTAGAACTGCCGTAAATAGTTTGGGGGATATGGTATCGCCTTGTCTGACTCCGCGTTTGATATCTACTTTTTGTGTCGTCTCATGAAATTTTATGGTAGTTGTTGCCTGTTTATATATATATTAGTGTATCGATAATCTATCCTGGGTCTGTTGTACTCAATGGTCTTTTCGATTAGTGTTTTAGAGTTTGGAGATGGTCGTTTGTCCCATATCCGTTTCGAAAGCCTGCCTGCTCTCGCGGTTGACAGAAATCAAACTTTGCCTCTAACCTAGACGTTAGTATGCGGGTGTATAGCTTATAAAGAGTTGTAATGCTTCAGCTACAATACCATCCTTCCCAGGTGCTCTGTTACTTTTCATCTTCTTTAGAGCGTGGTAAAGCTCTGATTCGGTAATATTCGGTATGTCTTCTGATCCCTGATTTTGTATTTTCTCTCTGTTATGTGGATTCAGGTTTGGATATGGGTGGTTGTTTGTATATAACTTGGTAGAATCTTTCCACAATATGTATTATATTTTCCCTATTTGCTGTAAGATTTCCTTCTTCGTCCTTAAGCTGAAGAATTTCTCTTTTACCATCCGCTAATTGTTTCTTTAGAACTTTCATGCCTTTGTTTTGTTCAATACTTTGGACTATTTTATCGTATTTATATTTTCGAAGGTCTCTTTTCATTTTCTTGGATATTTCTCTGTTGATTTCTCTTAGTTTTTTTCGGTCTGTATTTGGTTTACTTTTTAGTGCTGCCCGGTCCTCTATTTTGTTTGTATTTGGGTAGCATTTTTTCTGTGCTTCTTTTATTGCCTCCACCATAGTTTCATTTAAGCTGTTGATATTTTCCTCATACCAACACAAGTAAGAAAACCGACAAGGATAACCGATACAGGGATAAGTTACGCTCAGATGGCAGCAGGTAACAAGAAACAGACACCTGAGGAAACAGAAGACGAAGACTTCGCGCTCATCATGAAGATAGTGAAGGCACTCAGAGCTACGAAACAAGTTAAAGAATAAACTTCTAGAAGAGGAAACACAAAATGTCGCATAATTTAAGCGGCCGACCAAATCACGAACAGGAGACAACGACACCGAGGTGACCTGAAGCACAAAAGCTGAAGATCGTCTCAGGAAACAACCACAAAGGTATAGGTATATTTAATGTATTTGTTACAGGTACATGGAATCTACAGATATCACGAAACGCCAATACCATGGAGGTATAGTGGGCTAGACCAGTAATACCGGAAACAGATAACGATGACCGATACTACAAACACTGGCGACAATCGATGTACCGATTTTTATTGGCCAGACTAGTCACGTGGTGTACGGCCGCTGTTACGAGGCAAATTTTCTTTGTTGACGCTTAACCAGCGTGTGTTTTGTATTTAGATTGTCTCGTTTTTGCGTTATAAGAAAGTAATTATTGATGTTAATTTAGTTTCTTGTAAATATAGTGTAAATACAAACACAGAGTGTTATAATAACATTAAATCGTGTGGTGTAACGGGGTCCCCTAAAACACTATTTTGTTCATTCGCAGTTTTGTTGCCGCGCTACTTTGGAGTTTTTTGGAGGTACTGCATATTAAGGAGTAAACACAATAATGAGATATTTTTGTAGTAAGTGCATACATTTTTGGCGGGTTTGTATTATTAGCACAGGAAATTCAAATGTTTTGTTTAAAATCGATTACTTATGAGGCATTTTATTGAAATATGTTTTAATTTGGTGTTTTATGAGAAAGCAGAGTAGCTGCTATATATGTTATACCTAAAAAATTTGTGTTTAGGACAGTTTTTTTTTAAATGTAAGTTTAATAAACAGTCGCAAATAGACTTTATAATTGCATTACAGTATTTTTAGCAATTTTTTTTATAAAAAATTTTAATATATCGAGTTTTGTTAATGCTTATTCGTAAAAACCATTTATTTGTAATATTAAGTTTAGTTTAGAACAATGCAGCCTAAAGAACAAAACCAAGACAATATGAGAAATAAATATTTGATTCACATGCAACATTATGACTACATATCCAGTTCATACTAAATTCTATTTATTATTACAGATAATAGTTTAACTACTAAAATTTCCTAACAATAACAATAATTATTCAATCAATGCCTACATCTACTTTATGATAGATAATTTAAAGTACAAGTGGATATAAAGGTGGTTAAAACACGCGCGATATTTAGAGTAAGTGTTTTAAAGACCAGATATCCACGAATACTTTACTCTATTTTTTTTATTGGTGCACCTTGAAATCATAAATACTAGTATTATTACTACAAAAAATGGAAATAAGAACTAATAATGTAAAATATGTAAATAAAAATTAATATATCTAACAATACTAACTGTACTTTCTATTATCATTTATAAAATTAAAAGTGTTAAATAATGTTTAAATAAAGATTTTTAATTTGTTAATAATATTTTATTTGACGTTACAAGGTACTCCTGTCAGATCAATAATCAAAATATTGTGATTTAGACTTAACGTTTCTTGAGACGTTGATGTTGCCATGGTAACTTTAACCAACGCGCGTTTTTGAAAGTTCAATTTAATCACGCTAAGCCGTGCTTTAAAGAGGTAAAATAGGGCACAAATAAAAAAAAATCGTATAAGTCGCAGTGTAATTGCCACTTTGACAGTGGCAAAGGTTAAATACAATTTTCACTTAGACAAATGCACTTACTACAAGAATATTTCATTTATGTTTTTACTCCTTAATATGCAATACTTACAAAAAACTTCAAACGTAGCACGGCAACAAAACTGCGAATGAACAAAATAGTGTTTTAGGTGACCCCGTTGCACCACGAAATTTAATGTTATTATAACACTCTATATTTGTATTTACACTATATTTACAAGAAACTAAATTAACATCAATAATTACTTTCTTATAACGCAAAAACGAGACAATCTAAATACAAAACACACACTGGTTAAACGTCAACAAAGAAAATTTGCCTCTTAATGGCGGCTAGTGACGTCATGACCTCTTAGTTGTGAGCTGTCAGTTGTGATCATTTGTCTGTGCGAACGAAGTGAAGATTTATTTCAAGAGTTATCCAAAAAAAATCCCAGGTTGTCGTGTTCCTGAATGCAGGAATCGTAGCGAAGACGGCCATCGATTATTTAGTGTGCCCATAGCCAAAAATGATGACCAGAGAAGAAAAGGTGTGGTTAAATTTCATTAGCAGAAGGGAATTACCGGCAAGGGCTTCAATTTGTGAGGTCGGTAATATTGTTTTGGCGTTAAAAATCGTAATGTGGGTACTATTTCGTTACAATTTGTATTTCTTATTACACTGTCTTTTCAGGTACATTTTAATGATGATCAGTTATAAATTATAAGGAGAATGTTTTAATTTATCCCAAGTTAGAAGTCTTCCATTATTTCTTGAGTGCCGAAGAATATTTAAGAAAATTCAAATTAGACTTATTAAGTAATCAGAATCATTATGATGGCATTTCAAAATCATTTCTGTTGCACTGTGCTTTTAATGTAGGTATTTGCCTTGCTAATGCTGGAGAAAAACCAGGTTTGTTTTGCATTAAAAATATATAGCAAGGAAAAGGTAAAAAAAATAAAATCTACCGAGTTTGTTGGAAGCAGCAAGTGTTGCTATCTGTGCACTTCTTAAGAATATTAAATAAGTGGCTTGTATTTTTGAAATAAAAAATAACGACTTGCACTTTGTATTTTAGTAATTATTTGTACAACTCGTTTTGAAAGTCAGAAAAAAGAGACCAGCATGGGAAAGGATTTCTTTGCCTGACAGTTTTGAGTAAAATCTCATTGTTTATGTATGAATAATATGTATATAAACAATGCTAAGTATTACGGTACTATCTGACACCAACACCTTTTCTTCAATTCAAATTTCCCGCCATTTATGGAGTAACAATGACGTCAATTGCGGTACTTTGTCTATATAAGAACTCTAGTCACGTGACTTGTCCCTTTAAATTAGAGCCCACTACCCATCTCTCTCTAATTTTGTTGTCTTTTTCTTACTGTTTCTTCTTTCAATGTTTATTCTTTGGCTCTATTGCCATTTTCAATATCAACATAACCACGCGGGATATATAGTCTGCGGTTGGTTATCGTTTTCAAAAAGTTATGAAGTACGCAAATGGCTGAAACAAACACTTCTACTTTTTCTATTATTCTTCATGCCTTGGACAAGCGATAATTAAAAATTCTTTTTTCTATACCATGATTTACAAATGGGTACGGTTTCATAATATACGGTTTGAGCAGAAAGGCATCCCTAGCTACCACACAGTGGGGTACAGGCAACGTTCTATGTGGTAAAGGTTCAATTTGAATGTTAGCTTCATTTGTCACAATTACACAAAGGAAGCCAACGTCCCACTATTTTCAAATTTGATAATAATTAAAAATTATTATTAATTTTAAAATTAATAATAATTTTAATTACATATTTACTTTTGCGCTTATTCGTTCATAACAAAAACTTTATTATAATTAATAATCATTGATGATAATTCTTATAATAAATAGGTATGATTAATTTTTTAGACAATTAAATCGGCTTCATTTATTAACCTGTTTTTTTTCATGGATTATTTAGATGATTTGACATTTGAAAGATTGTGTCATTTTGACATTTCATTACTGTCTTGATGCTGTGCAGGAATGGTACATGATTTTTGCAATTGTTGAAATTAGCGTAAGCTGTAAAATACTTTTCATGGAGAATTCAATTTTTTAAAGAAAAGTTCCTGTATAGTTTTCACCTAAAATAATTAGAGAAGCATAAATTCGAGAGTTTATCATTTCTCATTGGATTTCCGATTGTGCGTACGATGATTCACCACCCGGTAGATGCTAATTAGAAAAAAATCCAAAGCCGGTCGCTCCTACAAGATATCGATAATACAGTTTCAATCCTATTTAATTAATTTTTAATCTTATTTTCTTTATACTACGAAACTTTATGAAGAAAAGTTATGTAGAATTAAATTTTCCTTAAAAATGTATGTGTACACATTTTTTTATAAAATTACTCGTTATTCAGATATTGATAAAATTTGAACTAACGCTCAAATTTTACCTTAGGATTTTTTTTGCCGCTAAATTATCAAAAAATTGCACAGAATATAGGCACGTTGGTACTGTTGTTGTAGAATCATCGTGGAGACTAACAGACATCCACGCACATACACTCACATACACACACACACGCACGCACACAGACAAGCATATACGCTCACACGCACACACTCGGAAACACGCACATACGCGCCCTTGAACACACACACACACACACGCACACTCTCACACATGCGTAAACGCACGTTGGTGCTGTTGTAGAGTTATCGTGGATACTAGCACACACACACACACACACACACACATACACACACACACACACACGCACACACACACACGCACACCGACGCACCACAACACACACACACACACACGACACCACACACACAACACACTACACACACACACACACACACACACACACACACACACACACACACACACACACACACAACTAGCGGTATTATCGCTAGACCAAGCAAAATCCTTCGATAAAGTTGACCATAAATACCTATTCAAAGTAATGGAAAATTTCGGATTTGGTGAAAAATTTATACATCACATAAAGTTGCTGTACAATGGAGCAGTTGAAGTTGCTAAAGTGAAAAATAAGTTAACCCCAAATATCCCACTTCATTGTAGCATCAGACAAGGATGTCCAATATCTGGGCTGCTGTATGTAATTTCACCGGAACCTTTTTTAGAAACACGGAAATAACTTAGTTGGAGTTAAAATACTAGGTAGCGACCAAAGAACAGCTCTAGCGGCCTATGCTGACGATTTAACTATAGTAACTAGTTGTGAAATTGATTTACAACAACTGGCATATTCAATTAAGAAATACGAAAAGTACTCAGGGGCCGTACTCAATCAAAATAAATCAGCAGGGTTTTGGACAGGGAAATGGAAGGACAGGGCCGATTGTCAATGGACAAATAAAAATGTTAAAATACTGGGCGTAAAATTTACACAAAACAACAATAAAGTATTACACCAATTTTAGCGAAATTGAAGAAAACCTCAAACTAAAATGTGCCAGGTTGAAGCCACAGATGTTATACTTATCACTATATGGAAGAGTAGCATTAATCAACAAATTTATTGCACCCAAAATTTAGTATCAACTACAAGCACTGCGTTTTAAAAATCAACAACTACAACAATTGCAAACCATTCCAACAAAAGCATTTTGGGGCGGACGAAAACATTAGGTATCCAACAGTAACCTATGTCTCCCAAGGCAAATGGGTGGATTAGGATTAGTACACCTCAAAACTAAACAAAATTTGTTTCGTAGAAATCTGGCAAAAAGATATCTAACAGAACATGAACCAAAGCATTCGAAAAGCTTATTTAGCCGTGAACTAAGCAGACATAGAAAGTACAACTTAACATGGCAAAATTTTTTGTTACGTAACGAAACATACACATGTAAATATCTTGACACATCAAAAACAACTACTACGACACTGAAAGTAGGACCATCCAATTATCCCGTTATAGCACAAGATGTACTTGAGATACCCTTAACAAATAACATTCAGTTAGATGTGATAAAAGTATCATCCCTGTGGAAAACATTAAATATCCACACATACAGAGAAATCGATAAAACTGATTTAAGCAAAATACAATCCAAAGGACAAAAACGTGAAATGCAAACAAACAGCAAATAAAACAACTGATACAGGATAAGCATCAAAAGCAGTTACAAATACATGGTCCACAAAACAAACCAGTGAACTTCAACTCTACAATTCTGAATAAAAAAAACCCTTTAGAGGATTTAGAGAAACACAAAAAAATAGTAATAGAAGTAGTACTTAAGAACCAGCTTGGTATCACAGAGCCCTTAAAACATGCCTTAACCAACGATCATGTATATTGGGAAACATTCACACAGTGGCCTACTTTAGGAAGAGAAGGATCAGCCGCATGGAGGTTGGCGAAGGGAAGACTTACAGATGGGGTCTTTCTAAAAAAAAGTGAACTATCCGAAAGTGATATATGTAATAGATGCAAATATTTGGCATAATATGGTAGAATGCAAAATGACTACTGCAATATGGGACACAGCAAAAGTTATATATCAAAACATAACTGGGACAAATATGAATATAAAATAAATAAAAGGGAGTAAACAAAAAAATAAAAAAATCACCAATTAACAAATTACGTGCGAAACGAGGCTAAAGGGAGCATTTACAAAATATACATACAGGAAGTAAAAGAAAAAATGTATCATAGCTGAACCTAGAAAGTACTATCTTGGGAGCATTAAAAATCGACTAATGGTCGAATATATATGGCTTAATGTAAAAATGACATCCAAACTTTCAAAGACGTGTGGTGTAGACAAAATGTGCTCTGTAGAGTGCGAGAAGATGAAATTACCTTTAATTACAATTAAACATATACAGTAAATACGAATATCTTAATTAATACCTGTAAATAGTTTTTTAATAAATAAACGATGCTAAAAAACCATACACACACAAACACACACACGCACACACTCACACACACACACACTCACACACACACACACACACACACACACACACACACACACACACACACACACACACACACACACACACACACACACACACACACACACACACACACACACACACACACACACACACACACACACACACACACACACACACACACACACACACACACACACACACACACACACACACACACACACACACACACACACACACACACACACACACACACACACACACACACACAACACACACACACACACACACACACACACACACACACACACACACACACACACACACACACACACACACACTCACACACACACACACACACACACACACACACACACAACACACCGCGCACGTACGACACCACACACACACACACACACACACACACACACACACACACACACAAAATATACATACAGGAAGTAAAAGAAAAATGTATCATAGCAGAACCTAGAAAGTACTATCTTGGGAGCATTGAAAATCGAATAATGGTCGAATATATATGGCTTAATGGAAAAAATGACATCCAAACCTTCAAAGACGTATGGTGTAGACAAAATGTGCTCTGTAGAGTGGGAGAAGATGAAATTACGTTTAATTACAATTAAAGATATACAGTAAATACGAATATCTTAATTTATACCTGTAAATAGTTTTTTAATAAATAAACGATGGAGATATCCATTTTTTCACAAACTTACTGCTTTTAAAATTTTACTGAAATGAAACTGCTCTGTTTACAATCAAACTGATTGTTGTACTAATGGTATAAAATGTGAAATTTTACGATTATGACAATCGCAGAACCTTCGCATTGCAAGGAGTACTTGATTCCGCGAACTTTACCAGTGATCCTCGTAAAACCTAATATAACACTACAACACGCAACAGGGTATTTTATTATAGCGCGTCCAAACCACCAAACTCAGTATGGGGCTTATGGAAAAACAGTGCAGGATTGCCAAACTTATTATGCCATTAGATTACTGCACCTATAATACCGTATTACGGTTATAATAATCCTATATCTACCGTACGAGAGACACAATTTCAAAATTTATAAAAATGTTTGCAATGTAATACAAATTTAGATAAATCTGCAATGTACTTATGAATATACCGATAAAGACTACCCTTAATGTATACAAATCGAATCTTTGAACTGTATTTTTTAGAAAAGGGAAGTATGCGTATGTAATGTAGGGATACATTACATGGCAATATGATGGGTTAGATTTCCCTGTACATGGGATTGTGAAAGAAGCTCTATAAGCAACAGCATGAGCAAAAAGTAACATTATCCTTTGACTACGGCAGAAGTTTGCAGTATATAAACAAAATAACAATTTTATTAAAGTTTGATTATAGCTGCATCATTTATTAACATTGTAATATAATATAGGAAGTGTGGCGATTAAATAACGAGGCTGACGCTGTAAAACATTTTATTTTGATTTAATAGCCACATCTTGTATTTTAGTAACTTTTTTTGTTTTTCAGTAGTTTAATCGCTCGAATCGATTGCTAGGTCTTCGGATGATGCTTCTGTAACGTTGATTATAAACTCTGCAATATCATCTTGAAGGTTATCAGCTACCCACATCTTACCTTCAACGATCTTTACAGGGATTGTATAACGTTGCTAATTTTCAATCGTCACTTTTTCGTAACCAAATTTTATTAATTCCTCCATGCCTTAACCTTAAAAGTCTTGTTATTCATTTTAATAGATGTTTGACTTGTGCCCACACCATTTCTATTGGGTTTAATTCGTAGTCGTAAGGAGGCAAACGAAGAATCTCATGACCTCTTTCCCGTGCCATATCAGTTTATTCTTGTAGTATAGATGCCTCACCTGTGCTACAGTAGCCAATAGGTCTCGCTTCAACATATTACCTTTAATGGGCATTTCTTTCATACTAATCCAATCTACAATTTGTTCTTTTCGCCACGCCATTATTCCTATAATGGCGTGGCTACCTTCCTGCTGTGATACGAAGCATGGTCAATAACGATAATTGAATTTGGTGGTATATTTGTCTGCATCCATTTCACTGTGCACATCGGCTGTGTTCTTTTTACAGAGGAAAGTAAGTTCCGCACCAAGAATAAAACCATTATCGTCACCAGCGTGAACTAAGGCAAATCGGGGTTCAAGACCACTTGGTGATTTTTGAGCCCTTGAAGGAATGCCTGCCGACCACTTTCAATAGTAGTATCACAACATGCCTTACTAACTGTGTGCCCCACGTTAACCGGTGTATATAATATTTTACCTAAAAAGAGAACATTGTTAATTATGCGAAATACGGCATTATTTTATAAACATCTAATTATAAAAAGATTAAGTACCTTCTTCTCGGAACTTTCTGATGCATCTTAAGTATTTATGCCTTCATCTTATATCGTCATCACGTTCAATAAGGATATTCTTGCGTCGCATCTTTTGAAACTCAAAACCCATATCTTTCAAGAGGTTGAATAGTGTACTGCGTTTAAAATTTGGTAGATCATCACCATTAATGGAATGGAATGTTTTCATTGAAAAAATTACGTCGAGCAGTTGACTGTATATTTTGGGCATATAAATGAAGACTACTATTGAGTTGTGCATCTTTTCATTTCATGCGTTTTTTCGGACCAGCTACTGCTCCAGTTTGCTCTCCCTTTTTGGTAGCATAGATACTACGCTCTGTGCAACATAAAGCTTTGCTGGTTTCTGTAACAGCACTAACGTTCATTGTTGTTAAGAAATAATTAAGTAAATTGATAATGAGGTATCGTTTTATGTTTGCAGGACCACATTCAGTTTCTATCTCCATGTAATACAAAATTCTACAATATAACCTCAATCATACAATTGTAGAAATTATTCATCATTACCTTATACGACGCGTGAATGAGATGTAGGCGTTCTGAAAAGAACGAATTTTAATAAATGGAGTTAGTTGAATTCGATAAACATCGTGGAAGAAACAAGCAATACATTTTACAGTTCACGGATTTGATATTGATTTGTTATGAAATTACGCTTTACGTTTGACAACATCGCTATGAAGAACAAGGATACCGTTGTTAGGAAATGACTAAAGATAGTACAAGAGAGAGTTACTCCATAAGAACCGGTACTGAATTTGGAGGTTTGGACAGACTATAATTAAGGTAATGGCAACCCATACAAGATGTTGATGTTAAGTTTACGTGAATTGTGTGAAACTATTCTCCGTTTGACGAACAGATTCAGTAAGTGCTTCTCCCACGAGTTAGCGCCAAATTTAAATGGCACGTTTCCATTGGTTAGCCCGCTTCACACAACCACGAAAAATTTTGTATTATACTAACCTATAAATGTCAAAGTAATTTGTCATTTACCATTTGTGTGTTTCATTCTTTATTTTGGTAAAAGCTTTTGCTCTAGTACTTTTCATTTTCAAAAACAGTATTTTTCAATACTAGCTACAATTTTGTAGCCTATTAGCAAATAATTACATTTATTATGGATCAACGAAATCCTTCGCCCCCGGAAAAACGCCCGGCCAGGCATTTTTTCGTTGACGAAAAGAAGCGAATCTTTAACATTTTTAAAGTTTGTGTTGAATAAAACCCGAAAAACAACAAGACTGAAAATGTTGCATTTACAGCAAAAGCAGCAGGTAACATAATAACTTTATGAAAACATGTTTTATTCATTACTTTATCATTTTAGGTATTACAAATAAAAGTGTGTACAACATTCTACGTGAGTACAAGAAAACACATGTATTACATTCTCCGACTGTGTACCACCGACAACGAGCAATTTTGGACAACATTGACGACGAAACTAAGAGTAATCTTAGCCATGTAGTTCATTCCTTCTTTGAACAAAACGATACACCCACTCTAATAAAATTGTGGCCGCTATTGGTGAGATGCCTCAATTAAAAAGGAGTACATTAAGAACCTTGTTGGGTTTAAGTGAGTAAACGAATAAATTATCTCTAACATAAACTATACTTTATTTTGAAATATAGGTATTCCAACAGTTCAAGAAATAGTTTTCTTAAAGAAAAATCAGAGATAATTGCGTGGAGGCGACGTTATCTACGAAAAATTAGAAAATACAGAGAAGAAGGAAACAAGGTATATTTCTTAAACTAGAATTGGGTTAATGCTGGCCATACAGTAAGCAAAGCATGGAAAGATACAACCATCTTGACTCCGAGGTAAGCGTTTGTTAATGGATTAACAACGGAGTTACGGATCCATGGAACAAGGAAAACGCCTTAACGTTCTCCACATTGGTTCCGAGGACGGTTTTGTTGATGATGAGTTTCGTCAACATTTGGATTATCATGAAGAAATACAGCTGCTGTTTTTGACAGAATGGTTTCGCAACGTTCTTTGACGTTTAGATAGAAAACGCAGTTACATCGTTAGATAACTCTCCTTTCATAGCAGAAAGATCGACAAAATCGCAAATTCAGGATCAAAAATCAACATTGAGGCATGGCTAACCAGCAAATCCATTGATTACGAACCAAATATGATCAAAGACGAACTTCTCGACCTTTGTCAGAACAAGCTGTATTGCTCCTAAATTAGTTGTCGATGAGTAGCAAATAACAGAATCATACTATTGCGTTTATCTATCAATTGCGAATTAAACCCAATCGAACTGATATGGGCACAGAATCAATGAGTTCGTAGGAATCATAAAACATTTATCAATCGACAGATGTGCACCAATTATTTTGCATACGCTGTTGCAAATAACGTCAGATAATTGGAAAATGCAGACTGCAACAGTGTGAAGAAAATATGTGCAATTGATACTATAAAGTTAGTGGACCTTATAATTCAGTTAAGGTGATTTCATAGTAAATGTATGACCTGTTGTCTTTATTTACAAATTTATTAATATATATAATAAAATATACAAATGCATCGGAGAATTGTAATTGTCATTATGATAAAGTTTTGGCATATCAATATGTAATTTTGTTAGACAACGAAATTATATTATTATAAAAATATTGATTAATATATGAGCATTTTTGATTGAATAATCTTTCTTAATTTTGTTAAATTCAAACATGAATTAAAATTATTATAATTTTTGTGAATATGAAGAAAAGATTAAAAATATTATATTGTTTAATTTAAGTATTAGAATACAAGTTGTTATTGATGTTAAAAACATGATAATTGCAGGACATCACATTCCATTAATATAAGTATTTGACTGTAATCCATTATATTTAGAATTTATCAGTTTACATACAAAGACAAAATTTGCATCGATTGGGGCTTGAACCTTGGTGCGCAGTTGGTAAGGCTACTTAAATTATCGTAGTCGAATCTACAGGTAAACTTTTATTTATGTATTTAATAAAATTAAATAATTTTTAATTACATATTTACCTTTGAACTTATTCGTTCATAACAAAAACTTATAATAATTTAATATTAGTCAAGTTGTTTGGTATGTTGAATCTGCATATTGCAGGTCACATTCCATTAATATAAGTAATTTGACTGTAATCTCATTATATTTAGAATTTACATCAGTTCTAATACATAAAGACAAAATTTGCATCGATTGTTGAACCTTGGTGCGCAGTTGGTAGCGTACTCAGAAAGTACAGGTCGTAGGTTCGAATCTACTGAGGTAAACTTTTATTTATGTATTTAATAAAATTAATAATAATTTTAATTACATATTTACCTTTGAACTTATTCGTTCATAAAAAACTTATAATAATTAATATTAGTCAAGTTGCATTGGTATGTGTAATCCTTGCATATTGAGCTACATTCCATTAATATAAGTAATTTGACTGTAATCTCATATATTTAGAATTTACATCAGTTTACATACATAAAGACAAAATTTCATCGATTGGCTTGAACCTTGGTGCAGTTGGTAGCGGTATAGCAAACGGTCTAGTCGAATCCTACTGAGGTAAACATTTAGGTGTATTTAATAAAATTAATAAATTTAAATTCAATTACATATTTGCCTTTGAACTTATTCGTTCAATAACAAATAATTGATAAAACATAATATAAGTTGTTGGATATGAAAATATTGCAGTTCACATTCCATTAATATAAGTAAGTGACTGTAATCTCATTGATATTTAGAATTTAGCATCAGTTCTTCATCAATAAAGACAAATTGACGATTGGTTTATTACAATTTAGTTAATACTACTACTAAAAAATACAAATCGTAGGTTGAATTTGAGGTAAACTTTATTTATGTATTTAATGAATTAATAATAATTAATAAAGGTGTTTTTCTCAACTGTAACATAATTGCATTTTGCAGTTTGTTTAGATAAACAAACACCTGTGACATCAACAAGGAGTTGTAAATTCCTATAAAAATAAAATGTAAGCTTAAAGTTCTATTCATTTACTATTTACCTGCCCGACTTATGGCCTTTTACAAACAAATAAACTAATGTTATTTTTCGATTTCCAAAATACGTGCCCTAGCAGTTTGACTTGACTTCTTAGGAGATTTGACAGATTGGTAAACATTAACGAGTTATGTACAGCATGTCAGCATTCCCATAGACTAAAGATGCTTGTTTTCAAACCGTATTAAAACCGATTCATTGGTGACAGAGAATTTTGATTCATAAAAATGTGTGATTTTAAAATATTTATATTTCTAAATATGTTTATTATTTGATTACTGTTAAAGCTACATAATTATACATTTTAGGGACTACAATAATTCATATGCATACATTAAAGAACCGTTGAATGTAATTCAACCACTGTATTACCCAGAAAGTAATTTTTTGATGGTTGTGAACAAGGCCTCTGCGCAGTTGGCAGCACGCAACTACAAATTTGCAGCAGGAGCATTTACTGAATCTGTTTGTTAAATGGAGTATAGTGGTCAACGTTTTGTGGGAAATGCCAAAGTATGACCTGTTTAGGTGGGCAGGATTTATCCATGTAATGTCTCATCAACAACTAAAATTTTGCTCTTCCAAATTCATAAGAATTTATTGAACATAAAAACATAGAATTAAGGATGAGCCACGATACACCTATAGACGGTATGCCGATGCGCACTGGATGCGCCTTGTATCTCGGTCTGCTGACGTCATCTGCGATGCAAACTCAAGCGCTTGTGTATGTATAAAGCATGCAAATTTTGGACGTAAAGTGGGAATTGTGAAGATTTAGCTTGAGCAATTACATTTATTATTAAAGTAATTACTTTTTGGCTAGGTATTTACACAAAATATCAATCAGAAATTTAAAAGAAATCAATTTTTATGAAAATGGTAATATAAAATCGCCGTTTTTGATTTTATTTAATAAACGAATATAAAAATGAAATGTAATAGAAAAATAAAAAACATAAATGTTTAGCAGGTATTTTAAGCAAAAAGGTGTAGATTCGAGAGCTGACTTTTTCAAATCTTACTTCTTGTAGTCCACTTGCTGAAAATTTTGGAAAAACTAATATCCTAATTTGTTTTATTTGTTATAACTTTTTTGTTACTTAAGATATTGAGATGCGGTTTGAACTAATTTGCATGGTAATTTAAATACTTTTATACTTTTGAAAAGCGGAGCTTATTCGTTGTACCGGCAGAAATCACGTGCGCCATGATCACAAAAACTTTGTTTTTTGTTTTGTAAGTACACTTTTATACTTTAGTGTTTGTAAATTTTTGCATTTTCTTGTCTAATTTTCGTTGACAATTTTGAAAACTAATTTGTCGGTTTAATTCCCTTAATCTAATATATGTCCTCGTCCTACTTAGGCAGAGAATCACTTGAAATGGAATTTGTGTCTCCCCCAATTTACACATCGTTTTCTGCGCCAGTTGTAGAAAAATATTTTTTTCATCACATAATGAGCTACCATGCATATACAGAAAAATAATTTGTTAAAAGTCTAACAACTGGCCTCGCTCTCCCTTGTTATATTATTAACAAAGGTTACCTTTTTAACTCAGAAGTTGAATCCACTTGAAGAAGTTCCACATTGGTTGCAATACTCTTAGAATTTTCAACTGTTATATTTTCATAGTTTCGATTACAAGATACCGAACTCTCAGCTTTTAATATTTCATTAACCTCCTTTCTGCGTATTCTTTTGGAAAGTCTATCTGATCTTTCTTGTATTTTTCGTTTATTTTCTTGTTTGTGATGACTAACTGGAAGATTCAATGTAGGTATTGCATCAGATTTTAAATGTCGACTGTTTTTAAATGTATAATTTAGAAGTCGTTCCTTTAGAGGTATCTCAAAGCTCCCAGCATCAAAATGTTCTGAACAAAGGCATGCTAAAATAGTAGTAATACATAATATAGGTTTAATAACTTCTTACATTGTATTAAGAACATACCATTTTTCAAGTTTATTTTATCCTCACGACGGCAAGCAACAATCCATTTCTTAGAAAGTTCATTGTCTTTAGGAAATCTAAAGTATTTGATTTCGGCCCCTTTTGTTTTTCTGTTGCAATTGCCGCACTTTACCACGGCACAAGTAGGCATTTTCGGTTAGGTACAAGAGTGAAGTGTTAACAAGTAACCTTAATCACTAATGTTTGTCCAAATAATAAAAAAAAAATTCAAGCAACTGTAGAACACACAAACGCCGCGTATACCACGTAATGAGGCAGTGCAGTGCACCCAGTGAACGCACCGAATCACGATACACTGTACCGTGTACCGAACGCAGTTGCATCTCAGGTGACGTCATGCGCAAAGCGAACGCCTTTGAGACAAATAATTATCATACCGTCTGTAGGTGTATCGTGGGATGAGCTTTCAATCGCGTATACGCTTGTTTTGTACAGAGTGATCAATCTCAAGTGTATACCATGTGATCAAAATATTTAAGTTGGTACCACTGATAGGTTGGTAAGAAGCTGTATTGCTCTAGCTACTCTAGAGCATGGTTCGAGTAAAAACTACGATCAGTTTTAAATCTGTATGAAGGTTATTAACTTATACATATTATAAAATATTATCTTAATTTAAATAATGACTATTTTGTATTTGATTAGACTGCATCCCTATAAAATAGAACAAAATAAATAAAATATTATTTAATGATTGGATTAAATCATTACAAAATAATGAATCTTAAGTATTTAAATGTTATAATATAATATAATAATGTTATTATTATATTATATTATAACATAACTTCACCCTACGTTGCATATTCGCAAATACATTTTGTAACATTTCGGCACCAATATTATGAACTTCGTGAGTTATAGCATCTCGCAATTCTTGAAGAGTATGCAATCTTCTGCTGAACACTTTGTTTTTTAAATAACCAAAAAGAAAAAAGTCTAACGGTGTCAACTCTGGTGAATTCGGTGTCCAACGATTTACACTAATGATTCTATCTTCAAAGAAGTCACGTAAATAATTAATTGTAGCCTGTGCAGTATGCGGGGTAGCGGAGTCATGCTGGAATACCCGTTTCGTAATTCACGATCATCCAAATTATTAATACATGGTTTTAAAAGTATTTCCCTGTATCTTGCCGCAGTAATTGTGCCATCGAAAAATACTAGTCCAAATATTCGTTGTCGCGACATTGCTATCCAGACACCGACCTTGATAGGGTGTAAGGTAGTTTCTCGAAATACATGTGGATTTTCTGCAGACCACGTACGATAATTTTGGCTATTTATGTAACCGGACAGATGAAACCAAGCTTCATCAGAAAAAAAAGATACATCCAGTAAATCATTGTTCATCGTATTGTTGAACCATTGACAGTAGTTTACTCTAAGCTGAAAATCTCTATCTCGCAACTGTTGTAATACAGACACCTTGTACGGGTACAAATGTAAATTCTTCTTTACTGCACTGTGGACACTCCCATAGGATACATCTAAAAATTATTTATGTAAAATTATGTTTGTATGGTAAAATTTTTCATACGTGTTTGTGCAGATAGTTTTCGCAAAGATTTATTGGGGCTTGCATTCATCCTTGCTTGGATATCTGCTAAGGTGTCCTCTGTTAAGACAGTAGCCGAAGCTTCACGTTTGCGTTTTAAAACACTACCAGTTTCCATGAATCGAGCTATCAATCGATTACGATGTTGACTAAATGTTTCGTAACTAATATTTTCATTTGGGTGCTCAACAGTAAATGGATCGATGCAATGATTGCAATGAATAATGCCATTGCCCATTACCATCTTGGAAGCCGCTACGAAAATGAGCCACAACAATGAATGTGTCGTGTTCGATTGAAAACGGCATGACGATTAAATTCGATATCACAATTTGAAATTCAGAATATATAATTTGTCTTGATATAGACAGTTTGTAAATAACTCAAGAAAATACAAAAGTGAAAAACGAAGGTATAATATGACATAAACAGACATAAACTAAAAAGACTAAAACCACACTAAAAATCCAAAGCAGCCAACTGCAAAACACAACAATATTAACAACTAGGGATTTTTGTCATACCACTACAGTACACTTGAGATTGATCACGTTGTAGTTACACTATTAGGTCTATTTATATCAAAACTGCATTTTTCTAAACAAGATAATTTTCAATTACAACCAAATTATAAGCTTAAACTACTGATTAAATATTCTTTTAATCAATGCTTAAACGTAGACTTTTAAATTTCGCTTTGCGACATTATTAGAAAGTTTTCTATGGTTTTGTATTCTAATTGTTCTGAAAGTAGAAGTAGGTAAATGGTATAACGTAAATATTTAATATCTTTTGATAGAAATTTGTTTATAATCTAAATGACCCTACAACAAGACCTTGCTTGATTATTTTTATCTAGTACACATTGTTTTCCTATAGTTAACCAACAAAATATATATAATTTTGACTAAAATAACAGCGAATTTATTTTAATAGTTGACGTTAAAATAAAAATTGAATAAAATGTAAAACTTAAGTGCTGCCACTCGCGGTTTTACTGCATGTAGAAGTTTTGTGCTGAATACAGATCAGTCAAATTGACTGTATAAAGATGTTTGATTTTGCAAACGTAAATAAAGAATGCTTACCGATGAATTCTTATGTAGATAATACAATTCTATATTCCGATTTTATTTTTCATTTTGGTAGAGTTTAAATTGTCTACATTGGAAATGTTTTCTTCCCATTTTTACAGCAATAACATTTATGAATATTTCAATACTTTTTTTTGTTAGCACCATTATTAAAAGCTAGTTTCAATTTGCACTTCAATATAAGAGAATATTGTTCATTATTCATTACAAAAAATTGCAAAAAAACAATCTGAAATCTCCAGCAGCGATATGTTTTCGTAACATTATACATTCTGATGATTTATTCGACGAACCAACTGGATTAGGAAAAGAATAATGGATTTATTTCAGTCCTGATACGTAAAAACGCGTCGCAAGGATAACTACTGCATTCATTTCTTCTGTTTATTTATGACTGAATTGTTTCGTGCTGTGTATTCGGAACTTTATTTTTTATTGTTTTGGCACCAAAAAATTTTAGTCATTTTATTTTTTTAACAGACAATATCTTTCTTAAACTTATACACAAATACATAAATATAATCTAAAGTCTTCCTACGAAAATTATGTGTACACAAATGCGTTTTGATACAGTAAATGATGTGATCTAGATAGGGTTTTTTCGATATAACATAAATAAAATACAGGATTGATTTATTTCAACTTTTTAAACAGTCAGCAATATTATACTATTAAACAATGCATTTCATCGTTTTCCATGTTTTAAGATATTTTATTTCTGCATGTGCGGATGGGCAATATTTTATTTTTAAACGTCATAAAAGCACACTAATTTGTCTTCTTATATTTCTTAAGGTTTAAAATAAAATAAAAATAACCAGTCTCATAAAATGCAACCCTTATATTGATAATATTTCAGGCGCAACAGTTGTCACTTTTGTAGTGTTTGAAAATAAAATATTGTTACCAAACTAAGTATTAGGGTAACGCGGGGAAATTGCGGCCCCTAAGCAATTTTTGTAATTGTGATGACATTTTTGAAGATAGAGAAATGATTTATAAAAACTAATGGAAAGCTAAGAAAACATACAATGAAACTATATTATTACCAAAAACCAATATCAACATAAATAAGAAATACCAAATTATTAAAACAACCAATAGTGGCCGGTATTACCCGCACTTCTTGGTGTAATCGTGGCCAGGGGCCGCTATTGCCCCAAATAAAAAACATCTGTGGGAATGCTTTTTTTTTACAAACAAATGCGGATGCATTATATTTAAATTATAATTGCGACAAATCTTATGTAAACTTTGATATCGATTCATTAACAATGGACTCGTATATTACGGAGATTCGTGCGGAGAGAATGGGTAGACAGCAAAAACCGGCCATCTCGATGGTTTAAGTGCATGCAACAATTTCACAACTGTTTATCTGTTAAGGACAAATAAAAAAAGTACTCACCGGCGGGCAAGCGCCCCGGATTAGTCTGGTACATCCTTCGTCGTCCGTAGCAGTAATTGTGTCATCAGGACAGGTGCCTTTATATCGTTAGATTTTGCTCTAAATACCTGATAATTAATTAATAAACCATTATGTAGTTTAGGATACAAGTCTGGCCCAGCCTCCGCTACGGGCTGAGATCACCCCTTAACTGGTTCGCTACCAATAAGGCCTTGATTTCGTATTAGGTTGACACCTGGGGCTAACCAGGTGTCAACCTTTCAACGGTTCGCGGTCGCTGTCCGTCACCGTGTCATGAGCCCACGTTAATTAAACGTTAACTGATACAATGAGGGCTCAGGAACATATCCAGATATCTGCCAGGGGTTTTACACAATTATAACAACTCGTAACAACTACGACAATAAGTAGGTAGTTAGAAAATAATACCAAATATATTCTCTTCAGTAAACACTTTCAACTTTTTAAAATAGACACATTGCAAGACCTCGAGGCCACCCTTGTCCAACGTCTACCGCACCACTGATGTTATTATATATTATGTTATATGTTATTATATATTAAATAAGGGTGTTAATCATAATGATCTTTTTATACTTAGCATTCACAATTTAAAATAACGATCTTACATTCGGCCAACCTGACCACAACTCGACTCGAGTTGACAAAGTAATAGAATGGTAACATATACTTACAGTAAAACAATAAATAAATGAATAAAAAAAAAGGTTTGAATTTATTTATGTACAGGCTGTCCCAAATTTGAGGGCAAGCATGGGGATCTCGCTTATTGTAAGAGATAGGATATAGGTTTAAATTAGGCACTTTTGCTAAATTCGATGCCGAGTAATAATCTGAAAAGAAATTTGAGCTAACTCGAATGGATTTGGTTTTTCGCGTTTGGCTACCTTACTATTAGGAATTTTCAAAATTCGATTAAACATTATTAAGGCAACTTTTTACGCAAAAATACTACGGTATTAAAAATATTATGCGACGTTTTGTTTATTCTGAACCATCATCAGGTTTATTTTTTCTTATCGGGGTTAAGACATATTTTTATGGCGTTGGATGGAGAATGTTATGCTGATTTTAAGAATATATAACACTTCATGGTTTGATCGACTGCGAACTAAAATACTCTTAAATTAAAAACTAAATATTAAATTATCACCATACCCATGAATCAAACAAAACTCAGGAGTTGGCTTTTGTCATGTCATTTTCTAATTGTAAAAAGGGTAATAACTGCAAGATCCTTCGTGTTAGTGCTTTAAAATTTGCAAGTTTCTTTAGAATGTTTTCAAATTCAGAAAAACGAGACATGATAAGGATATTTTATAGCTGCAATAGAAATAGTGTCAGAGCAGAACAAAAATATTTAGAGGAATATCCGGAGAGGCAGCAACCAAACCAGAGATATTTTTTAAAATTAGACCAAAATTTGCGAGAATTTGGATGTTTTCAGAAACCTCGAATTGCATATGGTAGCAGACTAGGTAGAGGTGCCGAAGAAGAAATATTACATCAGGTACTATTTGTTAGTATTATACTAATTATAAGAATTTCCACTCACTTCACTGCTAATTTCAGCAGACATTTTTTTTGGAGAGTTATGACTTTATGTTATCCATCTTAGGTTCAAGAAAATCCTTCAACATCTATCAGAGAAATAGAGCAAACTATTGAAGTGCCAAAAACGACAGTTTGGCGAGTGTTAAAGCAACACCGTTATAAACCATTTAAGTTACACGTTAGTCAAACTCTTCGGCCTGGGGACGATATGAGACGGTTGGATTTTTGTAACCAACTTAATACCAAAATGCTGGAAAATCGCAACTTTCTCAATCAAATAATTTGGACGGATGAGTGCAATTTTTCCACTAATGGAATGTTTAATCGTAATAACGAGCACTACTGGTCCGTTGATAATCCACGAATTAACAGGCAAATGCGAAGACAAGGCCACCGGTCCTTTAATGTGTGGGTTGGAATCTGGAAGGATAGGCTCCTTGGGCCAATTATTTACGAAGGTATCCTAACGTCTCAACGCTACCTCGCATTTCTAACAAACGAAATATCAGACCTTTTGGATGATGTTCCGCTAAACGAAAGATGGACTCTCTGGTGGCAAATGGACGGAGCTCCTCCTCATAATGCTGCGATAATAAGTGAATATCTTAACGGCGAATTTCCTGATAAATGGATGGGAAATAGGGGACCACTTAGGTGGCCAGCAAGAAGTCCAGATTTAACCCCTTTAGATTACTTCCTCTGGGGCTATTTAAAAAATATGATTTTTAAGACGCCACCGCAAAATATAGAAGAACTCCAGAATAGGGTTGTTAATGAACTTCGTCAAATTCCCAGGCGAACCATTCAAAGAAGCGTAAACAATTGTAGAAGAAGAATTCATTACTGTATTCAAGAAGGTGGAAACTTGTTCGAACATTTATTATAATAATTTTTGTTTGTTTGTGTAATTATTTTGTTGTTACCTATCGATAAATTTGCGTTGTCGCTATTATGTGTGTTACATAGACTTACTTGTTTGAGTTGTTTGTTAATGTTTTTTTTTAATTGTTTAACTGTTTTTATATTTTTTTGGATGTTCTAACGAGTTTAACAAATTAAATAAGTAGAACTACTGTAATTATTCCTTGCTGGATCCAAGAAGGCGGAATCTTGTTCTTCGTATTTTTCTCATTATTTTAGTTCGCAGTCGATCAAACCATAAAGTGTTATATATTGCTAAAATCAGCATAACATTCTCCATCCAACGATATAAAAATATATCCTAACCCCCATAAGAAAAAATAAACCTGATGATGGTTCAGAATAAACGAAACGTCACTTAATATTTTTAATACCGTATTAGTATTGTGCGTAAAAAGGTGCCTTAATAATGTTTAATCGAATTTTGAAAATTCCTAATAATAAGGTAGCCAAACGCGAAAAACGAAAATCGAAATTTTTAGTTTTTTGAGCATAAAACCAAATCCATTCGAGTTAGCTCAAATTTATTTTTAGATTATTACTCGGCTTCGAATTTAGCAAAAGTGCCGAATTTAAACCTATATCCTATCTCTTATAATAAGCGAGATCCCCAGGATTGCCCTCGAATTTGGAACAGCCTGTACAATGTACATGCTTTTCTAACATAATTTTAACATAAGCATACATAATTTAAGAGGAAGATGTGCTTTTAAACAAATGGTGTCAAGATAACAATAATCAAATTTTACATATTAGTATCTACTCTTCACTGCAGCAAACATTCACTTTGCTCCTCTTGTTTTAAGTTCACTTATACGATCATCACTGTCACTCTTACTTTACGAAGCAGATTCGCGATTATTAGATACGAAAGGCTTCATTCGATCAAGGGCTACTACATTGACGTACTTAGCTCGTAAGCTTCGGTGTGAACCCGGCAGACCTCTAACTCTGTAGCGATCGTTTGGTATCACTTTCGACAGGATCATAGGTCCGATACATTTTGGTGCTAATTTCTTACTATTGCGGTTTGACATAGTGTTATTCATTATGAGTACTTGATCATTAATATTGTATTGAGCTGGCGTCTCGTGCTTTTAGTCGAACTGCCTTTTCTGGGCCGTTTGTTGCACTGTAATCCGCTCTTCAGCACGACATCTCAGTTTCTTGATGTCCTTGCACACTCCTGCTGTCGGCGAAATTAATGTTATAATGCCCGTCGTGTTAGGACGGTAATTAATGATTCACTGGGCATCGTAATTGTATTTTTGTTGTGGGTAGTATTAAGAGCCAATTGTACCTTACCCATCACCTCGTCCCACTTATCATCGGTGTCACTAATCGATGGAAGTACGCGCGTAATCTCGCAGCGTCGCGACGGCCGTTTCTATGTGGACGGTTTGCCGTGTGCTGCAAAAGTTTTTTAAAGGATTTAATAGTGAACGCGTACGTTTGTCACTAATTAAGCGAACGTCAACCACCACACTTATATAGGCCATTTTATTTTTAGTTTTTTGGAACGGGCCCAAGTGGTCTATGTGCATTGTGTGGAAGGGACCGGTTCTTTCTGTATCGGATGTAAACATCCTTCACGGCGCCGGGCATCCTATTAAAAAGATACGGCACGCAACCAGCACTTATCACTTAACTTTTGTAGTGTTTTTATAGCACCGTAATGTCCGGTTTCATCGGACTACTTCACGACGCAAACCACTCGGTACAACCCATTGGATCCCCTTTGTGGTAATGCCGTGTACTCTATTATTTCTTAAAGCGTAAAGTTTATAAATGTCTTTCTCGTATGCACTATTTGGGGGCCTGGTTAATATACCTCTAATTGTAGAGATTTTTTGATCCTACATTTTCGCCGAAGAATCCAGCCCGCGATATCCAACCGAAATATCATCGGCGGCGCTATGTCTGCCATGGGCCCTCTACTTAGAGCGTCTACGTGGCGCATTCTTAATGCAGGTCTATATGCCGCCGTAAAATTATATTCCTGCAGTTGTAGCCATCAGCTATATATCCGTGGAATCAAAGCACGTTTCGCACTAGCAGTTACAATCGGTGTACTGTTTCGATTCCTCTTCTAGCGATATTTGACGATAACCTGACATTAAGTCGAGAGACGTAAACCAATTCTTTGCATGTAATAAATTGAGTTAATGGTCTATACGGGGTAGGGGAGGACGGTCCTTAATGGTAACACTGTTGAATTTCCTAGAATCTATACACATGTGATCTTCACCATCCTTTTTCTTAACGAGAAGTATGGGTGATGCATAAGGTGACTCGGATTCTTCGATGATTCCGCTGCCTAAAAGATCGTTGATCATTTCTCCCATTTTCACTTTCTCACACTCTGTTAGTCGATAAGGGCGGCACATAAACGTTTCACCGTTAGTTAAACGAATTCTCATTTCGAAAGATTTAGCTTTGCCTAGTTTACTTAAATTCTCAAAGAAACAATCACGGTAGTTGTTAAGAAGGGTTAATAACTGCGCTCGTTGCACTCTGTTGACAGCTTGTTGAACCGGGCCACTGTTCGAATAGGGATTACATGGAATAGCACGGGCGAGCACTGTAGATTTGTTAATGGGAACGTCTCCATCTGATATGTTTATCACGGGCCCAAAAATCGTTTTACCAGTTTCAACACTTAGCCGCGGAATTAAATGTTCCCGGCTGCATAAATTTCGCGTACTAGCGTCTATATACAAGTCGCCAAAGTAAGGTGTCTCTGTTTTAACTGGTATATTTGCACTATGCACAGGTGGTACTATAACGTCTTTCAGAGGGTAAAATTTAATTTTATCTCTACGAATTATTTTTGACCTACATAATTTTTGGAAAAATGTCAAATTTGGATCCGCATGATGACCCGTGCCCGCCGCTAATTCATTGCGGGATCCGTAACGCCGCCTATCAGGCAAGATACGGCGTCCTTCCCTTTAATGTTGCATTGATTAAGTAAGGCAAACTTTACACGCAATTTATCGTAATAATCTGTCTGAACAGGAAATGCTTTTTTTAATAAAACTTTCCACTCGACCTAAGTATATTGGATAGTGGGCTGACCGTCATACCATATACGAGCTAACCGGGTAAGTGCATGATAGATCGTAGCTGTCACATCCTAATTATACACAGTAGCTAGGGCATCCACTGTATTACACCACCTGTTAATGGCTTGATTGAAATTTTCCGGATTAAACAGAGGAACTACACTTGAGTCATTAACGCGACTTCCACTTCGCGAAAGTTGCCCCTGCATGGTCAAAAATATATGCTTAACGGTTTCGGCTATTGCAGTGCTTGAAGACCCGATCAAACTTTGTTAGCGATGCGAAAGCATTGTTCATTCATCACCCGACGAAGACGAGCTAGACAGGACGCGTACCCGTTACCGATTAGGTACCCTACTCTTTAATTCATTATTTTATATTATACTTTATGTGTAGAGTGAAGTAAACCGCACGAAACTTCGACTGGAACTAAACGCCAAATAGTAGAGTGGCAGCAGTCAGGGATAGATGTGGCATTAAGGAATTTGAGTGACAATGATCCGTCCGAAAAGTGTTTCTCACGGGTGTCGTTGCTAAACTTGGTTCCCAACACATATCGATAAGTTAATATTTCCGTTGGCAATCAGCTATTTTAGGCCAAGTATCAGAACATTTGGTATTTTCTTTGCCGGTGATTTAGTTAATTATCGATTTCAAAGAAACACCGAAACGTTTACACAGACTAGATCCCACACCTGAACTGTGGGGACGCTTTTTTTACAAACAAATGGGGATGCAGTATATTTAAATTATAATTGCGACAAATCTCATGTAAACTTACCTTTGATATCGATTCATTAACAATGGACTCGTATATCACGGAGATTCGTGCGGAGAGAATGGGTAGAGAGCAAAGACCGGTCATCTCGGTTGTTTAAGTGCATGCAACAAATAAAAAAAGTACTCACCGGGGGGAAAGCGCCTCGGGTTAGTCTGGTACATTTGTCGTCGTCCGCAGCAATAATTGTGTCATCAGGACAGATGCCTTTGTCTCGTTGGAGCTCGCTCTAAATACCCGTTACTTAGTTAATACGCCACTATGCAGTTTAGGATAGAAGCTGCCCCAGCTCCCGCTATGGGACTGCAAAATAATGGATCAGTAATTAGCCCATGTCATTATTTAAGCATTAACTGATACAATAAGGGCTCAGGAACATACCCGGATATCTGCCGGAGGTTTTACACAATTACAACAACTCATAACAACTACGATAATAAGTAGGTAGTTAGAAAATAACACCAAACATATTCTCTTCAGTAAACACTTTCAACTTTTTAAAATAAACACATTGCAAGAACTCGAGACCAGCCTTGTCTAACGTTTACCGGACCACTGATGTTATGATAGACCGCCCTCAATATAACCCTCGTTTTGCTTTTGAATTATGACGGGTCGGCTATATATTAAGCTTTTGTTAAATAAGGGTGTCAATCATAATGATCTTTTTATACTTAGCATTCACAATTTAAAATATCGATCTTACACATACGATTAAGACAGTTAAAATGTATTGACAAAAATACAAATAAATGTTTTATTTTTTCTCGGTTGGTGCATGCTTGATGAGCCCATCCGGCGCACATCACGCATCTTAACCATAGTTCCAGATTTCTTCCACATCTCCACTGATTATGCAGAAATCTTATATGTTGCTTGATATGCCATCAGTTGACGTAAACACTAGTCTCTTAACTCTTTTGACCTTCGGTTTGTTTTGTGAATTTCTCTGACTGTTCTGCGTTTCGTTTTCTTTTTTCCCCAGAATGTCTTGCATTGGCGTAGATGTGAATACTACTGGATGTTGCTTTTTAGACAACTTCTTTTGCTTAATTTGACTAGTACCAGAACAACTAGGAACAGAAATTATCTCGGTAAGTGACACATTTAATTTTTATTGTCCATTTTGATCTTCGGTAGTCTTAGGTTTCAAAATGTTTGAATCAATAGCGAGAGTTTAGTTCAAATTATTATTCACTCTTTGTGGCCTTTTCAAGCGTTGCTACACGCCCAAAAGATTTGTTGAAGAGCTCAGTAACTTTATCTGGTGTGATTTTGCCTTCTGGATGAATTCGGATAAATTTATCGCATTCGGAGTATAGGCTGCACTTAGTAGGCCAATAAAACGTCACATGAAGTGGCTGATTTCGGTGGGAGGTGGGCGGCGGTATTGGAAGCATATATTCCTTTTTCCTTACAAAAATTATAATCCATCAATGAGCAGTGGCTGGAATGATTATCTGGTACCAGCAATACAGGATCTTCCTTTCACAGTTCAGTGAAGCCCCCAAAGTGCTTTAACCACTCGGTAAATAGCTCTTCGGTGATCCATCCGTTATCAGAGTAGAGATCTATTGCTCCTGGTGAACCATTTTTCATTAAATGGACAGCCATCCGCTTACGTGCATAAATAAACCTGGGAGGTAGGTAAATCTCCGTTGCACTAAAAGCATACATGGCGGTTGTGGTTTTTACTTTTCCCAACTAGTTAAATAGCCCACTCTTTTTTGCCCCTTTTCGGTATAAATTTTAATGGGGCCCTAAACCGTGGGATCCCTGTTTCATCAGCGTTAAATATTCTCGCTGGGGTGAACTTGCATCTCTTCATTAAATTATTCAAATTTTTAAAATATGCCAATTTCCTCTCTGTTGAATGCTGTTATTCGACTTATGCTAGTAGATTCAGGCTTCCGTAAGGTAATTTGAGGATTTCGTCTTAAAAAGCCTTCTAGCCAATCTTGACCAGCCGATTCGTTACTTTGCGCAAAAGAGTTTTTTAGGTTATTAGTTTTGGCAAAAGTACAAGGACTTTACCATACCACCAGCAGATACATTTATAGCAGGAAAACGTCATGAACTAGATCTAATAAAGGCCTAACAGGAAACCATAATGTTCACTCAAAAATAATGTACCCCCCTCTCCAAAAATTCTCCTCCAAAAATATCTACGCAAAGTTTACTGAAACCTCAATAAATCCTAAGCTTCATATAAAAAGCCGCAAAATTGCCATAGTAAAACTAAAACTCATTAAATATATCGATAAACTCAGCGCTAAATTATTTGCTCAACCCACCAAAATATCTGATCGATACGGTAATTAATTATTCAATTTAAAACAAAAAATACGTCCTAAACGCGATCGAAAATTTATAGAATCCTAAAATTTTAATCAACGTCCAAAATCGGGGTCGTAATCCCTAAATTCGAAAAATACACAGCTACTCCGCAACAAATCAGCGAATTCGCTTACCTGTTTGGAAAACTCAGGCCAACCAATGATGTCTACAATGGGTATGTTGATTCCTATGAAAATCCCTTCAAAAGAACCGCGACTACTTGCAAAAATATCATATGCAAAAGCAAACAGTTGATCGGTGAACTTCGTAAGCTACGTTAAGTTATCCTTCAAAATATGTTTTACATTAAACTTATTACCAAAAGCAAGGTGGCACATACGCAACATTCTCATTATCATTACGTTAAAGCTTATATTACAAGATAGAAAAAAAATAAACAATTAAAAGTTGTCTCCTAACGTTGTGTAAATTAAACAGTTACCACCAACAAATAAATTACTCAAAAATTTTGGGCGTACTCCCAATTAACTAAACTTTTAAAATTTTGGATGAACGTAAAAATATTACCGCTGTGAGTAAAGATAATGGATTTGCAATATATGTACGCTTAAAAAAGATGATACTCATTAGTCATATATTAAAAAACAACAATGAGCCCGAAAAAATGCACAATCTGCACAGTGTTTAACCACATAGAAGGTAACCCATACAATAAAATTTCTGTATTTTGATTTGGAATGATTCCTGCAGAATTCCACTAACCCCAATTAATCTATTTCATGTATCATAAATTTTTAGTTAACAACAAGGAGTAAAGAAGACGCCGAGCACCTAAATTTTCCAAATCGTGCCGTACGAAAATTTTATATATTGTAAACAGATTCAAATAATCAATGCACAGTCCGAGATAATTATTGTACAAATGAATATGCTTTATACACTGAATTGATATCTAGACGTTACTTAAATAATCTCAAACAAAGGTATACTCCTCCACCTGACCAATACAAATAAACGCTTTATTAAAATCACAAACACATAAAAATTCGGAAAAATATAGTTACCTCACAATGCACAACTGATCAATCGAACTTCCTTTTCTTTTCACAACCGTACTGCGATGGAATTAACCAACATTTTATCGGTAAAAGACCCGCCAGTTTCTTAATTTCCTTAGATCATGTTTACACAAATTTCGTCAACGATAAGTCTTTAAATTAATAACTTCTGCTCCCATTAACGTATTTACATACTTCACTTAACCTCCCGATAAGGGTGTAAATAGTTCACTACCTCCAAACAAACAAATCTTCGTGTGTGCGGCGAAGCCGCAAACAAGCGCCTTGACACTACGACATCCTTATCAAGGCTGCATTAAGCTACATTCATTTCTCGCCACATTGGATTTTGTTCCCCTGCTTTTTAATTTAGCCAATTATTAAAAAGATTGAAAATTATTATCAATGTTATTAAATACATAAGTAAAAAGTTTGCCTCGAGTAGGATTTGAATCTACGACCTGTACTTTGCTACAGTACCGCGCTTACCAACTGCGATCTCAAGCCCCAATCGATGTAAATTTTCTCTTTATGTATGTAGAACTGATGTAAATTCTAAATATAACGAGATTACAGTCAAATGACATATTTATGGAATGTGAGCAAGGATTCACACATACCAAAGCAACTTGACTAATCTTAATTTATTATAAGTTTTGTTATGAACTAATCAGTTCAAAGGTAAATATGTAATTCAAAATTATTATTAATTTTACTAATTAGTCAAGTTGCTTTGGTATGTGTGAATCCTTGCCATGCTGGAGGCTCATATTCCACTAATATAAATAACTTGATTGTAATCTCATTATATTTAGAATTTACATCAGTTCTACATACATAAAGAGAACATTTACATCGATTGGGGCTTGAATCTCGATGGCGCAACTGGTTAGCGCGGTACTCTAGCAAAGTACAGGTCGTAGGTTCAAATCCTACTTGAGGTAAACTTTTTATTTATCTATTTAATAAAATGAATAATATTTTTAATTACATATTTACCTTTGAAGTTATTCGTTGATAACAAAACTTATAATAAATTGAAAAGATTACTTAAATTTTCCTAATACGCGTCAAACTCAAGAGCGGTCAAAAACAGTTCGTCACCAGCGGGTGTTACCAATGTAACCGATATCCTGTAAATTCAAGTTTTCCTAAGCAACGCTGGACCTTAACGCCTCGTACCTAAAAGTTAAACTCTTTGCTTAAGACTAAAAAATTTTATCGGAGCATTCCACCAATTTGTCGCCTAAAACGTCTTAAAAACTGCGCTATACGCTGTTCTACACTATACTTAAACACAAAGTAATAAGTGTAATGTGTTCTGTAATTTTCCACTGACGCAATTTAACGTAAACGACTACATTAACCAATATCTATAAAATTAGAAACCCTTATTTACAAAGAAGCTACATAATTCTCAACCAAATTGGTAAAAAGGATTTCAATAATTATCGATACCAATAACGTAAATCACACCTTAATTACCATCTACCATCTAAACTTGATAAACAAACCAAAACTTATATTTCGTTTTTTAAAAAGAATTTTAAATGCGACCGCTATTTGTCAAAATTCCGAATATTCCCCAAATACGTGAAAAAAACAAAATAAAACATTACAATTGAAAAGCTCCCCAAAAATTTGTCCGTTATTAAGTTCAATGGAATGAAGTTATACTATATTTAAGATGTACGGTACTAATGAATAACTCATAATTTCGGAATTAACGGCAAATATTTGATAAAATCACGACCACGTGACAATACTAGAAAAAATTGAGTAAATTCCTTCCACTTTAAAGGGATACCTTATTCTTTAATAATTGCAGACCAAAACAAGGTGTTTGGCTTACTATGCTAAAGCACACAGAAACAATTAGAAGGATGGATAGCGGGATATTGAATTGCCAAGAGATGTCCATGAACGGCTAGTTTAAATTTTTCCATATCATAAGTGAGAGGAAAGAGGAATTAGGGATATCATTCCATAGTGTCGAAGCCGTGTAGAAGACTGTGGATAGCGCCCATTTGGTACGACAAGGGGAGATTAGTATTGCACATTGATAATGTGCATGGGCAAACCGAGTATTTGTAGCATAGGTAGCCCTAGGTGGTATGAAAGAAGCTAATACAGCAACACAATAGCCATTGTAATACCGACAACTCAAAGAAGGAACTGAAACTATTTTTCTATGCTCAAAGAGCCGTATGTCAAAAGTTAAGGACGGGTCATTTATAAGCCTAATCGCTTTTTTCAACACGATCAACAATGATTGGGAAGAACCTACCCAGAAGTGAGAATAACATTATCGATGAGGTCGAGTTTGGGCCTTATAAAGCAAAAAAATTTTCCGGAAGGTAAAATACTACTTAGATCTGTACAAAAAGCCTATGATAAAGTATTATCAGCATTACATTTTAGTATATTATTACTTCCGCATTCGAGGATACGTTGAATGTCTTTGTTGGTTCAAATTGCCATTTCACCTTTAATGTCTTGATTTGAGATAGAAAGTGGATTAGGAAATTGAGTAGACTAAGATGAACTACAATAAAGAGTGCTGTAGTTAGCAAAGCAATGGACCGGATTAGTCGTTAAAGAAACTAAAAACCTAGTTGATGATCGTATCATTTAACACAGACGAGGTAGGTTTGGTAAGTAAACACTTATGCCAAACTTGATCAAATGCTTTTGCGGTATCTAAAACGACTCTATGACTGTTTCACCGGATTGTTATAATGAATTGTTATAAACTTAAGTTACATATGAAAGAAGATCTTTTTTTTGGAAATAGGTTGAACATTTGCTAGCTTCCATGATGAAGAAAATTCCCCAGAAGACATAAATTAGAGCTTAGATAGGACTGGTACTAGTTCGGGGGAATATTTCTTTAAGACTGGTATACTGTCTGGGCCAATCGACTTATTGACATCAAGATAATTGATTCTAGGGTCTTGTATCAAAAACGAATTGGTTACATAGCGTATGAGGAAGAGTTGACTAGGGGTACGTCTTCTCCAGAATCATTGAGGCACAAGTTTGATTCAAATAACTCCACCAAAAAATTGGCTTTGTCTACAGAATCAGCAAGTACAGATCCGTCAAAAGATGTCATGGGGGAAATAAAAGCACCAAAGTTTTGACTTTAGCTAAAGACCAAAATTTACGATTGCCCAAAGGGTATGAATCTAGTTCATTACATTTTCACTGTTCAAACAACTTTTTAGCGTTAGTGATAACACTTTGCGGGTATTCCTAGTACTAACGTAGTCTGCATGACTCTCAACCGTTTCATTAGATTTCCATTTAATACAAGATTTATTTTTTAAAGATATTGCAACAGTAAAAGCATTATTGTGCAAGGGTTTGGAACGCGAATGACCTACTCGATTCTGTTTTTGGGAATGTATAACTCCATGCCCATGGGGATGACTTAGGATGTTGAAAGTGCAATGTCCGAAGGAGACGATGACTTCAAACAATATCCACACCATAGAAAGGTTGGAAAGAAGTCCCGTAAGTCACTACATTTAGCTGAGTTAAAACACCACAAAGTTGTATCAGTGTTGCGAATAAGAGAGGAATTAGGGACAGTAGACGTTATGTCTATTAGGCAATGTTCAGATAGACCTACACGGAAAAAAACTAAAGTTTTATAAACTAGTGGGTTTGATGAAAGAACAAGGTCTAGAAGTTGCGGAGTATGATTAGGCTTATCAGGGATTCTTGTGGGTTCAGAAATCATTTGTGTGGGATCACATGGTGTAACGTTTAAATTTCACCTACTTAAATATTAAATCCATGTGTTTAAAACTATACAATGATAGATAGGCAACACAATTTACATGAGACGCTGTTTTATTTTAGTACAATGTTACAATGGTAGCTAACTCCAATTTATTTACATTTCACCCTAATCAAAAATTCTTTTGTCGTTTTTCGCGGCACTACTAAATGTAACTAGAAAGTAGGATTTCACCCACTGTAAAAGAATTTGCTTGACATTTTCTGTTCATTTTTACAAGGTTCATGTGTGAAGGAAGCACATTTTTCCTAAAATTAAACAAGTAATGGGATTACTACAAACATTACTGAGTGATGCCTATATTGTCAATCGGACCGACTCCGGATTGATGCATACATGGAACACATAAAACCCACCAAAATTTCAGGTACCATTACATTATACACTGCGTTTTTAAGGCTCTTACATTCTACGGTTTCTTTTAGTTTTTTTGGTTGCTAACCACCAACGTTCTTGTTTAAAAAAAATCATACCGAGTGTTAACGATAGGTGATACTTTAACATGTACAACTTATATCACGATCACCTGTGAATTGCTACATATATTGTCTGCTGTACTAATAAGTCATACCACAACAGTTCACCAAACATTCAGGACATCTCGAAGGGCTATTTTAGGATTTCGGTTTATTACCTATTAGTTGTTGCTGGCATATAATTACTTACTCCGTACATGTGTTCAATTAAAATTTAAATCATAAACCACATTAATACACTAAAAAACAAATTGGTGGTATAATTTGACATTACCTCAAGCAACAGCACTTGCACTATATGTGATGTTTGCCAATTAAACGTTATTTTGTTTGAGGTTTTAGAGTGATTATTTCCTTTGCCTGTCAAATTTGAATTTTTGACCAATCGCGTGCTTGGAAACTGCTTTGATATGACCAATCAAAATAAAATAAAGCGACTATTCACCTTGGTGCTAAATAGTCGACTATTTTTATCAGCATGCTCAATTGTCACCGACAGGACAGTATTCAACAACAAAGAATCCACCCGAAAATTTCAATTTTTTAACATATAATAACTGTATATTTAATTGTAAATAGAGGAATAATGTAACATTGATTGTTAGTATTAGTTGTTGTTTAATAAATAAGTATTTACTTATTATTTTATTAGTTCATACAATATCCTTTCTCTGTATTTTTTCCTTATACACATAAAAATGTTCTTGGCTCAAGAAATAATCTTATTAAATATAACACGACCTCGATAAATTAGCTACTATTTTTATTGCTATCAAATTTCTCGTGTATTTTACAATTTGTCTCGACATAATTTGGGCATTAATAATCAAAAGTTAAGTCAAGCTAAAGCTCTTGGGCTTTAATCAGATTATTAATGCCAAAATTATGTCTCGACAAATTTATTTTAAAATCCACTCGAAATTTAGATGCAATAAAAATAGTCGACTATTTATCGAGGACTTATTATATTACCGTCGACAATCTTTTTGGTCTATTGGAAATACCCGATAACCGTTATAGCTACTGTCTTGTGTACACATATTTAAGTATAGGGAGATTCAATAATTATTATATTTTTTATGTAACTTAAATTCAGATTCTATTCAATAATTTTTTGGTGTAACTTACATTTAGAACTCAATTCACTAATTATTTTTTGTAACTTACATTTAGATCCTCTTGTTTGTTACCCTCAGGTAGGAATTCGCACCACTAATTTTTTGTATGAATATGAAATTTAAATTCTGTACTGCAGAGTGACTCGCAAAACTGCTATACTGCGTTTACCGAACAGAAATAGTTAAGCTCCTTCCCAAAAATTCACGCAATATTTAAATGCAACTTAGTTATTGGCCGCATTTTTAAATCCTGGAACACAAGCAATTACTTGATTTCAACTGTTGTAGTTGGCGTACCTAACAGAGCAGACGTCCCTAGTTTGTCATTGCGTTTTGGTGTTTAACTGATTTATGTTCTCTGTTTTTTAGAATAAAGTAACGTGTGTTTTGCAACCGTATCTTATTACGTAGTATATAACCCTACCGACCTTATAAAAGGACGCCCTATTTTGACCTACTCCAAAACTTCAGATATTTTTAAGCTATGTTTGTGTTATTAAAAATTATTATTCATTTTATTAAATACATAAATAAAAGTTTACCTCGAGTAGGATTTGAACCTACGACCTGTACTTTGCTAGAGTACCGCGCTAACCATCTGCGCCATCGAGATACAAGCCCCAATCGATGAAAATTTTGTCTTTATGTATGTAAACTGAATTTTTAATTACATATTTACTTTTGAACTTATTCGTTCATAACAAAAACTTATAATACCTAACTTATGTTTGTGTTACTTTATTTTATATAATTAAAAACAATTTGGAAAAAAAATAGTACGTGACTAATCTTTGTTTATACCAAAGTACACCTGTAATTTCCAAAGTTTGGTTTACTGTAATGATTTTCAGTCTCTTGTACCCTCTTTAATATGTTCTTATACATACAATATTTTTATAAGTAATAAATAATTTGAAACTTCTCCTGTGCGTTACAGTGCCAATACTAAAAACATGACGCTATGTAATTTAGTCTTGACAAAGTGACATTTCAATTTGTGGTTTTTAAATCTCCGGTTTTTATAATTTTGTTGGTGTAAAACTGGTCTCTGCTTACATTGGTCAAAATTTTGTGGGAGGAGCTTAACTATTTCTGTTGGGTAAACAGGTTTTAGTAAGTTATTTTTTTTATTTTTAGTTTGTGTTTCGTTATAGGGGCGTAATATTACAAAAACATAATATTGGTCTAGAGCTCTAACCCTATTTCCGGGCAATTGATTTTTGCATCATAAGTATATTTTTTAGATTAACCTTTGAAGGTGTTTTAGCACTACCTATAGTCCTTAAAAAATGACTTGTCGAACGATTTTGGCGAGACCACTACCACCATATTGTATTACTGTTTATTTCAACTATTAGAATTCTTTCCTTTTTTTGATTATTCACATTAGTAACATACTAATGTAGTAGTGAAAGTCCCGCCTGGAGAATTGGCTTTAACTTCAGTAAGTGAATGAATTTCACTTCAGTTTGTTAATAGATATTTTTTGTTTATATTCTACAATTATCCTCCGTTCCAGATTTTATTCCACTGTACAGTTATTCTCCGTTATATTAGTTTTTATTATACGATTATCTTCAACTTAATTTTCTTTCTTTTGTTTGTCTTTATTCGTTCGTCTCATTTCAAACTTGGCGTTTAAATCATAGTTTATGGCGCTCAACATCAATTCTTTTTCTTATTTTCATTTTTTTTCCTTTCCTTGTTTCCTACTGTATTTCTGTTCCAACGCGCACATCCAATGCCCTGCCCTTACAACTAGTCGGCACATTACCTTAGGGCATTATACAGAAAATTATGTTGTGACGATGGAGTAGCCAATGTTTCTACACTATGACCAACAGGATTAGTAGTAGAATTTCACAAATTTAGGACCAGAATGTCTAAATCAAATCACGTCAATTTTTTTATTCTCCAATGAAGAAATCCTCTTGCAAGCGATGTGATTCTTGAGATAGGCACATACATCTCCTTTGTATCGAAAGTAAGAATCAAGATTGTATTGGGGAAATTGCAAGTCGGGTGAATTGGAGGTTTCAGAGCAGGCTTGAGTTTCAGATACAAGCGAAATGTCAGGTTGTAACTGTCCAAGATGTTTGTGTACAGCATTAAGATTGGATCTGATACTGCGGATGTTGTAATAATGGGTCAAAAAGTGAGCACTTTCGATAACCGAGGTTGTTTGGGCCCTACCTTCCCGGACATCCGAACGGGACGGGATTTTACGTTCAGTATTTATTACCCTAGAAGCCACTGCACATCTTTTTTTTTAATTTTTAATTTGGGACTTCCAATCTGATAGGAAGACAGTGAGGGCGAGAAGGAAAAAATAGAATAACAATAGATTAAGGATAAGGAAAAAGGAGAGCGGTAGCCCCTACCGAACTCAAACGATTGAAGACCTAATATTAAGGAGGCCCGGTTGGCATGGGGTATACACAGAACCCACCTTTAAAGTGCAGTTCTGTTGGTAGCACTGGGTATTTTGTATAACCAAACCTGCGATTCATATGAGATGCGTCCTCTTGTCCACCGATCCTTGGTGCCCCACTAGTCTGTTCTGTTGTCAAAAGTTGACCAACGGCAATGCGTTTTGTTATCAGGCTATTCGAAAACGTTGAGTGCATCAATCCACCCGTGATTTTTAAATGGGATCTGATGGAAAATTATCTAACTAGAGTTTTATAAAGCTGTAAACCAACATGTAATATCTACCCACGTTTATAAATAAAATGAGATGATTGTGGAAATAACTGAACGTTTTATTTAACCAAAACATACAACAATTCTTAAAATATAAATTGCCAACTCTAAAAACTCACTCGTTGCCAACCTCATTTCTAGTCACTACATTACATATCCTCCTCTACAGATCTAAACGTACAGGTGGTTTAATTTTCCTTTTCGGCCTGCTAATGCTGGTAGTATCATTTGGTTTATCGGGACCCTTTGCCTCGGTATTATTCTCAACTAAAACTTCATTTTCAATTCTCGTAGTTACACTACCAACATTACTAGGAACTTGAACATTTTCATTATTAACATCTGAACTTATCCTAGTTTCTAATACTACGTCATTACTAACATTTGTTGTAACATTTTCTATTTTACTAACATTAGGTGTTACTAAATCCTTAATATTATTATCTGGCACCCTATCGCTATGCAACATCTCATTATTATCATTTTCCTTACATTTCATTAATTGATCGAGATGTCGTTTCCAAATCTCACCCTCTAGAACTTTACACAAATAAGTTCTCTGACTAAAACTTCATCTATCTCTCCCTTTACCCAACTTTTTCTGTTTGGGTTCCTAAAACATCTTACTAAAATTTTCTCCCCTAACTGGAAACTATCTTTTCTGTTTCCTTTGTAATACCTAATTTGATTTTCCTCTTTATCTTTTTTCTCTAATACCATTAAATCAAATCTAGTTCTTACATTGTTTTTGAATACTAAATCTGAAGGTTTAACTCCTGTTGTACAGTGTATAGAGTTCCTATACGCAAATAAATACCTATTAATTAATGTTTCCAATCCGACATTTCTATTTTTCTCATCTTTTAATAATTTATATATGCTATTTTTGAAATTTTGACATTATTCTCAGCCAACCCATTAGTTGATGGGTGGTACCTAGTGACGTATAAAATTTGATTCTATTTTAGTAAGAAATTCAGTAAACTCTTCCGACGTAAATTGTCTACCATTATCTGTAACGACTATTCTAGGCAACCCAAACCTAGCAAAACAATCACGGAAACAGTCAACCGTAGCTTTAGAGCTAATATTGTTCATTACATAGATTTCAGGCCATTTCGAAAAGCTATCGATTATCAATAAAAGCATTTTACCCTTTATTGGTCCCAAGAAATCTGCATGAACCCTTTCAAAAAAACCTAACGATTTTTCCCATTTAACTAACCTCGCTTTAGGTGGGTTTGGTCTCGATAAATTGCAAATTTCACAATTGTGTACAAAAGTCTCTATTTCCTTGTCCAGATTAGGCCACCACAAATATGATCTGGCAGTACTCTTCATTTTTATCATGCCCTCGTGCATGGCATGTAACTCTGTTAAAATCTTTTGTCTTAACTTTACCGGTATAACTACACGGTAACCCCACATTATTGTTCCTGTTTCTACTGATAGTTCGTCTTTCCTAACGTAGAATGGTTTATATAAATCATCAATTAGCTTAGGATCTTCCGGGAACCCATGCTTTATGAAAGTATAAACACGACCTAAAACCGGATCTCTTCGCGTTTCTGAACGAATTAAATTAAAATCTATAGTAGTTGAATTTTCTACAAAATTTATATATTCAAACTCTCGCGAAAATTTTTCTTCTTCATTATTTATCGGTAATCTCGAAAGCAAATCTGCTTTTATATTATCCACACCACGTATGTGTTTGAACGAATAATCAAAACCGGCTAAAGAGTGACCACCTCTGCAGTCTACCCGCAAGCCATTTTAGGTATTCCCTATTTTCCCCAAATAACGCCTGTAAGGGCTTGTGGTCCGATACCAACTCAAACTTCCGTCCTATTAAATACTGATAAAGTTTTGCACCGACCAGTAAATACTCAATGCCTCCTTGTGTATCATGGAGTAATTACGTTCGTTTTATTTAAAACTCGTGATATAAAACAAATAGGCCTTTCATCTCCGTCATCCATTACGTGACTTAAAACTGCACCTATTCCCCATTCACTGGCGTCACAACATAACCTTAATCTTTTATTTTGGTCGTAATGAATTAACACCTTGTCTGAAACAATCTCCTTTTTGCTAAATCAAACGCATCTATACTTTTTTTCCCCATTCAAATTTTTCACCTTTTCTAACAACTTATACAAAGGTTTCAATTTAATCGCAAAATTTGGAATGAATTTGGAGTAATAATTAATTGTACCTAAGAATGATCGCAATTCATTTACATTTGTCGGTTTAGGCGCATCTACAATTGCTCTAATTTTACTGTCATCTTTTTAATCCTTCTTTCGATATTATGTGTCCCAGGTAAGAGATTGTATCTTTAAAAATTCACATTTACGAAAATTAAGCTTAAAACCAACCTCTCTTAATCTGGTAAATACCTGTCTCAAATTGTTTAAATGTTCTGTCGGTCCCTTACCTGTTACCACAATATCGTCAATAAACACAACTGTGTTTTGATCCCTTGCAACGTCTTTCTACTATATTCTGAAATATCGAGCATGCTGGCTTTGTCCCATATGGCAACCTATTTACTTTATAAATTCCCATATGTGTGCTCCAAGCTAATAATTCACTAGTCTCCGCATTGAGAACTAGTTGATTATATGCATTGCTTAAATCTAATTTACTAAATTTATCACCCCCTTGAAGTGCATTAAAAATATCTTCAATCCTCGGTAAAGGATGATTTACCTCTCTTAAATATGGATTAACCGTAATTTTGTAATTGGCACACAGTCTAATACTACCTGATGCCTTTAGTACTGGTACGAGAGGCGTACCCCATTTAGAGTTATCAATTTTTGTTATAACACCTATTGATTCTAACCTGCTTAACTCATCCTCAACCTTACTTTTCATTGAAAATGGTACCGATGCGGGCTTACAGAACTTAGGCGTAACTTGATCTTTTAATTCTAAATTTATTTCTTCTCGGTTATAGCGACCTAAGTTCTCATCAAATAATTCTTTAAACTCTACTTTTAGCAACTCTACATCTGACATTACTTCTACAATATTTATAGTGTCCTCAGCCTTTTTGCTTACAATCTTGAGTTTAAAATGATTTAATAAATCCCTACCTAACAATAATCTGCTGGCCTTGTCTACTACTAAAAATGTACATTCTTTTAATTCATCGTTAATTCTTAATTTAACACATATTTCACCTATCGGCTTAATTATTTGCCCATTATAAGTTTTAATTTTGTATTTGTTTCCTTAAGCTCTAAATGTGCAAATTTGCTTATACAATGACAACGGCATACAAGATAACCCTGCGCCTGTGTCACTTCAAAACATACGCCACATCATTTATAAACCCATATACTTCAATTGGTTTCAAAGCATAATTAATTACCTCACAATTGAACATAGGTACTTCTTCCTCCTCGACCTCTTCTACATAATTTTGGTTTTTCACCCTGCACGCAGCTGCCAAATGTCCTTTCTTTTTACAATTGTTGCATATAGAAAACCTGTATTTGCACCTGCTAAAATTGTGAGCCCTTCCATTACAATGAAAACACTTTAATTCTTTCGACTCTACTGAACCCTCGGAAACTTTTAACTTTTCATTTTTATTTCTGCTTTTCGCAAACTTCGCCACTTGCTTAAGACGATTAATACTTGTCGGTTCCAATTTTTCTTTCATGGCCGCTTCTTTATTTAAAGCAATTTCTAAAATTTCTTCCAACGACTTCTTGTGACTTTCTTCACAAACCCGGTCCTGTATGGATCCTGTCTTAAGACCAACCACAAATTTATCCTTCACTCGTTCTAATAATTGTTCTCCAAAATCACATTCGGCTGCTACTTTTTTTACATTTACATACCATTCATTAACAGACTCCTCCTTTTGCTTTAAATTGTCGAATAAAATTCGCCTTCTAAAAACTGACAATCGGGGCTTGAATTGATTAATTAATAACTTCGCTAATTCTTGAAAAGAATCAGTTTGGTAACTTGGGGAAGTAAGTTGAATTTTTGGAGGTTTCAGGTTGAGTTTCAGATACAAACAAAATGTCAGGTTGTAACTGTTCAAGATGTTTGTGTGCAGCATTAAGATTGGATCTGATACTGCGGATGTTGTAATAATGGGTCAAAAAGTGAGCACTTTCGATAACCGAGGTTGCTTGGGCCCTACCTTCTCTAACATCCGAACGAGACGGGATTTTACGTTCAGTATTTATTACCCTAGAAACCACAGCCATCTTTTCTTTTAATTTTTAATTTGGGACTTTCAATCTGATAGGAAGACAGTGAGAGCGAGAAGGAAAAATAAGAATAACAATAGATTAAGGACAAGGAAAAAGGTGACCGGTAGCCCTTACCGAACTCAAACGATTGAAGACCTAATATTAAGGAGGCCCGGTTGGCATGGGGTATACACAGAACCCACCTTTAAAGTGCAGTTCTGTTGGTAGCACTGGGTATTTTGTATAACCAAACCTGCGATTCACATAAGATGCGTCCTCTTGTCCACCGGCCGATCCTTGGTGCCCCACTAGTCTGTTCTGTTGTCAAAAGTTGACCAACGGCAATGCGTTTTGTTATCAGGCTATTCGAAAACGTTGAGTGCATCAATTCACCCGTGATTTTTTAAATGGAATCTGATGGAAAATTATCTAACTAAAGTTTTATAAATCTGTAAACCAAAAGAATCTCAAAGGAACACAGAAATGTTGTTTAAGGTGCAAATAAATAGTAAAATAATGCAGTTGGTCACACACAATACAAATCCAAATACGTTTCATTAAATGCATTCTAAATGACCAGTGTGTTCAAGAATTCATTACTGGTATTGTTAAGTCTAGTAAATTAATACAATTTTGAATATCACCTACGGATGGAATACAGATTAGTAGCATAACTGAAAAAAAACTTCTTTAGGAGAATGGAGAACACGGTGCAGGGAACAATCGCCCTTAAAAGATTCTAGACGGAGTGAAAGAGCATTATTGAGTAGGTGAGTTTAGAGAGTTTTGGATCAACACATTTATAAGTTACCACATCTTCAAGGCCCCATATTCCCACAGTGTCAAGGTCACACAATACCAAGATTACACAATATCATGGTTATATAGTTGAAACGTTTACATATCAACACAATTGCAAACGTGCCATGGTCACACAACTCAAAAAAACGTGAGATGTAACGGAGGTCATCCCGGATTAGACTTTTTGGCACACAACAAAAAAAAATGGTATGTTAAAATATTTATTTTCTTTATAAACAAAGATAGCTTGATTTGTACAAACTTTTATTAAGTTTATTACATTAATTTATTCAGATGTATGATTTTCTTTAGGAATAAAACATTTTTATTTAGTACAAGTGCAAAAGGTCCTTTCCATTTCTGTTTCATTACACCTGCGTGGACATGGTGCAAGTAATTGAGCGTACGTGCAGTATCGTGCCCATCGTAGATGTTCCTGTAGTGGATTATCAGATGGTCGCCATTGGTTTATTCTACCTCCACACATGAAGCATTCAACTGTGTCATCTGTGGATGTAGAAGTATACAGTGCTGCAGCAAAAAATGAAAGAGAGCGAACTCCATACCGTGCTTGATATGTTAGTAAACGTTTATCGAAAAAATAGTAATACTGAGGATAACAAAAGTTTGGTAGCATGTCACACATGTTCACACCGTAGAACACAGTAATCTACTAACATGAAATAATTTATTATATACAATATGTACATTATAAAAATATTACTTGTCCAGATAGTACACTTCGTCATAAAAAACGCATGAATCATCCTCATATCCTGTAACATGGTTAGGGGTGATCTACACGATGAGGATCAGTGTTCTGTGTGTGACTTGTGGTACGTGTATGGTGGACAATAATTCGGTAGTCACTTGGTGCGATGCTTTATAGCATTCAGAGCATAGAAGCATATGGCCAACAAGATGATAACGGTGTGAAGGGCAAATGTGAGTAAATAATAACATAAATTACCCATTAATGGAAGTATCGAATTCGTTTACCCAAGTTAAACGAACCATTCCGAATTTCATTGCACATCCTTATATATATATATATATATATATATATATATATATATATATATATATATATATAAACACACAGACACTCAGACACACAGACACACAGACACAGACACACAGACACCGACGCACAGACACACAGACACACAGACACTCAGACACACAGACACACAGACACACAGACACACAGACACACAGACACACAGATACACAGACACACAGACACACAGACACACAGACACACAGACACACAGACACACAGACACACAGACACACAGACACACAGACACACAGACACACAGACACACAGACACACAGACACACAGACACACAGACACACAGACACACAGACACACAGACACAGACACACAGACACACAGACACAGAACACAGACACACAGACACACAGACACACAGACACACAGACACACAGACACACAGACACACAGACACACAGACACACAGACACACAGACACACAGACACACAGACACACAGACACACAGACACACAGACACACGGACACACGGACACACGGACACACGGACACAGACACACAGACACAGACACACAGACACACAGACACACAGACACACAGACACACAGACACACAGACACACAGACACACAGACACACAGACACACAGACACACAGACACACAGACACACAGACACACAGACACACAGACACACAGACACACAGACACACAGACAACAGACACACAGACACACAGACACACAGACACACAGACACACAGACACACAGACACACAGACACACAGACACACAGACACACAGACACACAAACACACAGACACACTGACACACAGACATACAGACACACAGACACACAGATACACAGACACACAGACACACACACACACACACACACAGACAAACAGACACACAGACACACAGACACACAGACACACAGACACACAGACACACAGACACACAGACACACAGACACTCAGACGGAAGTTTAAACACTCAGGCACCTAAACACACACGCGTATGCATGTACGTGTGAATGCGTGCGGGTGCGTATGTGTGCGTGTGTGTGTTCGCGTGTTTGTGTTTACATGTGTGATTTTTATTTAAGCTTCATTTCTTTTTTGCTGGAGCGTAGGATATTAGCTGTCTGCGAGTAGATCAGTGAGCATTAACTACCGACTGTTTAAACTTACAATTATTTGAATGCACCAACTTTGCGTACATTCCACTACCTGCATCGTTTTCACGATGCCGGGTACGGCCACAGCCCCAGAGGCCACAAATGTACACTTTTCGGTGTGACATGTTTCTTCCGTTAGGATAGCCAGTCCGGTGGTTTCCCTCTTCAGCCAGGAGAGCTCTAAGAGGAGCAAGAGGAAAACGAAGAGAGAAGAAATGACGATGGTAGAAGAGATGCCTGCTATACCGCTCCCATCAGAGACACCGACCGACGAAGCAGAAAATAGTCGCCAACGATAGGCGGGTTGCGGCTGCGGAGTAGGAAGCCGAAGACTCCATCGAGGGACCACCTGCCCACACACACAACGGATGTCAACGATGAGGCATTTGTTGACACCATAAACTGGCCGGACGTGAAATAGCTACACGACACCAATATCACCGCTTGTTTCAGAATTAAGAAACCAGAGCGACCGAATCCGCTTCTGTTGGTCCAGCTACCACCCAAAGAGCATCTTAAGAAGATTAGAAGATAAGAAGGCAAGTGGACTATGTGGATTCCATTCGTGTCTCCATCGAAAAGGCAGAAACCCGCCATCGGCAGTGTTATCAGGGATTTCGTCACGCATAGCGTTGCTGTAGAGGGAGGCACGCCTTCTCAAGTGTGCAGCATATGACCACTCCAGCAGGTGCACCAAACGCGCCACTGACCGAGCAAAGTGCGTAAACTGCGGTGGTGATCATCCGGCCAACCTCAGGGGTTGCCAGAGGTACCCACCTCAACAGCGACAGAAGAGGACACCACCGACAGCAGCATCCTCTCAAGTCCGAACCGGCGTTAGATGCGCCAAAGTAACGGTGAGCGATAGCGAGGTAGCTAAGGTATCGAGTGTGGTGAGAGCCGTACACGAGAAAAATTCGGCTTCATCCGTTTTAGGTTTCGCCGCCATTAGCGACCTCTTCGGAAGCGTAGAATTGGCGATGGTCCTATTTGTTATCCGAAGGGTGGCAGCGGGGCTAGCTAGGGCAAGAGCTGCGATTGACCTGTGACGAGTGATTCTCACATTCGGTCAAGAGGTGTACTTCCGAAACGGCGATGGCTGAAATAAGTATAGCTCACAGTATCGATATATACAACTTTTACCTATTATACAGAATTACCACTCGTTACACAAACTTCATTAAAACAAACACTAACACATACATACCCACAGACGTAACGCAAAGTAATCTATCGATTATATCCTTTTTTCTTTTATTTTGCTCGCAATAATTATAATTATAACAAATAAAAAAAATTACTTTGCATAAAAGAATACTTATTACTTACTTTTCTTGCATTCAAAATAAATATATTAGTTTCGCGTTGAAAGTTCATTTCCCATTCATAAAATAAACATATAGCCCGAGACAGTAATTTACAATTATCCTCACTAACGTACAAAGAAACGAAATGTAGGCTCTAATCACTAAAGCAGATGTTGCTTCATTTCCAATAAACGAAAGGTAGACCAGACTACTAGCAGGAGGCGTACTAACAGCATGTTATATCGGCCCAAACCAAAGGTACCTCCATTCTTAATCTTTCAAGATAAAATTGCGTATCATCCACGCCAGTTTATTTAACTCATGACGTCACGACCACGCTTTTGCAAATACCAAATTCATTAAAATTTCAGCTTTTTCTTAACATTATCCTTGTTCTCTTTCTTTGTTCCCTAATAAATATAATATATACAAAAATGTAATTAGAAGTCTTACATCTATATCTATAAAACACAAAAATTGTTTCTACCTATGTCCGTTATAGACTTTGAAACCACATTCGATTCATTCATGATATTGATTTTCCCGAATTCTGAAATGTTTAAAATTTATATTTTTAAATAGGGTATCCGCTATTATATCTTCTTATAAGAAAAATTTTACCTTTAAATAAATACCGTAAACGGTTATTGAGGTGTGTTGTGATCATAGCGAGGAGCGAAGCTCAACGATAGTCTATATATATATATATATATATATATATATATATATATATATATATAAACACAAAATTGTTTCTACCTGTCCGTTATAGACTTTGAACCATGCAACCAACCGATGTGCTCAAAAAAGGTTTCATTAGAAAAGCAATAATGGGAAGATGGTTTTAGACCAATAGGCTCATTCGATTCATTTACGATTTTGATTTTCCCGAATTTTGAAATTTTTTAAATTTTTATTTTTAAATAGGGCATCCGCTATGTTTTATAATTTTTTATAAGCAAAATTTTACTTTTAAATAAATATCGTAAACTGTACGGTAGAAGAAACGGAAAGGAAGTGTGTTAAGTTAGCATTTGCGTACACTATATACAGAGGTACTCGTAATTATGTACACTAAAGATAAAATATCAACATATACCACAATTTAATTATTGAAAGGAAAACTAAATGCT
>JARFJB010000080.1:3320000-3378728 GCA_036346205.1 Vesta saturnalis | reverse complement strand
GTTACATAGTTCATATTAAATGCGCTTATATTATTAGTAAAATTTTGGATTTCAGTGTATTTATTTTTAATTGAGTTCACCCACTTCGAAACACATGGTTTAATAAATGCAGTAGTTATAGTGTAGTAAATAAAGAAATAACTAATGCCAGTGCGTTTGCTAATATATATATATATATATATATATATATATATATATATATATTATTATAAAATTCACCTTAATACACCAACTATTAAAACTAGATCTTTGAAGATAGTATAAGAATGGATGGTACATATAATATTGGTCAAATGCACCTTATTAAGAAGTTTCGTGGGTTAAAATTTGATAATTCGCCAAAGAAATTTCGTAAATCTGTCACAAATTTGAAGTTAAACCATTAAACCATGCTTTTAGAACGGGCCCTTATTATAAAGTAACTACCGTTACTAGTAAACGTCTTTATCATTATCGGACGTTGACGTAGAGAAGTACGAATACCAGGAATTTGCACAGGATTGCGGAACATTACTTACAGTAACTTAAGTCCCAGTTGCTTTTAGTAATCGAAATTGAGATGGTGTAGAGTAAGGTACGTTATCCTTTTTGATGACATTTGATATTCTGAAGGTAAACATCGTCTAATTGTATGTGACTGCCTACATGATAAAGGTGTTGCAATGGGCGCAAACGGCGTTAGCACACCGCACTGGCAAATAACCGCAAGAACCCTTTGGGAGCGAGTTTATTGAAATTTGTAGTTACGATAAACGGCAAGTACATTCGGATAATGATTTAGACGCAACCCTGTCGATCCGGGTAAGAAGTACGTAAACAAAACAAGGTACACTAGCATAAAAGAGGGAAAAATTCGTCAACCTACCTTTTGCCACCACCTACGGTTCGCACTCGTACTGCTCGCTAATTCCCTAGGTCGAAACTCAAATAATGTTGCACTCTAAATATAATTCAGTGTTCAAAAATTGGAAAAGACATTCAAATTAATCTTGATTTCAAATAAAACTCGTAAACATTCATATTAATATGTACTAGTCAACAATACTAAAGTATCAAATAAAAAGAAATAACAAACTTTTAGCAACTGTAAACTGTCTCTTTTCAAAAAAGGTCCAACGCTTAAAAAGAAACTCAATCGTTAACTTTAACAAATATCTATTGTACTAAATTGAAAATAGCTTATGCACCCAATCAATTTCTACTCAACAATAAAAGTTTCTGTCAACTAATACGGTTTCCAAACCAATTCACTTCTTAAAATTTAAAATACACAAATTTGTACATTCATTACTTACACAAAAGCGCTTTCAATAGAATAAGATAAGGCGGCACATGTCCTTTCTTAATTAAATAACACCTTAAAAACAATAAAGCCAAATGAGCACGAGGTCACCAGCAACCAACCCTAGAAGAAAAGGAATCTGATAGCAAATGATTTGAGTAAGTAATAGCTAATTAATATCGTAAATGTTTGTTAAAATATGTTTTAATAGCAAATGAACATAAAATAATTACTAAAAAGCGGGTGCCTTTCACTTTATCCACCAAATGTTCTATAATTTTTAAACCAACAACGTCGGTCTCCCCTGTGGGCAAGGTCAACTGGTCGCCCTTCACCAAGTGTACTTCTTACAATATTCAACAATTCTACTGCAAAATCTGATGATGCAAATGTCGATATCAGAGTTGTATGTAATGTCTTGTAGCAATAATCACGGCAACAATGTCTTGTTCAACTGGTATCCGTTAACAATCACAAGTTTATTAAACCAAACCTTTTAATTACTTATACGTTTAACTAAGCAATTCTCGATTCTTTCCCTTGACTGACACTAGTGCATCAGTAAAACAAAACTACACAAAAGGAAGGTGTGATCTGTCAACCCTCTATAACAATACGCCAACGCAAAACGGGATTTTCCTTTAATTGGCGATATTTGGATTTATTGAAAATTGGAGTAGGATTTACTGCCCATGTTTGTGAATGGTATATACATTTTTCAGTTTGTTTGTTTGTAAGTAGATTGAAGTTTCTAAATTACCACGCGTTGACGAGAGTAGAATAGCAAAAGGAATGTTATACAGGAGTTTAATATTTTCTAGTGCATTATGGATAATCCTATTTTTAAGTAAGCGTTAATTTTAGTTTAGTTTGAGTTGAAATTACGTCCTGATACATTAATTTAAGAAGATAAAGAGTGTGGTTTTTATAATACATTGGTTTTAGAGTTGATTTTACAAAGTTTAGAGGCGACGAAAACATCCATATAAGTTAACTGTATCTTTTTTTGCTCATGGATATGGACATTGATATTTTTAACTCATTCATATTTCGTCTTATATTAAATTTTCTTTACTAATAGTATTCCTGAACAGGCTAAGATTTGCCTAACGTGCTAAAGCAGTCAGGAACACAGGGCAGGTTTAGGTATATTGTTAGGCTGCCGAGAAAGGTTTATGAATGACTACCTTAGATTTGCTTAAGTCTAACTTGGGAGGAAAAAAGGAACTGGGTAGAGCATTCCACAATTTGTTCGTCGTGTGGAGAAATGAAGATTGCGCCCGTACATTGTGACGAGATGGAATTTTTAGTGCGTAATTATTGTGTGAATGAGCAAACCGAGTGTTTGTAGCGAAAATTGCCTGCGAAGGTATTAAGGAGTGTATTTCGTAGGCACACCTGCCATGGTAATAGCGATAGAACAAGGAAACAACCGAAACTATTCTTCTATGCTCAAGAGACTGTGGGTCAGAAGTTAGAGACAGGTCATTTATAAGCCTTATATCTCTTTTTTGGATGCGGTTTACCATATCAAGGAAGTATAGGGGAGCGCTGACCCAGAGGTGTGAATTGTATTCCAGATGAGATCGGATTTGAGCGTTATACAGTAAAAGGAGTTGTTGTGAGGTGAAGTACTGTTTAGATCTCTATAGAGAGCCAAGTTTACGGGCAGTTGTTTTGCTGACTGACAAAAGGCTCGATGACGCGGACATTCCTAGCATAGAAATAGAGTTTGAAAACTTGAGATCTAAGCCAGTCATATTTATGTCAGGAAATGACCGGTCTTTCTTAGCGGACACAAGGCAACACTGGATTTTCTCGGCATTAACGTGAGTAGATAATTCCTTTGCCATTCAAGGATGCATTCTAAGTCACTGTTGATTGAGGCTGCCATTTTCACTTTAACGTCCTGACTAGACTTATTGTTGTGGGAAAACTGAGAACTACAATATAGAGTGCTGTCGTCTGCAAATCAATGGATCGGGTTAGTTGTTGCGGAAATGTGGTCATTTATGTACAGCAGGAAAAGTGTGAGAGCTATCACTGATCCTTGGGGTACGCCTGCGTTTACAGAAGTTTCTTTTGAAAAAAAGGCATCGACGACAACGCGTATACGTCTTTTGTCAAGAAAGCTGGAGATCAAATTGATGAGCGTATCGGATAAACCCAACCAGGTAAGCTTAGCAAGTAGGCACTTGTACCAAGCCTGGTCAAAAGCCTTTGAAATATCTAAAGCTGGGTGACATATGAAAGCAGATCACCCGTTGAACGACTATGTCTGAATCCATACTGGTGATCGTTTCGGAGTTTATTGGACTCGAGGAACGAAAGTAGTTAGCGGCTGATGTCTTTTTCCATGATTTTCGATAGAATTGAGGTGATAGCTATTGGTCGATAGTTTGAAGGATCGGTTTTATCGCTCGTTCTAGGAATAGGTTGGACATTCGCCAACTTCCAGGATGAGGGAAACTCTCCAGATGACATGGATATCGAGTTTGGACAATACAAGTACTAGATCGGTGTAGCATTTTTTATGGACGATAGCTGGAATACCGTCAGGGTCAGTCGCCTTGTGTGAGTGAAGTTTATTGATAATTGAGTCTAGGAGCTTGTATCGAAAGTGGAGAGGTTTCATAGCGTATGGGGTAGATTTGGGCAACGGCACAATTTCACGAGAATCATTGAGACATCAATTTGATGCAAAATAATCGACAAAGAAGTTGGCTTTGTCAGCAAGATAAGCTACTACAGCTCCACTACGAGACGTCATGGGAGGAACGGAAGTTTTTACTGATGGCTTTAGCTAATGACAAAAATTTACAACTAACCAAAGGACATGAGACTAATTCTTCACATTTACGTTCTTGGAACATCTTTCGGGCTTTGGTGATGATGCATTTGCACCTACTCCTTGCGGCGATATAGTCGGCGTGATTTTCGACAGATTTATTTCATTTCCAATTGGTAGAATGTTTTTGCGATAATGTATCAGAGCAAGCTCTATTAAACCATGGTTATTGACGGGCATGGCCTACACAATTATGTTTTTTGGGGATGTATAACTCCATACACATCAAGATAACTTCAGTTATTGAAAGAGCAATGTTTGAAGAGGAGAACCGTTTAAAGTAATACTCACGCCAGGGGAAGGTTGCAAAAAAAGTTCGCAGTTCACTCCAGTTAGCCGATTTAAAACACCACATACTTCTATCGGTTTTTCGACTAACAGTGGAATTGGGTACAGGGGGAGTTATTTCGATTAGGCAGTGGTCTGATTGACCAAGTGGGGAAAAGACTTGCTTTATAGACAAGTGTGTTAGTTGTAAGGAATGGGTGCAGGAGATGTGGAGTATGGTTAGGGTTCTCAGAAATTCTGGTGGGTTCGGAAATCATTTGTGTGAGATTACAGGATACAGCAAATGCTTCTGCACTATGACCTGCGGGATTAGTGATAGATAAAGCTAAAGAAAATTGGAGTTGTGGACTTTAAAATCTCCCAGAATTGAGATATCGCAAGATGGAAACTGTGATAAGAGGTGGTCTATTTTTAGACTAAGGTAATCAAAAAATCTTGGAAATTATTATCGTTGAAAGAAACAAAATACACCCACTTACCACACAAAGTTAAAAAACACCGAACGCGTTTCGATAGCTACACTATCATTATCAGCGGTCGACTAGGGCGGACTAAAGAAAATTTATAACATATGTACCATCAGCGAGTAACGCTTCGTTACTAATCTGGTAAAAGTGAAAGGGAAAGTTATGAAAGTTTTGAGTTCTGAGTAGCCTAAAGGTCCTTGATCATCATTATTCATTAGAATTTGTTTGTCTTTGAAGATCTCTAAACTTTCATAATAATCAAGTTCGTGCTTATTACTAACATATTTGATTAATGATACCTCATCTACTACATGATTCTTATCAAACATATGTAGGGCTATGGCAGACTTGTCCCAACGTTTGTATTTTATATGAGCTAAATGTTTTTTTAAAGCGAATTTTGATAGGTCGTTTAGTTTGCCCCACATATATTTGTTCACAACTTTTACAATTAATCTTATAAATTCCCGACCTATCCTGCTTATCCACTTTATCTTTTGGATTGCCTAAAAGAGTTTGCAAACTATTATCTGAAGTATTGACTGTTTTCAAATTAATTTTGGAAAAGATTTTAGGTAGACCTTTTGTATAAGCAGGATAGTTTGGTAACTTTACATACTTTGTTCCTATTTGTTCTCTAGCGTTACCCAATGTAGTTACGTTATTAACCCTCATGCTTGTTTCCTAACTATATTCATAACCACTTCATCTGAAAACCCATTGTATGCAGCAATTCCTTTAATAGTGCGCAATCCTTTATTATAATTTGAACTGAAAGAGGAATCTATGCAATCTATGAACCAAAAAGTTAAAAGCCGCGAGTTTATGCTGTCTACAGTGATTTGAGTCATTGGTTATGAATCTTTTAGTGCTAGTTTCCTTACTATAAATATCTATATCTAGTTTACAACCATTTCTTGTTACCAGAGTATCAAAGAACGGGAGACTGTCATTTGCCTGTACCTCATAGGTAAATTTGATTGTCGGAAATTTAGAATTTAAAGTTCCTACGAAGTCCTCAACGCTACAGATTTTAGTATTAAGGATGGCAAACACATCATCCATGTATCTAAGCTACTGCTTATAGCTTATCTCCGTTTACAGGCAATCTATGCATGGGTAAATTTGAGACAGACTTAAAACGCGATTTGCCTAATTTTCCTAGAGTTTGGATTAGATACGTGGATGATGTGTTTGCCATCCTTAATACTACTTCAGATAATGGGGCATTTATAAGATTAATTGTAAAAATTGTGAACAAATATATGCGGGGCAAACCAAACGACCTATCAAAATTCGCTTTAGAGAACATTTAGCTCATATAAAATACAAACGTTGCGACAAGTCTGCCGTAGCCCTACATATGTTTGATAAGAGTCATGTAGTAAATGAGTTATCATTAATCAAACATGTTAGTAATAAGCACGAACTTGATTGTTATGAAAGTTTAAAGATCTATAGGCTACTCAGAACTCATTAAACTTTCATAACTTTCACTTTCACTTCCACCAGATTGGCAACGAAGCGTTACTCGCTGATGGTATATGTTAGAAATTTTCTTTAGTCCGCCCTAGTCGACCGCTGATGATGATAGCATAGCTATCGAAACGTTTTCGGTGTTTTTTAATTTTGTTTGTTACAGATTCTCCCACAGTTCCAGCGTTTCAGATTTTTCACTGTTGAAAGCCCTACACAAACTACAGTAGAAATTAACGAACCGCGGTCCAGAATGTTTGAAGCAAATCGCGTCAAATTTGTTTTCCAAAGTGGACATCCTCTTATAACCTACGTTGTCCTTGGTATGTGCACATACTCCGCCTTTACGGCGAAAGTTAGAGTGGAGGTTGTATCTGGGAAATTGCAGGTCAGGCGAATCAGTGCTTAGAGGCGAGACTTGTGTTTCTGATAGAAACAGAGTGTACGGTTGCACTTATTCAAGATGTAAGTGAACAGTATTAAGATTCGACCTGATACCACGTATGTTGCAATAATGTATCCGAATGTCGGTACTTTGTTGACCGAAGTCGTTTGAGTCCTGCCCTCCCGGGCATCCGAATGGGGCAGAGTTCTATTCCTGGTAGATCTTGCTCTTCTTGATTTTGGAGTTGATTAATTCTGCCCCCCCCCCCGAATCCTGGGGAGGGATCAACGAATCGATGTGAGAGTGTGGGCGTCGCCCTACTCACCTAAGGTATAACGTCGGGTTTAGAACTCATCATTTTAATGTTTTAGCCGTTAAAACGCCAAGCTTGGCTAGTGCGTGTTGTCGAGTACATAAGGAGTAAAGGAAATAGAGCCCGGCAGTCCTTATCGAACTGGAGCATCAATATAAACGAGCCCATGGTAAAGGTGGTAGTATTGGACCGGGCGGCATGGCGTATACATGCCTTCCACCTATGAAGTTGTAGAATATTAGAGCTGAAAGGGAAACATTACTTACTTTACATTTCATCATACAAGAAAAAATTGTTTTTGTACGATTGTAGAATCGTAATCTGCGTAAAGGATATATGAGGGTAGTTTGCTGGGATCGTAATCATCCATATACTTATTATTCACCTTACTATAATTAGTGCATCATTGCGTTACTCCATCTCTTATAACCTTTTCTACGAACAATAAGATATCTACATCGGTGAGCAGCTCGAGTGTAACTTTAGTGTAATTTAGCATACGCTGCCAGATGTATCCGGGAGCAGTGTAAAAGAATGCCACATCTTAGTTATGCGTTGTTATACACTTATTTCTATTTTTTGAGTTAATAACTGCAGCTGCTCATTACTCCAATGGCTTACCGTGCTACGTAAAATTTTGAAATCGTTAAATGATAAGTAGCATGACAATTTATATAGGGAAACGATATAAATCTATAAATCTGGCTATAGCTGCTGTATTTAACATATGTTTAGTGACGTAGTTTTACTGGAGATGGCTTGAGCAATATTTTTTTAATATGAAATAAGAATCATTACATGAAAAGCTGGAGCCTTATACTGGACATTGCATTCTTGATGGACGCTACCTCTAAACCCACCACTGAAATGACAGTGGTCTCGCACCTTAACATCGCGTTCTAAGAAGGGATACTGGCAAATATGACAAAGTATGGATGCATTAAATTCCAACATGTACAGATCGCTTAACGTTTTCATCGGTGTTGGATTATCAAAGTACTGCTGCAGATTATTTGGAATATTGTTCAGCTAATTGGTAAACCAATTAATATACTCCTCGCTCCTCTGCAGCCCAAGCTTGATAAGGAACCGTTAAACGTGCAGTGGAGATAATATTTTTTCGCGTTTTGTCATCCTTAAAATCCTGGACTAAACATTCCAAGTCGTAATATAAGATAAATGGCGCAGTCTGCTTAAACTCATGGTGTTTAGAATAAAAATGCGATCCGAGCTCAGGCCGGATTAATTAACTTACAATCTAATTCATGGTTCTTGGGGGTTCCCTTTGCACTGTCAAGTCAACTCGATATGTACATCCCCCACCCCTAGCAACCCCAACTTTAAAATTTCAACTGCAACTACCCCACTTGTGATACATCATTTTAAAGACCTTGTCATTGCGAATGCAGTGATGCATCGTTTTTAGAAATCAGTTGATGTTTGACAAAATTATTTACCGAAAAACGAAAAGTTCACAAATCAACGTACGCGTCACAATTTATACACAAATACCCTGTTTCTTTTAAGTTTTTTATGTACTACACACGACCTCATCACCTATTTTTAATGATGTGTCGATTAATTTACAAAAAAGTCACAAATAAGAAAGCTTCAGCAAATAATAAACAAGATCTATTAAACGTATTGCTCAAAATGACCACCATTAGCTTGCATACAATAATGCAGTTAATAGTAGGGATAGGATGACACGCGATTGAAGTCGAGAGGAGCGCTGAAGAAGACTAATGCTAAAGCCCAACCGAAACAGGCTTCATCATTATTCTTTACGTTAACAATGTATTTCTCATTTTTTATTTGGATGGGTAAATCTGTGTACGATGATGCTCTTATTAGTGTTGTACTGTTTGCGTTCATAGGTAAAGGGAATACTTTTCGATAGAGCCAAACCACTATCCGGCTCCTCAAATTGAAGCAGTCGTTCCATTAAATAATCCACTACATTCGTATTACATAGATTTTTTAATTTTCCTCTTCTAAGTTACATCTTAAGATATAAAAATGTTTCGTTGTAAAAATAAATTCCCTACACATTAAATTATTATCACTATTTATGAATGGTTTCACGAGTTTGGCGCAAAATCTGACGATAAGTGTTGAAAATATCCTTAATCTTAATTGAAAACAGCTTAAGACTATCGTAGAAAAATGTTTCTAGCGTCTTATGTCCTATGTCAATTATAATGCCCGAGCGTACCCTAGATTTAAAAACAGTTGTAAAATCACGCCACTCGACAGAAGCCTATCTCCCAATGGATGATCCATCAACTGGTTTTTTTTGGCTGGTGCCTTATAACGCTCCATTTTACAGCCTCGTGTGCGAGATGGCGCTTATCGCTAATGGTGAATGCTGTTTACCCAATGGATACTTTACTCTTAATTGGCATCGATCGTTGTTACAAAATTTGCAGATTTGAGCAACATCATGGGCATTGTAATGTTTATAGAAATGCTCAACCATTCGTTTCCGATTAAAGCCATTTCTAAAACAATAAATCATTAAGTAGGTTCAAATCCTACTTGAGGTAAACTTTTTATTTATGTATTTAATAAAATTAATAATAATTTTTAATTACATTAACAATGGATTTATTACTATGAATAATAAACATTGTACCTAAATACCTAGCGAACAAACTGTAGCAGCCTGTAGTATGGAATAGATTCTATCAAACCAGCGAGCACCTTTTGCGATATTATCAGTCAAGTCTAAGATTCATCTACATAACTAATGCTTTAGGTGTAGACAATTTTTTAAATGTAGATAGGAAACTTACGTATTACACATCATGATAACGACTGATCTACTATCGTAGGGCACAGCGCTCTTAAGGAAATGATCAAAACCGCAAACTAATCCATGTTATCGATTTGACTTATTTCATCTGAATAATTTACATTAACTTCTACACAGGATGTACAAACATTACTTATTATTATTGTTGCGCAATTATCTCTGTTGTATTGAATATTTATTTTATGTTATTTTCTGAATGTTAAGAATCAGGAATTATCTTGATAATTAGGATTTATTAACAAATTCGTTGTATTTTATCAATTGTTTTGATGATAAATCGTTATTTTGCTAATTATAAATGTCTCCAGTTCCTATTTATTAATTTATCTGTTACAATTTTTGATTTACTAATTATGCATATCAGAAATTATTTATGTATATCATCCTATAATAATAATGTCGTAGGTTGTTTTACAGATAAATTTTATTGTTTCTGTGATAAAGATAACGGGCAGGTCCATATTTAACATTTGCTATAATTTTTTGATTTATGCGAAAATGTAGAAATCAGAAATTAATTATTTACATGATGCCGGATATCTCTCTACTATTACCATACGTTATTTTGATAATGATCGCACCTGTGACGTCACAATCATGAATTGGGATATCCCTCTTTACTATTTTGGTTTTACAATTGAAATACAATTATTTATTACGAAATTCATTACATTATTTAACTAATAAATGCATTCACGTTATTTTAATATTAATAAATGTGTTATGTTGATTTTCTAACTATAATTTACAACCGCGTCACTGACGTCACAACGAGCTTTGATTTACAAATAATGCTTTCTACAGTACATACCTAATATGCGTTTGTAGCGCAGGGGTAACAATTAAATTTACCATGCCAACATCTAGTTCGAATGTCACACAGCGCAAACAATTTTTTCAGGGTTTATACTTCCACCGGGAGTAGGAGAATCAACGTCTTCGCCACCATGAAGCAGCGCCGAAGAACCTACCAGATACGTGAAGAAGCTATCTTCCGCATTAGTAATGCCAAGATGCCCTTTCCACACACGCAACGCAACATCTCACCCCGCTCACGTATACCATTGGCTGCCGACTGGGCCAACCCAGTAGGGGAGGGACCCATACTTGCATCCTATTGGGCTCACGTCAAAGGTACTTCCGGGTGACGGAGCTTAACTGCTCGCTCCGTATCTCATTGGTCTAACTTCACCACAAACTTCCGTAGGGCGTGATGCTTAAGTGGTCGTCCATGTGGCCGATTGGTGGGTCATCACTTCCTGCACCAGAATGAACATAGCTATACTACTAACAAACGTAATGCCTTGATAAAATTTCCAAATTATTAAATAAGATATTATGGTTTAAGTTATTTAAGGCATATTCAGCCACCTCAGGCTCCTTAGTTGATTCAATATGGAAATCTCATATGTTCTTTACACCTAATATCAAAGCTAAGTTGTTAGTTCCAATGCATACTTTTCCACAACAACAAGATAACGTATACCCTCCAGTAGCCAACCGGGGATTTCAATCATTTTTAAGTGGTCTTACATTTTCTTTAATGTTTCTTGTAGGACTGGACAATTCTAGTACCATGGTTAATTAACGTCTTTTTCAAATTTTATCCGTAACGTTAATTATGAAAGGAAGAAAAATCCTTACATGTAAGAATGTTTTGGGTTATGAACATTCTCATCGCATAATTGAGTATGTACGCACGAAAAAAGAATTGTTTTGCATATTCTACAAAGCGTGGCTCCTGATACGGCACTGAAAATTTTAACTTTGCCATATGATGTCATTATAGATATTATTTAAACGTTGAATAACGCATTTGAATTGCTTTTAGATATAGATATACAATGTTGCAAAGAGTAAAAATTATAAGCACGTCACTGTGTGCTACATGCTTTCTGAAGTATAACTGTCAAACAGTAGCACTTACAATTTAAAGTAATTAAATGCATTCGCGTTTGAACAAATTGTAATTTATTAAATAATTTTTAGTTCACACAAGTTATATTCAGTGTAAAACGGAATTTTTACAGATGGTGGGCGAATAACTATTGTTCATTACGGACAGGTTTAATTACATTATTAATGGCTTCAAGGAAAAACTATTAGCTTTAAGCGATTGAGTACATCTAACACTTTTAGAGCACAAATTCGTTTAGCTCAATCCACTAAAGCTTTTATTACACTAATTTTTTTGATGTGTATGATGATTTGATTTACGACAATACCTTTCGGCGTGTTTAGGCTTCCGGTAAAAGATAAATTATTTGTTTTAGAATGTTTTTAATACATCAAATAATGTAGGACTTCGAAGTCCAAGCGATCTCCGAATTCACGGAAAAACCAAGGATGTGGCTTAGATATGTGGACAATACCTTCGTAGTTTGGCAACACAGCAAGCATAACCTGGATGAATTCCTAGATTATTTAAATAACCGCGCACACTCTATAAAATCCAGAATGAGATTGGAGTCTGAAAATAAACTGCCATTCTTGGATGTACTTGTATACAAGAATGACAAGTGTATACAGGAAACCTACCCGCAGGAGAAGATACCTACACTACAACTCCAATCACTAATCATATATATATATATATATATATATATATGTGTATGTATAAATTAGCAAAGTTGGGCAGAATTACATGATAATTCAAATACCGATAAGAAAATTCAACATTGTTGCCAACTTTCTAAGATATCTGAAAATAACTAAAAATCGTCCAAATTGTCAATCGGCTATATCTTTTTTAATATTCAAAATACGAAAAAGCTATTAGAGAGAGTTTTAATAGCTATTTTTACGCAAAATGAGAAAATGCGAATAAAAAATTTTTCTAGTAATTATTTTTCGAGCTACAACTCAAACATACATTTTTTTAAATGGAAACTATAGGTGGCTACGGACCCATTCGATGGCTTATTTTTTTTCTGTTTTCAAAAATGTATAGCTTTGTATGTTTAATATTATTATTTAACTCACAATTTTAAAAAAAATGTAATTATAGTATTTACTGCAATGTTTGCCGTGGTGTGCTATGACAATTAAAAACAAAACTCTGCATTGATTGATTCTCAGATTGTAGATATTGAATTATTTGTTGTAACCAGTTGTAGTTCATACTTAAATAGTGAATATTAATTTATTAATGGCTTATTCTTCTGAAGAAAAAAATGATATGCTTTTTTGCTATTCCGTGTCTAACAGAGATGCTAATGCTGCTTCGGAATTATATCTTCAAACTTATATAGAAAGAAGACAACCCGATGTGAGATTATTTGCCAAACCCGAATCGAATTTAAAAAAATATGGGGTTTCTACTAATCCTCAAAATTTTAAAATTAATGTCAACACAGAAACAGTAGAACGTATCTAAACTTACGTCGAATTTAAACCTACTACATCTCTTCGTGAATTTGCGAACGAGTGCAACACTTCAGAAGATGAAGCCCACATTATTTTGAAATAAAATAATTTTAAGCCATATCATTTTCATATAGGAAATACATTGTATGTTGAAGATTATCAGAAAAGATTACGTTTTGTTACACGGTTGATTAATGAAAGTCGAGCAAACAATCAATTCTCTAAAACCATTCTTTTTACCGATGAAGCAAAATTTACAAACAACGTCATCTTCAATAGAAAAAATCATATCCAATGGTCCCAAGAAAATCCCATATTACTGTTGAGAGGAGTTATTTGTTATTTGTTATTTAAATGTTCACGGCACACTTTAATCTTTTAATAAATATTATAACTACCCTTTTTTAATAATATTAAACATACAAAGCTATATATTTTTGAATTTCCTTATCGGTATTTGAATTATCATGTAATTCTGCCCAACTTTGCTAATTTAACCGACTCTATATATATATATATATATATATATATATATATATATATATATATATATATATATATATATATAATATGTTCTAAAAATATATATGTTGAATTACTCAGTGGGTCAGAGGTAAAGGTGTTAGACTTGTAAGTGAAAGGTACCAAAGTTCGAATCTGAGGGTAGTCAGGTGCTTGGGAAAAAATATATGAATTCTACTCAAGTGCGAAATCAGTCCATCTCAGGACTAAGCCTAATGACTGAAACATAGTCCGCTTCCGAAAGGTCGCGCTATAAAAGCAAAACTGTGGAAATATGCCGATAAACTCAACCATTCTTTTTACTGATGAAGCAAAATTTACAAACAACGTCATCTTTAATAGAAAAAATCATATCCAATGGTCCCAAGAAAATCCCATATTACTGTTGAGAGGAGTTATTTGTTATTTGTTATTTAAATATTCACGGCACACTTTAATCTTTTAATAAATATTATAACTACCCTTTTTTAATAATATTAAACATACAAAGCTATATATTTTTGAATTTCCTTATCGGTATTTGAATTATCATGTAATTCTGCCCAACCTTGCTAATTTAACGACTATATATATATATATATATATATATATATATATATATATATATATATATATATATATATATAATATGTTCTAAAAATATATATGTTGAATTACTCAGTGGGTCAGAGGTAAAGGTGTTAGTCTTGTAAGTGAAAGGTACCAAAGTTCGAATCTGAGGGTAGTCAGGTGCTTGGGAAAAAATATATGAATTCTACTCAAGTGCGAAATCAGTCCATCTCAGGACTAAGCCTAATGACTGAAACATAGTCCGCTTCCGAAAGGTCGCGCTATAAAAGCAAAACTGTGGAAATATGCCAATAAACTCAACCAAAGTAAACGCTTTACCGAATTTGGTGAAAACGTTTCTTCTTCAAATGCCCAAATTCTGGACAGAATTTATTTCCGACGTCCTTTCCATTGACTTGAAACAAGGGAGTTTTATTCTGAATTTGAAAAACACTAACTTTCGACGAAAATACGCAACATTTTTCAAACAAATTAGCAAACTGACCAGAAACGTTTTCCGCGATAGCTCTAGTTCCTAAGATTTGTAGTTTAATCAAAATTACTTCATCTTTCATTTAAATCCAACTTATCTAAGAAAACGATTAAATTTAACATAGTCAAAGTTATAAATCTACACGGTAATAAACATTCCCTTGTAGCACGCCAATAGAACAAATGGGGGAAATAAGTGTTTTTAAAAGGAATCTGTTCACCGAATTAGAGAAACGAAATTAAGGTTAGGAAGAATGGTTTTTATTTTAATGTTTAACACCCTACATTTCAACAAATAAGAGCTTGAGGACTACACCTTATAGCATCCCAGGTACCCTATCTTGAAAAGAGTAATGTGAACTTATTTGCAATAATGCAAATTCAAGCATCAAACAATCGCTAAGTGAGTTATCTGGACTTGGCTGACAATAATGTCACTATTACTAAAATTAATTGCCTGCCTTACTTTGACGGTCAATAATTAAAACATTACCATTTATTTACAAGCCTGATATTTATTACTCGCAAATCCCAAACCTGATCAAACGAAATGGCCGTCTAGTGTTAGGTACGTTATGCTATCTAAATGAGATAGTCTGGATGAGATACGTTTTGCATCATGCGGGCAGGTAAAACAAAACGAAACTACTCAAATTAAAACCAACGAACTCGGCACACCGGTGGTTCAGCCCGTTAATCTACTATTGTGGGAAAGAACCACCAATAATATCCATTTTATTCATAAATCAATTGCAAAAGTACATTAATAAATCAAGCAACAAAAATAAACAATGAAAGGGTTAAATATATAACAAAACATCATTAAATCAGGTTAAAGTGCATACGAAATTATAACATTAAGAGAAAATGAAAAGTTTTGTTACACAGAAACACAATAATAAAAAAACACATATAGTCACACTCACAATTGGGTCATAAATAATCCAAATAAAAATCATAATAAAAATCATAACACCAAACATGTGGCCCTTTTTAAAAACCAATCATGTTGGTCTTTAAGTAAACAAGCACATAAAATAATAAAGCATATCACGGTACATGTAAAATACAACAGTAAAATTTCACAGGTACTCAGGTAAATGCGAGAGTCAAACGAAAACAGACAAGGAATTTAGAAATTACCCAATTGTTTAGTGATATCTAAAGCACAAAATACATGAGTCACATTGTAATAAAGCACATACAAAAGAGAAATCAGCTCGCAGGTAAATAATTCAACTTCAACAAACTGAAATAAAAACTCATTAAAAGAAAGCCTTGCAAGGGTACGGTATAAATAGATCACTAACATCGTTAGCGATATATATATATATATATATATATATATATATATATATATATATATATATATATATATATATATATATATATATATATATAAGATTGAGTGCGTTAGCAACATACCGTGCCCCTCCCTCACCGGTTACACATCCACCTACACAACAAATAAAAACAATAAAAATAAAATTCGAGGTGTTTAATGGTCTGGCTTGGGAGTGTGGACTAACAGGCAATTGAGGGAGTGCCCTGTACTGCCCTTTGATTTTAGCAGATTTCAGCTTCATGAGTTCGCGTACGAATGAGATACCTTTACAAGACAATGTTTGGTATTTAATATGTTATGTAGACTGGTAAAACTATTTGCTGCGAGCTTTCAGTTATATAAAAATACATACTTACACTAGAATAAATATTCCCTGAATCGATCACAGGCACAAATCGTTAATAGACGCGGTTTAACCCCGAAAGAGAAGATAACTTAGTGTTGACGAATTCAAAAGAAAAATGTGCACGCACGAATTATTTTAAAGACAAACTGTTTACAATGAAGGGATTTAATTAACCCAAAAATTGATCTGGCTCGATTGAAAAAATCGCTATAACTGCCTTCCCCCCGATCCAAACATAACTATATCTACTCCCAAAAAACCACCCCCGTCTTTCAAAAGTAATAAAAAAACAAGAAACACTAACCTATGTTGGAATAGTTTCGTAGTAATTATTGCACATCTTAATTTTAAAAATATGCATTCGTCTGTAACAACCTTCTATTTACGAGTCTCGAGTTTCCCAGTAATAAAGATTTCTTTTCATCGTGGCCCGTCTCGCCACAATTAATCATTAGACCCATGACATTTTTATATCAAGAGCGCGTATAAGAAAAATTCCAATGATTTGTTACGCCCCTTCAGTAAAGGATTTTTAAGTGTGCACCTGCCACTCACCCCCTAACATGACTGTGTTTACATGCATATTAGTTACAAACAATCCTACATTCCTTAGATAAAAATATATAAATAAAAATATTTTGAAAGCATTAGTAAATTACGACGTATTATCAAGATATTAAAAATCCACTAATTATCTTTATCCGTTAGAGCGTGTTCTGATTTTTCATTTTAAAAGAAATTCAATAATATTTTATCTATTAAAAATTTAGCTAAAATAAAATTAGATCCCGTAGTTGGCTGTTCCAAATATGTTCATCTAGCTATTATAGCAGGATCATATTTGCGTGGCGCATTTCATAATTTAATTGATAACTGAATTAACTTTTTAAAACTATTACCATTAATAACCGCAATAGACATGAAAATAAATACAAATACACGGTCATGAACCCAATGTATAACTATTAACTATGAATGATAGTGGTGGTTGCAGTTTCATACCTTAACAAAATTAGTTTCAACAAACTATTTTAATAATAACCTGAAAAACGTTAGTTTCACAATTTAACAACGTAACAAACATTATTGCATCTTTTTTTACTTTATAATTTTTTAGAGGAATGTGTGTGAATATGATTGATACCCAACTAAAATGCCCCTATTCAGTAATCTATTCTATATACTGTTAGGGAAAGAAGTGGTGAATTTTCATTGGCTATAATAAATCGTTAATGAATAAACCACACAATAAGTAAGATTCTAAAAGTAACCCCTTGAAGAAATGCTTACACCATACAATTACAAATAGACCTTATTTTTTTAGGACTGTAAGTTTGTAAAGAGCTTCAAGACCTTAAATGCTTTCAATTTGTGTCTACCCTGTCAAAGACTGTGTAAATTTACTGTTTTTGTTGAATCCAGATACAAACATAAAATATACACACTGATGTAAAATAATCAAGGAAGTTCTTTACGGAAGTTAAATCAAAGAAAGAAAAAGGAACGGCTGGCTCTTTGTTGACCATAATGTATGTAACCTTTCTCTCATACACACCAAATTTATAGGTTTAAATTTCATTGTAACCCCGAAATAATGACATTGTTGTTTATTTCAACTACCAATTTAGTATTCAGATTTCACTGAAATAATGACAGAACAGGAAACCATTTGTATACTTAATCTTTCGAACACAACTCACTCATTATTTTGGGATCAGGGTCTTTCCTTTATTAAAGGGTAGCGAATAAACGAGACAAAACTTCTCCATCTTTGTTTGAATATAAATATACAATTTTTAATTCATTATAGTAATAGAAGGAATTGTATAAATTAGTTTACAATTCATTTAAATGTTATGAAAGTTTGAAATTTAATTAAAGTAGGAAAAATTAATTAACTTTATGTAACGGATTGATTACCTTCTGGGCAAAATTTAAAACAATGTTCTGCTTAAATATCTGCCCAAAACACTTCTCTTCATTTCGTAACCTGTAGTTTATAAAGACAGTTTATGTGAAGAAATATAACATTTTTCGTTAGTTTACTTGATTACGGTAAAGTTTGAGCCAAATCAGGATTCATGATAAAAGAAAATATCTTGTGTGGCACAATACACGAGCTTCCAACCTACAAAGTAGAAATTGAAAGGAATGCTATACATAATACATTTTTTGTATTATAAATCAAGGTTAGCAGGTAATAATACTATTTTATAAATCAAAGAGACATTTCTGCCGTTTTGAAAGTAATATTCTGGGTGTAAATGACGTAAAATAATATTACTGTTACGACTTCCTTTCAGATACATTCAACTCGTCTTACAATTTGAAATTGTTAACAAATTGAAGATTTTTAACGATTTAGAAAATTTCAGTCGGTCCAAAGTCCTGAAATAGGAGTCTCAAACTGAAAAAGAAACGTTTAAATAATTCACTAATTTCTGCCAATAATAATTTCAACTATTTTATGCAGTTACCTATCAGAAATATCTGGTGTGAAACACACGACCTTCCAACCTACAAAGTAGAAATTAAAAGAAATGAAAAAATTTCAATTATAATTTTTTTCAGGATAACTATGCAACCTCTTTTTTATGATGCGTTCAGGCCGAAAACAAGCAGCATTGTAGAGACAAAAACAATACTCTACGTCAGAATGACGTTTAAAACTTCATGTCAGATAGAGATTCACAGGCATAAATACATGTTAAAAAATAATTCCAAAGCCGCTCGCTTCAAACAAAATATCAATAATACAGACTAACCATTTTCGTTCATTTTTAATTAATTATTAGACTTACTTTGTGTTATATTAAGGAACTTTATAAACAAAAGTTAAGTAAAATTAAATTTTCTTTAAAAAATATAACTACACATTTTTTTATCAAATTAACCGTTATTCAGATATTGAAAAAATTTCAACTAACACTTAAATTCTACCTTAAAAATTTTCTTTGCCACTAATTGGCGTCATATCAAAAAATTGCATGGAACATAATTAATCGACATGTTTAAGGTCTATATCTAGGTATTTTTATACCTTTGAAATATGCAACTGTTTTAGAAATATTTGATAAAAACCAATAACTACCCCTAACTAAACCCCCCACACCACCACTGGATTTCTCCCAAAATCTAATCAGCTCCAGAACAAATGAAATGAGGGTAAACTACAGAATCTTAAGTACGCACGTGTTGTGATTCTGAAGTTATCGTGGATACTGACATACATCCGCATACACGCACACGCACACGTACGCGTACACGCAACCGAACACGCACACGCACATGCTCACGCTCACGCACAAGCAAACTCACAGGCACAGGCACACGCAGTCGCACATACACGCATACGCTCAGGGACACGAACACGCACATGTACACGCACATGCACACACATCCAGACGTACACGAACACGTATACGCACACGCACACGTACGCACACACACACACGCACACGCACACACACACTCACGCACACGCACACGAACACGCACACGCACACGCACACGCACACGCACACGCACACGCACACGCACACGCACACGCACGCGCTGACGCACACGCACACGCACACGCACGCGCACGCGCACGCGCACACGCACACGCACATGCACACGCACACGCACACGCAGACACACACGCACACGCACACGCACACGCACACGCACGCGCACACGCACACGCACACAGGATAATTTTTTCCAACGTGTATCCTTCAATACCACATAGTATCAAACAAGATAATTTAAAAGCCAGTATCCTGAAACTTATATCACCTGCTTCATTCATCGGGGCTGGAATCGGATTAGGACACTACAGCCATGTATACAGCTTTAGATGACAAGCATGAGTTTGTCCAGGTGACACAAATGTTACGTCAGAGACCATAGTAGTGCAATATGAAAGAGACAAGGGCAAGAGCGTTAAAAGGAAGGTGCAAGCGGTTAGTCAAGAATTTAGATAAAGCTACAAACCACACAAAAAGACATTCAGAATCGGAAGCTGAAGTTCTGGCAACACATTCCCTTTTATCCACTGAAGGTTCCAATACTGGATACTTTAATTAAACAAAAACATCAAAGGGCAAACCATATTAAAAACATCACTTTAAATGTTAAAAGCATCCTTAGCGACATAAAATTCCAAAGCCTGGTAATTTTCTTGCAAATGCATTCTCCAGACGTGATGTTACTCCAGGAAACCAATTTCACTACAAACTCTTTTAATCTCAACGCAATAAACAATCGCATAGATTCATATATAACCATAAAGCAATATACAGGAACGGCAATAATAATTAAAAAACAGCTGCATATACAACTGATCATCAATGAAATCATGCTGGAAGGCTTCCTTCAGGAAGCAGTTATGTCTATTGACACAAACATGTTTCATTTAGGGGAGACCGGGGCACAATGAAACAAGGAGCACATTGAAACATGTAAATTTGTCAAAATAAAATTTATAATGAGGCTGGCGCCACTTCTTACACAATATACAAAGTTTATGAGTAAAGTGTCAAACCTGGAGTTACGAATTTATCAGTTCGTTCGAGGCTGTTTATGATACATGTGATTATTTGTGATCCAAAAGTATTTTTTTAGTTCTGTAGTAATTTTGTTGTATGTGCTGCTCTTATTACACAATTTAAATATTTTAGTGGTTAATCTACAGTTGGAGGAAGTAGTGCTCGGTTGGTAAGTTTAAAATGTTGATATAATTTGTATTTGTATAAACACCTAGAAACATGTATAATTGACAGTTGGGGTACAATAATACACGTGGGTACGGGGCACAATGAAACGTGCGTCATTGTGCCCCAACGTGTTTTATTGTCCTCCAAACTGAAAATGAATTTTATGCAAGAATCATGGTGCGAAACAAAATTCGGAAAACTGAAAAAGGAAACTTTTCTGAGGACTATGCGAGCCGCCGTTAATTTGGTTAATCAAGGGATGAGTTTAAGGAAGGCAGCTGAGCAAACTGGTTTAAACATTTCAACTGTGTTTCGGTGAGTTTTTATGTTGATTTAAAAATTATTTATCGAACATTTTGTATTATTGTCTAAAAATCATTGTTGTGATGGCTTGAATGTTTTCATTTCAGGTACGTTAGGGAAAAAACCCAAGCACAGGAAAATGAAGAGATCCGAATGAAACCTAATTACCGGGTAAGACAAATTTTTACCAAAGAGCAAGAGCAGAACTTATCGGAGTACATCGTAACTTGTGCTCGTATGTTTTATGGATTGACAACATTCGAGATTAGGAAAGTTGCTTATCAGATGGCGCAAGTCAATTCCATTAATTGTCCAGAAAAATGGTCAAATGAAGAAATGGCTGGTGTTGAATAGCTGTACGCATTCATGAAGAGACATCCAATGCTTAGTGTCCGGACTCCGGAAGGATGTAGTTTGTCAAGAGCGACAGCATTTAACGAACACAATGTTAACATGTTTTTTGACAATCTGGACAAAATTTACAATAACCCTATATTTGCTGACGGAAAAAGAGTATACAATCTTGATGAGACCGCAACCACAACGGTTCAAAAACCTCCAAAAGTTGTGGCAGAAAGGGGAATCAAACAAGTGAATAAATGCACTAGCTCTGAGAGGGGTGTACTTGTCACAACTTGCTGTATTGTGAATGCTACTGGAAATACTATTCCGCCTGTAATGATATTTCCTAGAGTGCATTTTAAAAATCACATGATTTCCTGTGCACCTTCTGGTACTCTAGGTCTAGCTAACCCATCCGGATGGATGACTAAGGAACTTTTCGTTGAAGTTATTCGACACTTCATAAAACATACTCAGAGCTCTAAAACTCATCCAACACTTCTGCTGTTGGACAACCACGAGAGCTATCTTTATATTAAGGCCTTGGATTTAGCAAAAGATAATGGGGTGACAATTCTTACGTTTCCTCCGCATTCAACAAATAAGATGCAACCCCTTGATGTCGGCGTTTACAAACCGTTTAAAACATATTATAATATGGCAATTGACAGCTGGATGATGAAAAATCCCGGAAAAACGATCTCTATTTATGAAATTGCAGAATCTGTAAATTATGCTCATCAAAGAGCTATGACTCCTGCGACAATCATAGCATCATTTAAACAGACTGGCATTTTTCCGTTCGATAAAAACTTTGTTAGTGATATTGATTTGTCTAATTCTGTGACGAATCGACCGGATCCTACATTAAAAGAAGATTCCATAGATGATGGGACAAATCCAATAGCTTCTACATCTAGCTCTGCAACATCTTCAAATATAAACACTTCTATATCTAGTTCTGCAACACTTTAAACAAAGTCCTGCAGAATTCATAGGTTTTCCTAAAGCCAAAGACAGAGAACCGGATAGATCTGGTCGCAGGAAAGGCAGAAGCATAATAGCTACTTCTACTCCTGAAAAAGGTGCCATAGCGGAAAGAGAAAATAAAAGTCAGTCGAACAAAAAAGCAGGTGGTTACTAAGAAGATTATAGTTGAATCGTCCGAAGAATCATCTGAAGGGGAAATGGAATTTGAAGAGTCCGATACGAGTGATCAATTAATGGAAGAATGTGAGGACTATGAATTTGAATATTTGAAATCTGAGCCAACCAACGGTGACTACGTGCTCGTAGAATCTATTATTAGAACAAAAAATAAAATGTATTATGTTGGTGAAATTGTCAATGGTAAAGATGAGAACAATGATTTTGAAATTGATTTCCTGAAGAAGAGTGATAAAATATGTGACCATTTTTACAAACCGGAACTTCCAGACGTATCACTAGTTAGTTTGACTTCAATAAAACAAATTTTGCCAAAACCATCTTTCTTAGGAAAAACCAAGCGTCAGAAATCATATACGAAATTTGGCCTTACTTTTGGTTCACTAATTTGTCATTATATGCTGTTCACTTTAGAAAATAGATTTGTTTATTACATTGTTTCATTGTATCCCAAAGGATGTTTCATGGTACCCCATAGGTGGGCCGCAATTAAACACAAGACACCTGTTGTTTCAATAATGTGTAAATCACCAAAAAAAAAATTAAAGATTGAAGTAACGTGAATGGATGCCAAAAGTTATAAGAATTCTGGTACCTTTTCCTTTTTTACATAATATTAAAATTTTACATAAATATATTCATTATGAATTTTTTCGTTTCATTGTGCCCCGGTTTCCCCTATATTCGATTTACATACCGCACGAAAATCACACAGCTTTTCAAATTTTAAACGTTTTAAGAAATGAACTTAAAACATTTAATCACCTCAATTCTAATGTAATAATTGGGGGATATTTTAATATCACATGGGAGCCAGCTTTGGATCGTTTAAAAATAATAGATCCAAAGGACTGGTAGACTGCCTCAAAAATTTAATAACCGAATATAACATGTTGGCCGCATACAGGATGTTCCACCCTACAACCCCAGGTTACACGTTTTATGCTACTAATTCTGCGTCATGGCTCGATAAAATATTTTGCAATGCGCAAGTTGCTCAACGATTAAAAACGGCAACTAACCTAATTTCTTCCCCTGATCACTTGGCTGTGCAAGTAAGCTGTAGCAAAACTAGCAACTATAATACCCCGTATTGGCGATTTGATCACTCAATCAATGAATAAATCAAAATCTGAAATGAAAGCAGCAATCCTTGTGTACAAAAACCAGGCTAAATACATTGAATTAAACCCGCTACAAAAAAGCTATTGTAATCAAGAACACAATGTAAGAATGCAAGAAACACCAAAAAATGCGGATAACATTACAGGAATAAAACATAACGTTCTGTTAAAATTGAATGTAAACGGTACAGTGGTGACAGACGCAAAAGGGATTTGTCGTGAAGTAAAAAAAATCTACACTCATAAACAACAAACAGTATCGCTGAGTACTAGCGAAAACTCTCTCATCTTTCAAAACATTACACAATTAGAGGAAGAAGAGAAACTACCTAGAATCCAGTTTCACCTTAAAATCATCAAATAACAGGAAATCACCTTGCATTGATGGGCTTACATTAGAATTTTATATATGTTTTTGGGATAAGCTTGCATTATACTTGTGAATAAATCGTTAAATGAAGGCAACTGTATTAATGAACTGACAAAAACTTCAATAGTGAAATAATAATAGAAAAAAAAGGGAAAAGACGTTTTAAACATTGGAGATCAATATCGTTGCTGGTCGTTGACTACAAAATCTTAGCAAATTCTTAGTAAATTAATACATACTGATCAATCCTGTTAGTTTAAAGTTTTAAATAAAGTGAATTTACCACTTTTTTTGTAACAGTAATCCAGCTTTTTTACACGAACGCAAACTTCGTGTTAGAGTAGGAAACCTACTACCAGAATCAATTAGAATTCAAAAGGGAATTTTGAATATGTGTCAAAGGGAGCTTAGTGGATTACAACTGCTCAATCAACAAACAAAGCCTTTCTATCAGCATACGCAGACGATGTCTCGATTTTCATAACAAAAGATAAAGACTTTTCGAACATATTAAAGTACTTTAATTGTTTTTCCCGCGAATCAGGAGCAATAGTCAATTTACAGAAATCAGAGGGATTATGGTGTGGACAGTAGAAACACAAATACGATTCTCCATTAGAATGCTCATGGAACCGTGTTGCTCAAAATTTTTTAAGAGTTACCTTCAACAGTTCTGATGAGCTTACAAGTGAAACAGCTGCACATCTTTAAAATTCAAAGGTTAGCAGTGCCCTACAAAAATGGTCTTTTAGATCAAATACGCTGTCAGCAAGGGGTCGAATGAAGTTAATTAACACCTTTATCACGTCTAAACTATGGCACATTTTACTAATAATTTCAATTCCTGATATCTGCATAGATCGACTCCAGAAGGATTTGATTAACTTTGTAGGGAATAACAAAAAACATTGGACCGATGCAAATACCCTGTGCGCACCGATAAGACTGGGAGGTTTAGGACTAGTGCATCTGAAAACAAAAATTAAGGTATTAACAGCAAAAAAATTCTTAAACAGTGATGGTACTAATTGGGTGATAATGTTCAAATACTTTCTAAACATGAGAGGAACCAAAACATACGACTAGCAGTTACTCCACAAGGTACCTAATAACACACGAAATACACCGAGGTACGTTTTGAGTTTTCAAGAGGCACGTAATACAATTCCTCTAATGTTTGATGATTTCCCTAATTGTTGTGAGGACGTTTTTTACAATTATGTACCTCCTATCGCAAGAGAATCGTTACATAACGGCTTAGAACAGTTGAAACAGTTATGTCAAACCTTATTATCCGGTGCCTTTAGAACCCATACGATATCAAAATGGCCACCAAAGATAACCTTTAAAAAAGGCAATAATTCACAATATTTTGTAAACAAAAGCAAAAAAAAGCAGTTAACGGAACAAATTTTAGCGATTGAGCTAAACATTAAAACAAAAATGACAAAAGGACACTGAAAAAATTTTAAAAATATATTGGGAAAAAATGTTTATACCGCCAACGTTAGGAACAGATGCTGTTATAGCCTGGATGTTTGCTAAAAACAGGTTAGTTGACATGATTTTGTTAAACAAGATCGGACAAAGAGAAGAAAAGAATTGTTTGCGATGTCATGTAGAAGGAAACGCCTGGAATATTGTGATAGACTGTGTTCTCGCAACTCAAATGTAGACATATATTCAAAAAGTAGTTAAAGAAATACTATGTAATAGAACAATAAATTTATCGAGTATGATTTGCCTCTACACCTAAAACAAGGCTGATACCATGTTATTCAATACTGGGGATTAGTAATTCTTACAGACAATATTAGCAATATATTAAAAACCCAGTTGTGTAGCCGAAGTATATACAGAACTATAAAAAACGGTTAAAAATCATAATCCTTTCTGCATACCAATGGAACCTTGACAACAATAGTGTGAATGTGTTTAAAAGTAAGTGGTGTTCAAAAAGCGTGATTTATAATGTAGACACTAGGGGACTAATTTTAAATATAGACCGGGAAATTGAAAATTGTAGTGAATAAGCCAACTTTTTTGTCACAAGGTAAAACATCCAATGTGTGACATTACATTGTAGTTTTGTGTAATATACCTGTGTGCACCGTTTTTAATAAATAATAGTAATACTAGCAATAATAATAATAATAATAATAATAATAATAATAATAATAATAATAATAATAATAATAATAATAATATGGCTATCTAAGACATATGACATATGTCACATTTCTAATATATTACATATCCTTTTTTACGTATAATATATTTATATTAATACGTAGATGGATGTTTTACCAGATACTGATATGAAGAACAACATCAGAAATAGTTATAACGCAGATATTCCTGAGCGTATGGAAATTGAGAATAATGATGAAGTAGTTGAAGGTTTGATTTCATCATTTACACCAGAACCTTCTATAGATGGCAATATTACGATTAATGACAGCAATATAAATATAAATCAGTCAAGCTTGTCTGTTGAACATAGTCAACAGACCGCTTTTACTAGTCGTAAAAGAATACGTTGGACAAAGCAAATGAATTTAGATGTGTTACGTATTTTTATGCCATTAATAATAATAATAATAATTGTATTCATACACCTCTACCTGGTTGGAGAAAAAAATTTCATGTAGCGCTTACGGAAAAATTTCCCAACCTAAATTTAAGTGAACAAAATGCAGTTGACAGAAAAAATGTCATTTTTAGAAGAAAACTTGTGAGTGAAGCTGAAATTTTGGAAATCAAAAAAAAAAAAAAATTATTGAAAAAAAAGATCAAGATTATGTAGAAAATGAAAATCACCATCCAATAATAACTGATACAACAAGTGAATGTTTGGGTAATGAAATTGATAGTGTATTTTATGAAGAAATTGAAAATAACTTTTTGGCAAAAATTTATCTCTTTGAAAATAGTGATCCATTATGTCGACCAAAAATCCCTAATTTAAACTTTTCAACTTACTACAAAATTAGAAATGTACTGGAAATCTTAAACAAAATTATTGAAAATTATTTGAAAGATCGATGTTCAATATATTATATTCAACTAGCTGCATACTGTGCAGCTACTGTCACTATTGAAAGGAATGAACAAGTTTTTTATGAAGTAGATCATTCAAGTAATTCTAAGTATAAAAAACCTATTTGGATGATACGTCTTGAAAAGAGAGTTAACAGTATTAGAAAAGATATAGGTATTATAACAATGATGATTAAGAATTCGGACAATGTGTTCTTTTCAAAGGTAAAATATATTTTGAGTAAATTTAGATTATGTAGTTTTGACCAAAATTTAAAATCCAAATTAATAAACTGTTTAGATAATTTAAAACAAAAATTGAAAGTAACTGCTCATCGTTTGAAACGTTACACAAATTCTACAAGAAGAAAAGTAGAAAATAAATTATTTGAAGAAAATAAATCAAAATTTTTTAGATTTATACAACCTTCTAATAAGTGTAATAAACTACCTGATAATGATTCTACATTTCAATATTGGAAATCAATATGGGAAAGATCTTGTAATTATGATAAAAATGCTTTTTGGTTATCTAAATTAAGAAACGATTCTGAAAATTATCTATGGAATGAAGATAATACCATTTCAATAGTAGAATTAACTAATACTTTAAGATTTTGTTCTAACTGGACCTCTCCTGGACTAGATAACATTCAAAATTATTGGCTAAAAAAATTTACTTCTCTTCATCTCCCCTTGTTATTTTGGTTCAATGAAGTTTTAAATGATCCCTCAAAGATTCCTAAATTTTTGTGTACTGGAGTAACTTATATGATTTTTAAAATGGAAATTCATTAGACCCACAAAATTATCGTCCTATTACTTGCTTACCAACAATTTATAAATTATTTACGTCAATCATTTGTCAAAAAATTCAAAATCATTGCCAAATAAACAAAATTATTAGTGTAGAACAGAAATGATGTACTAAAAATGCACAAGGTAGTCGAGAACAATTAATAATAGATACAATTGTTTCTAAATATGCTAAAATAAATAAAAAAAATCTTAATATGGTTTATATTGATTACAAAAAAGCATATGATTCGATTCCACATGAATGGCTTCTTGAGATTCTAAAGATTTATAAAATCAATTATAAATTCATTAACCTTTTAGATTTCATGATGTCCATGTGGAATACGATTATTATTAATGGTTCTTGCTTACTTAATATGATCCAAATTAAATGTGGCATTTTTCAAGGAGATTCTTTAAGTCCTTTATGGTTCTGTTTAGCTATAAATCCACTATCTAAATTACTAAATGATTCCTTTTCAGGTTTTAAATTAGATTATTCACAAAATTTTAGTATTACACATTTATTGTATATGGACGATTTAAAATTATATGCAAGATCCGAAACCCAATTAGATAATCTAATCTCAATCACAAAAATTTTTAGTCGAAATATTTCTATGGAATTTGGAATAGATAAATGTGCCAAAATTAATATAATAAAAGGTGTCCCAATTATAAATGCTAAAATAGTAAATGAAATTCCACAGTTACTTCCAAACATGTATTACAAATATTTAGGAATGAAACAAAATTTTATATTAGACCATTCGTTACTCAAAAACGAATTTCGACAAAAATACATTGAAAAACTAAAAATTCTACTAAAAACAAAACTAAATTCTAATAATTTAATATCTGCAATAAATATTTGGGCAATTCCTTCATTAACATATTCGTTTGGAATTTTAAAATGGTCTGATACAGACTTATATGATTTAGACAGATTAACCCGAAAAATGCTTAACAAATATAATTACTTACATCCAAAATCATCTGTAGAAAGATTGTACATAAAAAGAAAAAATGGCGGTCGAGGTTTAACAAACTCATTTAATCAAATCAATATTTTACGAAATTATTTTTATTCTCTAAACTATCCTTTAATTAATAGCATTATTCAATTGGATAAACATTTTTCTGGTTTAAATCTTAAAAATCAAAATTTAGATTGTGAACCAATTCATCATTTTGAACTTAATTGGCAAAACAAAATTTTACATGGAAAATACCCATATATAATAAAATTACCTGATATAGATAGTGAGTTGTCAACAAAGTGGCTAAATGACAAATTTCTACATTCAGAAACTGAAGGATTCGTATGTGCAATACAAGATGGAGTAATTGCCACAAATAATTATAAAAAACACATTATGAATCTGGAAGTTTCTGATATTTGTAGAAGATGTCAAACAAAATCGGAAACGATTGAACATATCATTGCCGGTTGCTCAATTTTGGCACCAACAGACTATCTATACAGACATAACCAGGTTTGCAAGATACTCCACCAACAAATAGCAAAAAAATCTAAATTTGGTGAATAATATCAGGCCTTATTACAAATATTTTCCTGAACCAATATTGGAAAATACCTCCCATCTTTTGTATTGGGATAGAACAATCATAACTGATAGGGAAATTCAACATAATAAACCTGATATTATCATAATTAAGAAACTTGATAAACAAGCTGTCATCATTGATGTTGCCATTCCTCTTTCAACAAATGTAATTTCTACTGAAAAAGAAAAACGCAAGAAATATGAAGCATTGGCAATGGAGATGATGGCAGTTTGGAATCTGGTTAAGGTTACAATTATACCAATTGTTATATCTGCTACGGGGGTTGTATCTTGCAAATTTAAAACAAATTTGGCATCACTGGAATTAAATCCAAAATTGTTTGTACTAATTCAACGAACTGTTCTTTTGCAAACTTGTCACATTGTCCGAAAATTCTTTAATATAAATTAATTGTATATATTTACTTATTTGTTTTTTTTTTTTTTTTTTTTTATTAGTTTTCATAAAAATTTTAGATTAAGAATAACTAATTTTATTATCTTATGTAATTAGGTTAAGAACAATTTTAATTTATGGTTGGATATTATCCCCCATAATATTATGTACATACCACTATATGTGTGAATAAATAAATAATAATAATAATAATAATAATAATATTAACTGAAAAAAATATACCATTTAACAGACCAGATATAGTTCTTGTAGAAAAAACAAAGAAGAAAACCTACTTTATTGAAATAGCGATACCGAATTCAAATAATTTACAAACTACATTTACAACAAAGATAAATAAGTATGTGGATCTTGCACATGAGGTCAAACAACAATGGAATCAAGAAAACGTTAAAATTATTCCGATAGTAATTTCTACAACAGGAATTACTCATAAATCTTTAAGGGGCAATTTAAAAATACTTGATTTACCTAGCTCTTTGATAACCAAGTTACAAAAATCGGTATTACTCAACACATGCAACATTGTAAGGCGATTTTTAAATCAATACTAGCTACTATATTATCACAAACTATAACTTAATTAAAATTAATAAAAATTTAGTTAAAATTTTGTAAAATTAAATATACATAAAAAAAAACAGAGCCCAACTTCCTTGGTTCACTACCCGGAAGTGGGTGAATTCCAGCAACTCTGCTGAGAATGTCAAATTCTGAATAATAATAATAATAATAATAATAATAATAATAATACACACGTGCATGTACACACACACACACGCGCGCACGCTTACCCACACGGTAATAGGCACATACATGCACACGCATACGCTCACGAACACGCGCGCACACACGCACACACACACAGCGCACACACGCACACACGCACACACGCACACACGCACACACGCACACACGCACACACGCACACACGCACACACGCACACACGCACACACGCACACACGTACACGCGCACACACGCACACTCGAACACACGCACACACGCACACACGCACACACGCACACACGCACACACGCACATACGCACACACGCACACACGCACACACGCACACACGCACACACGCGCACACCCACACACGTACACATGCGTACTTGCACACATGCACTCACACACACACAGTCGCATGCACGCACATATACACACAGACATCATGGCCGATCTTGACGAAGCCAGGTCGAACGTAAAATGAGATAATAGGTCGATTTAGCGTTAGTGAAACATAAGTCGATTGCATACCCTTCTATATTTACATACGTATATATAGGTTGGAAGATTGTAAGCTGAATCTTATGCTGCTTTTCAAAAAGGCAGTTTAGAAATAGCTGTTTAAAAAAGTTCATATAATTAAACTTATGAGTTACATGTTTTTGCGATTTCTTCAAGACTAAAACCAACTACTCCCTAGTAGTACATTGCATACATGGTAAAAAATGAAAAAATGCTGCACTTTTTTATTGGAATGTTGCATTTTTTGTGGTCATAGTCGATGCCAAAAGGTAACTTTTCAGATAGGGAGCCACTTGAAAATCCATGTAGAACACAAAATGGCAGCTTTAAAGATGGCCGCCACTAGCCACCGTACTGCTGCACTATATGATTTGTATCTCAGCTCCTAATGGTTTGATTTCGATTTGTTTTTTATTTAGAAACTATTTTTAAGAGGAAAATTTTTTGTATTATACATTTACCTCTAGACCTTAAGAATTTTACAGAATGTTCAGAAATAGTGATTTTTTTGGGCCTTGGGAGTTATTTTTGTAATTCTGTGAAATTTATTTTCATTCTAATAGAAATACTGACATATTTTAACACTTATTCTTGTTTTGTTCTAGATTAGACAATGGTGACGGAAAAAATTAGTGACAATAGAGGTTAGAATAGTGACTTTTGAAAAATTACTTCAAGGCGTTTGCGGCTAGCAGACTTTAACTGTGAATCTTCTCTTAGAGTCGTAGATTGGACTAAATGTTGCTTATGTCATAAACATACTGATGGTGATTTGATTTTTCCTGACACACACACTGCAGAATCACTTGTTGGTTCAGGTTACAGGACACTTGCAGAAAATTTAACGGAGTTTCAGAATATAGGTGCAGTGCTCCATGATTTGGATTTAGAGATTTTAAATGAAGGACAAGGTATAGAAGAAACATTTCGAAAAAACAATGCAAGGTGGCACAAAAAGTGTGCCCTTAAATTCAATAAATCAAAACTTAACAGAGCAAAGAAACGTAAACGTTCTTCGTCTTTGCCCAATACGTCACCTGAGGGTAGTGTACATACTTCATTAGAAGCAAATGGGAAGAAAACCAGGTCTAGGGGCAGTACAACATTATCTATTCAAATGACCATAACCGAGAAAAAAGTTACTTTTGATGGACATCTAAATGATGATCAACAAACTGCCAGTGTTCCTCCAGAACTTCGGGCTCTAGTGAGTAATTTACTCCATGGTTACACTTCGACAGAGCACACAACTAGAGCAACTCATCCTGCTCATACTATCAGTTAATAGTTGTCAACCACAGTGAAACAGTTCCGAAAGTCAACATTATTTGTCATAAGAAAAGTCATGAAACTCCTGTTCCTATATACTTAGGTCTGTCTGTATACGGAAGAACACGAAATAATACTATAATTAAAGCCATACATGAAAGAGGCCTCTCTATATCACCAAACAGAATTAGGGAGATAACAGCAGGTTTTGCTAATTTGGAGATACTTAGAGCTCAAGAAGAAGTTATATGCCCCTCAAACTTGCGTCATGGTCTATTTGTGATTGGTGCGTACGACAATGTTGATCATAACTACAGCAGCACAACCTCAGAATCATATTTTCACGGAACAGCAATTTCTATCTTTCAAATTCCCGCCAAAGGAGAAATTGGCAAGCCTCGTGAAGTTGTCACAAGCATTTCTTATATTAATCAAAGTAATAAAAAGGTACCAGAACTTCCAGATAGCTACAGTGTTGTCAAACCTGTAACACTCTTCTTGAAGGAGCCACCTATTTCAAACGCAAACCAAAACACCCCGAAATTTCAATTTCTGAATTTGGATCTGAGTGAGAAATGGAATAGAAATGGCTAAGTCATATTCTTACTGACGGAAAGGATGGGCCCCTAGATCCTTCTTGGGCAGCGTTCCATGCTTCTAGGAAAGATTCTACAGCATTTGAATTAACGCAGAGTTGTCTTCTACCCTCATTTAATAAAAGTTCTTCTTCACCTTCAACGCTGAAGCATGCTATGGAACAAATAAAAAAATTACAACATTTTTAAATCCAGACCAAATTCCTGTCATATGTGTGGACCAGCCTCTATTTGCTTTAACTAAATCTACCCATTGGAACTCGCCTAAGTTTTATGGCGAGTGTAAGATTGTACCCATGGTTGGAGTTTTCCATATTGAGCAGGCTTTTTTGAAAGTGCTTGGCCAGATACTCGAAGGTAGTGAATGGACATGTTTGGTAGCAAACCCTGGAATCACGACAGAGGCAGGAGCGGAAGCGTGTCTTAAAGTTACTCATGTTATAAAGGCAAGAGCAATTCATTTGAACACTGCTGCTGTTTTATACAGTCTGCTGCATGAAGCATTTACACAATGAAATCCAGACATTTCATTTGAAGAATAGATTGAAGGAAAACGTTCCAACTGTCCAACTTTTAGATTTTGGCTTCTAGTACTAAACTAGGAGATACTTCTTCTGTCTTTTATTCGGTCAATTAGAGATGGTAACTATGAATTGTTCACACAAACACTGAAGAAGTTGGCACCTTGGTTTTTCCTGATGGACCATCCTCACGATATTCGTTGGTTACCAATCCATATAAAAGATATAGAAGAGCTAAAAGACACAGCACCCAATGTACACGAATACTTTAAGAAAGGCCAGCTTGTCATCCGCAAAACCAACAATCCCTTTTCAGCACTTGCTGTAGCTCAAGCTCACGAACAAATCAACGCCCTCATAAAAGGAAAGGGTGGTACTGTAGGTTTACTACAAGATTCAGCCATGTTGAGAAGATGGATGTTGTCTGGGCCACAATTAGTTAGTGTTCTCGACGAGTTTGAGTCAACAAAAAAAACTAACAGTATTGACAAACCTGTTCACCACGAACAGTATGCTGCTTATCAGAGCAAGTTTCAACACCAAAAAGCACATTTAAAAAGAAGCTTTTTTGGGTTTGGAAACCTTTTTAAGGAAAACTCATGTGGTCTTGTGGTTTGGGATACAAGGATCAAGAGAGGGTAAAAGTTGTGGTTGGTGCTAAATAAAAAGCCACAACAACTATGTGGAAACACGTTTAAGTGATGAGGCAAAAGTGAGTGTATTTGCTTCTATTAAAAAAAATGGGACTAATTTTTTTGGCTTTACCCGAAAAACGGTTTCATCCCCAATAATTTCTGACTTGAGAAATGAGCTTTTCTCTAGGGCTTTCATTGTAAGCCAAAACAGACAGTTGGATATGGAAACATTTCTTGAACATGAAAATACCAGTGCCCCACCTTCCCTTTCCTCAAATGGTGTACTTCGATCATGTCAGAAATCTCAACTTCTTAAAATTTTGGAAGAAGCCATTGATCCACCAAAATTTAAAGCATTCTGTGCTACAATCATTTACGACAGAGCAGCATTAGAACATGCTCTTCCACCCAAAACATCGAAGACGTTTGGAGAATACTGTGATCAGGAATTCAAGAACAGGATTTTGAATGATGCTGAGAGATTCCAGGCAAACAGAATACATATTTCTTGAAATGCTTACTCAAAAACATGCCTGAAGAAACGTGTGAGAGATAAGAAAGGCGATGGTTTTCAGCGACAAGTAACACAAGGAAATATGACGCCAACGAATCGGAAAGACTTCCTCTGCTGTGATCTGAATAAGACCTAACTTTTCAAGTTATTTGGAGAACATGCACTTTTAAATTTTGATTGGGCCCACATCGTTACAGAGATTAATGGCATCATTCGTTCGCCTCGACCGGGTGAAGCTTCAATTCATGGAGTTAAATTCAGGCAACAGGAAGAAGCTGACGGCAGGATTTTCCTCCACGCTAAAGACAGCGTTGAGCATGAAAAAAAGGAGCAAAAAAATGGTTATACAATAGATACTGATGTAGTTGTTTTGGAAATTTCATTTTTCCACATACATCAATATATATATATATATATATATATATATATATATATATATATAATGATGTCCGTATAAATTATATTAATCTAAGACGAATAACGTAAAAATCGAAAAGATTCAACGAATAACTAATTCCTTTATTTCAGACTGCCCGGTAAGTGTACTTTACTGGACTGTTCTTGAGTCCGGTAAATTGCACCTTACATCATCAGAGCCTATAAGGGAAACCTTCATTACACGGTGGAAAATACAGAAACGTTTTCTAAAAAGTAATGAAAAGTTGGATATGCCGGGGATTGAACCCGGGGTCTTCACATGCAAAGAGAACGCTTTACCACTGAGCTACTGCAGCTGCACGTGTTCTTTAGAAATCGAAGCAGATTCAAAGTGATGCATTAAATAATATTTATTTTTTTAAGTATTAAATTAAATATGAAATAAAATATATAACGATGCACGCCCATGAACCCATTTAATATTACTCATTGCGAGTTACTGGACTCGGCTCCTTCGTCGTCTCATCTATAAACATCGCATTTCATTAATAAATGCATTTACATTATCAAAACAGATTATGGACACAGTAACCCTAATAGTAGGTGTTATTATTATTATCGTTATTATTTTCATTTAAATGCAAATTTTTCTTCATTATTAAGTTGTCACTAATATTACAGATTATGTAACTAGAAATGATATTTAATTAAAAAGATTAATCATTAAAAGAGGGCAACAAAGAATATATAGGATGGCTGTAGTATACTGAAACTCACATTTATTTTAATTTTTTACCCCTAGCTGGGGAAAATGCAACTGTATGAAAATTTATTGCAAAGTGCTAGATTCAAATTTCAATTTATCTGCAGACCTATAATATTTGATCTTTGTTCACAAAAAGAATTTGAAGCAAATGCAATTATCATGACTTATACTTGAATTCGAATTTAATAAATCAATTACGTGTATTCTGACAATCCGGATATATGCCTACCTACAGAAACTTGTCATATCCGTCGACACAAATATAAGAGGTATTTTAAGCGATTTTTTTACAATGTAGTAAAGCGTAAACCATTTTTTAGAAAAATACCTAAATTTCCGTTGATATATGAAAAAGAAAAGATTAACCTATCTTCCCTGCAGCTACACATATTATAACAAATGAAACCACTTTAACAGCATGTTTTATGTAAAATATATCAAGTTTCTCCAGACAGTGCTTTGTTAAACATATGGACATGTTCGCTATTAACATCACGTAGGGATGAAAATATTGAAGCAAAACAACACACGTAAAGCTCATTTGTAAGCCTATATAAATTATATAACATAATTAATTGATTGCAACCCTATGCTTAATGCCATGTGATTTTGCTAACTAATAATAATCCCGGTAATAATTATAACGTACAATGTGAATGTTACGGCACTCAGTTTAATCAGCTTATTTATTAAAATCCTTTCCTAGAATAGCGAACATTGAATGGACAAAGCTTGACAAAGTAAATCTATTTCCACTTTATACTCGTAGTCCTCGCATTATAAATATAGGCAATTTAGGAATTCACATACTTCTTTATATATTAAAATACCTTTCTTTTGAAGTGAGACGATTCAATTTCTGCACAAAACTAGCGTAAACATAAAATTTAATAATGCAATGGATCAATAAAAAGTTGAAGAAAAAGGAACTACACCAAATCTGATCATTTCGAGAGTGACAAGCCGGAAATGAAGAAAACCTTACGTCTGTAGGTTGCTAGGGTAGATTACAAAACTTCCTTTATCAAATTCTGGACAAAATAAAAGCTAAATAGATTGTCTAAATAATATTATTTTTAAAAGGATCATCTTGTTGATAAATTGTAACTAATATAAACCTAATTCATTTTTAAAGGTCTCATAGTACATGCTTCTACGCGTTGTAGCTATCAATCTTCCAAAAATAATATATTCACACAAAAACTTGGGTTTAGCATTTACATCACTCGCACATGACTTCCATTATGAAGATGTATGTTTGTTATTAATTTTGACATGAAAATGCATGTTTTTTACTAATTTCATAATTTCAGAATAGGGAATGATTTTTTTGTAATTACGCACAGGAGGTGAATTTAAATTTGCACAATTTAACGTAAAAAGTAATATGATTTTGGTTAATTTTCATATTACTGTATAACATTTGTAGTTTAATACGTATAATTAATTCATCAATAAAATGTATAATAAGGAATATAAAAAATCTACAATGATATAGATTTTATTTCATATCGCATCTATATGAAGAAATTGTAAAAGGGTTTATAACTAATCACAAATTTTCGTGAAAAGGTAATAAAAAGATAGAATTTCACATCTAATTCTTTTAAAGCTTTATATTATTTTCACCTGACATTTCTGCAAATGTATTTTTTATTTGGGGTTCTATCTATCTAACGACCAGTTCAAAAGTTTATATACTATCATGATAGTAATAAAAAATAATTAGAAAATACAAATATAATTATACAATACTAATTAAAAATTAATAAACATATCGTGTGAATGTAGTTTTTACATGCTTTATCTTGGTGCAGCCTCGCCGCCATTTTGTTTTTGTGACGTGATAGACCATACCCGCTTTCACCACGTGACCCCGCCCCTTCCTACACGTGTGGAGTTGGGTAGTCACGTGACCACGCCTCTTTCACCATACCACCACCACTTCAGCTGATTGGTAGGGCGCGCGCATGCTGCCCCAGGTCGTGCGTTGTTATTGGAGGACATAAGGGTAGGTTACGCGCCTTCCAGCTGATTGGTCACTGGTTTCTGGTTCATCCTTAGACTCCGTCCAGCCTCCAGGCCCTATGTTCTGGTTGGAGGTCTATGGTGCTCTATTCTGATTGGTTGGTTTTTTGTTTACTTGTGACGCCATCTAGTGGTGTACTTCTAGAACCAATAAATGTTTTCTGTAATAGAAATTGATCGTGACTCCACCTGGTGGTATATTTTTAAAGGTAGGTCCCTGTAATTATTCTGGCGGGAAAGCTCGAAATTCGAAATAGTGCCCTAATGAGGTGGCCTACATACTATCTCGTAACGCAGCTATAGGACTCCGTAACTTGCTCTCGGGTTTTCTCCCTTGTCGGGTCTTCGCCCTCTTATCCGGCCCACTTATTTATTATGACGGAAAAACTAGAAATTTAAAATAGTATTCTAATAACGGGGCCCACATACCATCTCCGCAACTTGTCGGGCCCCCTAAATGTCTGTGGCCCCATCAGGTGGTGTATTTCTAAGACTAATGAATGTGTTCTGTAATAGAGGTTCATCGTGGCCTCACCTAGCGGTATATTTTAAAAAGTACATGCAGATCCCTGTAACCATTGGGGCGGGAAGTTTGAAATAGTGTTCTAATGGGCGGACCCTCATACTATCTCATAAGACAACTATAGGCCTCCGGAACTTGTTCTCAGGTCTTCGCCCCTTGTCTGGCCATCTAATTGCCTGTGACGCCATCTGCTAGTGTATTTTTAAGAGTAATGATTTTTTTCTGTAATATAGGTTGATCATGGCTCCACCTAGTAGTATATTTTAAAAAAGTAGATTTAACTGTTATGGCGGGAAATTGTAAATAGTATGAGGCCCGCATACTACCACCGTTAGGACTCCTAAACTTGTCACAAAATCTTAGCCCCATTGAAACTTTCACCTTGTTTGTGTACATGGCCACATCTACTAATTTATTTTAAAAAAAGAGATGTAGATTTCTATAATTATTATGGAGTGAAAACTTACTGTTTAAAATAGCGTTTTAATATTACCAACGCATAAGCCAGCATTAGGTCTCCAAAAGTTGTCCTGAAGTCATACTTACATTGCACGGACCCCTTTCCCCAATTGATATCGCGGAAATAAAAAGATAAAAGATTTTAATTGTTTATTATATGTGAATCAATAACTACAAATTTTAAATCCACAAATACGTGCCCGCATAATGTTATTAATTCAAAAATAGCGTAACACTTAAATACCTTATGTAATTAACTGAACAAATGAGCTGAGATCGAGTCTATAGAATAACAGCTGATGCTATTGCGGAGTTGGTGTATGACGTCAACCTATAATCAAGTAATATATATATATATATATATATATATATATATATATATATATATATATATATATTAAAAATAATAATCATACCTTCAGACGTATTTTCTTTCGGCTATTCTAATAACAACTGTGTTGGAGAACTGGATATTGAAGTATTTATACAGCGTATACACACATATAAAACTACATTTCAAAATAAACAAATAAATAAGACCACGTTAGTATTCCCGAAAAGATAAATATCAAAATTTATACCTGTTACGGTTTATACATGGTTTAGTCATTTTGATATTAAAAAAGATAATCAAGATAAAGATAAAATACGTTTTTAAGATTGTCATTCAAATTATTTTTGTCGTGCTAAAAAGCCTGTGATTAGATTTAGTAACCAACAATAACAACCTTTCACTATTCAAATCCCTCCGTGAAAGGTGGATTCTTCTTGAAAAATGCAAATATGCAGTTCATGTTCTTTGTGCGTGACAAAAATTTCTCTAATTAGATTGCACCTATAAAAACAGTGTACCATCTTTCTCACATTCATAATGCTGTAATGTCAAGTTTACCAATTTCTATGCTTTTAAATATTTTTGAGAGTGCATCGATGTCTGAATACGAGGATGTGCAAATATACCATAAATAAACCATAACTGATATTTGACGTTTCCGGGGGTTGCGTGATGCTGTGAAAAAAATTCAGTCTGAATTAATAACTCTGATAAGTGTTATTTCAAATTCCTTAAAATTTGTTGTTAATATTTCCATACCATTCCAGGTGCGCGCTGAAGTACAAGGTGGTGTTTGCTGTGTTGGTCCATCATCATCGTCGGAAAACGCCAAACATGACGATGTAAGTCGAAATAATTTTTTTTTAAATACAAAACTATTATTCGCTGTACGCACAATCATATCTTAAATATTACGGTAATTTTAAGATAGTAATCCATGTATAGTTTTAGAGGCCGTCAAAATCTTCAGCCATCGATAGTGTTTGTGCCGTCCATATTCAATCGTCGTCTACACGTGAAGTCATAAGTAGAAACAATACGTTTTTGAAATGAGGTACATGTATTTAAAGATACATTTTTCGCCTCTTAATATGTATTCATGGTCATGGCTGTGAAATTAGGTCAGACCCCATTGATGGTGATAAATATTTTAAAACTGTATTTATGGGCTAGATGTACACCTAGAAATTTAACACCGTGCAAGGAGGGTTGTGTTTAAATTTAAAAATTTCGATTCTAGTTAATCACCAATTACATAGGTTAAGGCAAACAGTAATAAATTTCTTACCAAGAACCTTTTGTTGCGGGACTCGTTAGATGAACTGTTGACAAAAGTGTCAAAGGTTTAACCCAGCGAACCGGGTTGGTATGTGCAGACTAACGACAATTTGCCGGGCAAACCCTTAGGATGTTCTTTCCTGAGAAAGTCCTGCAAAGTAATGTAAGTTTCATCAATAATAATACGTTAAATTTGCAAGTACCTGTAGGTATGATGGTCCAGCTCGTCAGAGAATGACGGGCGTCAGTTTTGCGGAGTTTTGTGAACGTAAAAGGGGCATTATCAACTATAGCGGTAATTTTTGTTTATCGATGGCATTAGCGGTAGTTGTAACCGAGGACGATCCTCAATCGCCTTGTCTTGAAAAAGGTTGGTCCATTTTAGATCAGAGGAAGCAGCAGTTAGGTGCTCCCGCTAACGTAGATTTAAATAACGGGGGTTGTATTGAGCACATACAACAATTTCAAGATTACCTAACAAATTACACCATAGTTGTGTATAACCACAGGTTAGGTCAGTCAGTTTATTGTGACGGACCAAGAAGTCCTAACCGTAAAGTTTCAAATTTAGTTTTCGAAGACGCCCATCGCAATGGAATTACTGGCTTAACCAGTACTTTTTCAACTAGGTATTTTTGTGAATTTTGTAAGTTTAGAACCAGAAACAACGAACACCATAAGAATTGTCCTTACATCTGCCCGTGTTGTCATAATAGTCCCCTTTGACAGGCTGCTGACTATCGTTTGTGATGAGTGTAATAGGGATTTCCGCGGAAACCATTGTCTTTGCAGCAAACTCCATCGTTGTCGTACTTGTTTAGTGAGTGCGTGGAAGGCTAATAACTCTCATAAATGCGGTTTTGCACATTGCCCTACCTGTAAATCCGAAAAATCCATCCGTCATTTTTACTACATGTCAAAGCGTACAGCGGACCCGTAAAAACTCGAGAAAGACTATATTTTTGTCTTTTACGATTTCGAGTGCCACCGAGATGCACCTACTATCAATATAACATCTTCATCTGCACTCTCAAATTGTGCGTTGCTCAGCATGTCTGCAACCACTGCATTAACAGCGATCTCGAACACAAACACTGTATACCAGTTTAATGGTTGTGAAAGGTGTTGCCTCGCACATGCTGGTAATAGTAAACGCGAGCAGAGCACAGCGCTTTTGCGCCGTGAGAAAACGTTGGTAACTTTGCGCGGGATACGTTCTTTTAACTGTGGTTTAATCGACATTTGGGAATGTAAATTCAGATCATTTTTAAAACAAAATCCGGGCACAAGGGCCTTTGTTAGCTGAAATAACGTACTGAATCAGTCACCTCTGGATCTCCGCGATAGTTTCTTCGGAGGTCGTACTAAGGCAATTAAGTTATATTACAAGGCGCAACAATATGCGAAAATCGGGTATCTGGATGTTTGTTCACTATAATCCTATGTAAACAAGTATTTCAAGTATCCAGTTGGGCACACTACAATTCAAACTTACTTATTATTGCTCAAACCTCGACTTGCGCACTGTCGAGGGTCTTGTGAAATGTAGCGTCCTTCTACCATCAGATTTGTACCATCTTGAAACTATGTTCCAGCATGATTACACTTATACGCTGGGTGAACGTAAATTTACCAGAACTTACGTCGCCGACGAGCTTCGAAAGGCTATGCGCTTAGGGTATCGAGTTTCAGAAGTCGTTGAAATGTGGGAGTATGAATTTTGCCTATACGGCAGACATAGTATGAGAGGTGACCTTTTCTCAGGCTACGTCGATAACTTTCTCAAAATCAATCAAACGTATTCCCATTGGCATTCATGGTGTAATGAGGACGAATTGAAGGATCGATACATCCGCGAGTATTTCGTCAAATTAGACGAAGACAAATTTTGCGCAAATCCTGTCCTTAGATATATTTCAAAATTATTTTTGAACTCATTTTGGGGCAAGTTGGGACAGCGGGATAATTTAACACAAACCATAATTATTTCTGATCCTCGCGACTTTTTCAAAATTATGATCGATCCTTCCAAGGAGGTTCAGTCCATTTTAAACGTGAACGAGGAGTTATGGTCGTAAACTCGCTTAGACCCGAAGATGTGGTCGAACCGCTGAATACTGTCAATGTCGTCTTGGTTGCCAATGCTCGCCTAGTACTGTATAGTTACCTGGAAAAGCTCGCTAAACGGGTCGTGTACTTTGATGCGGAAACAGTGACTTTTACGCAAAGTGCTGATAAGTGGGCTCCACCTGTGGGGTGATTTCTTTGGCGATATGACCGCTGAGGTGGAAGTCTACGGAGTCGTTAGTAGAATCACGGAGTTATTAAGTGGGGGTCTTAAGAATTATGCATTACTAAAGGGGTTATGTAATTGATTCTTGTTGAATAACAATTTCAATGACTTATTTTTAATAGTATCACAAATGAACATAAGTAAGACTAATTATTAATTGTAAACTTACAAACAGTGGATAGTTGACGTTGGAACATTCAACACAAGACATTTATTTCCTAAGCAAACCTAGTTTACTATAAGTAGTGATTTATATTAAGTAAATGGGTTTACCTTCCTACCTACATATACACATGTAGGTGTAGAAGGTTATGGGCTTGACTTTCGTTCACTAACGCTAAATCGACTTATTACGTCATTTTATAACGTTTGAAAAAGTATCGCCAAGATCGGGATCATAGTGCGTGTGCATGTGCGTGTGCTTGTGCTTGTGCTTGTGCGTGTGCGTGTGCGCGTACGTGTGCGTGTGCGTGTGTGTATGCATGTGCGTGTGCGTGTGCGTGTGCGTGTGCGTGTGCGTGTGCGTGTGCGTGTGCGTGTGCGTGTGCGTGTGCGTGTGCATGTGCGTGTGAGTGTGCGTGTGCGTGTACGTGTGCGTTTGCGTGTGCGTGTGTGTTTGTGTGTGCGTGTGCGTGAGTAAGTGAACATGTTTTTAAATACACGTATCATCAGCAGAAAAAAATATATTAGTAAAATAATAACTTTTATAGATTTATAAAAATCGGACACTATAAATGCATAAATTAAACTATCGGTATCGGGATAGAGTAACTCGACATAAAACGCGAAACCTGCAAATATTGGTTTTTTTAGGACGCGTTTGTTCTATATAATGTTGCAATTATTAAGCACGGAGCAGATAAGAGCTTTGGGTGTATTGTAATGTACCCAGGTCAGTCTAGCGACTGCACAACTCGAATGCAAGAACAAAGTTAATGCACATACTTATCTAAGCTAAGATCGTAAAAAAAACTGGTAGGACGACTTACGTTGTGTAAAAGAGTTGTTACGGGATTCATGTATTGCGGTATCTAAGGGAGGATAAAATAACCGTAACACAATAAAGTACAGTATATACATTTATAAGCAAGTGCAATCTAGTTCTGCTATCTTTATTGCGAACTACAAAATAAAAACCTCATCGCTTTCTACAACAAGAATAATAACATAAATAAAGTATAAGTATTAATTATAAGTGCCTAGATCGATACGTATTTAGATTCTACTACTATTGTAAGATTAAATTGCTAACACCCTACTCTAACCTTAATAAATCAATATATTAATAATTTAATATAGGCCTATATTTCGTACATTGTGATCACCAAGTTATACAGTTCGCTAATTGAGTATAAGTAAAAATATTACATGTTAAGGGTCTGCATTTAAAATTAACGAACCACAAGGCAAAATATTTCATAACAGTCACGCACACAATATTCCAACGATAACATGCTTTAGTGTTACATCGGTTATCTCTCCTAGGTCAGTATTATGCCAGTTTTACCCGAGAACCGTTTTACGTTTGCACAACATTTACAAGACAACATCCATCTTAAAATATGCTACATTATAAGTGAAATTTCAAAATCTCCAAGCACACCTTACTTCTACTATCAAAATATACAACAGCCGCCCATATTTACTAGATAGTTTCAATTAAACCCGCCTTCTAATTTATAAAATAAAATATGTAAAGATGCACCGGTTGTGGTACATTACAGTATGGTTAGATATATAAGTACGAGGTCCATATCAACCATCCAACTTATAACTAAATGAACTGCTCTGTATTTCCGCACCTTTTCAATTAATGTACCAAACACGCTATTATTCATTAGTTTATAAAAATTTGTATTGCAGTATTTAAATCAATGTATTTTTAAGCTACGTCGGTTGTTCGAAACGTATATGAATTTTTGTTAGTTCTAAATCGTGGCATAAGTACATCTTTGCATTTTTGGACTGATCATCGTAATTGTGCGTTGGGTGTAATTTGAGCAGTACTTTTTTAATTTTAGGGATTGGGTATGGATGAACCATGTGTTCTGGCGCTATGTGACGATAGATGTGGCTGAAATTTGTTTTATACGTCACCTAATTAGGTTTAATCCTAATAGTTCTATGCCTCGTATTATTGTGTTTATTCGTTACATCATTCAATACATCGATTCGCTTGTATTTATCGAACAAATTCAATTTTTTTTATAGTTTACACTTTACAGTCCTTATTACTCGTTCAGCCATCGGCGCTTCCTTAACAGAGTAAACGAAGTAATGATTAATTTCACGCTTTTCAATTCACTCTTTGAATTCGCTTCAATAGAATTCACTACCGTTGTCGGTTAGCAGGTTTAAAGGTATTTGTGCAAGATATTTCAGAAGTTCTTGAGCGGTATCGGTTTAAGAGGTTTCATTTATAGAAATTTAGTAAACACATCAATCGCAATCAAATATAACTATAACTTTTATTTCCTATTCAGCTAAATTGACTTGCCACCAATCGTCGTATCCCTTAGTTACCGTTCGTCTTCTAGGAAAATTATTTTTAACCTATCTATGAAATTCGTTATAAACTTCTTCCTTAGGTGGCCGTCGCCATCCCTCTTTTCTAACTAATTTAAAGTTCAGCGGGCTGGGCAACTGTAGCTTTCTTCAATGCACTAGATTACATTGACATGATCGATTGAACTTCTTTTCTAACCAGAGTTTGTGCAAAGGCTTGATAATAGCGTCGCTAGGATCTATCGCAGCACCAATATTACTTAATCTCCTATCCGAAATATCGTAATTATCATCCGATGTTGATTTAAACACGTTTCTGCTTGTAAAATAACGTTATGTTTACAGCAACTGATACTCGCGTACGCCATAGAAAAACTTTACCGTTAAATGGATTTTTTATGTATATTTCCTATTGAACTATTGAAATAATATCGTTATGATAACCTTCATGACCGACTTATGTTTCGGGACACTTCACTTGATATTCAAGTACTAATTCAAGGATATAATTCCAGTAGTCCTCCGCCATCACCGCTTTGTTTAAACAACATTATTCCTTGACCTCGTTTGGCTGATGATAAGAGCGGTTTAATACATTTTGAATATGTAATCGATTTGGTTCCTTTAATTTTACTACGACAAATACTACCGCATCTATTAGCATGAGTTCGTGTTACAATATCTCTATAATGATTTTCATCTTGTTTCGTAAATAGTCAGCATCAAACTTTTTTATAATTGACAGCTCGCATAAATCGCGCGTGACCTTATACTTTTATACTTAATAATCAAATCGTCTCCATTGAATGTAGTTAAACTCTTTGCAAATTTTTCATCGGTGACCATTTTTTTACGTTTCAGGTTTTTGACGATTGGTGTTTCTGACCTTCACAAGACGCGAATTTTTATTGGAATCCATATTGCGACACAAATACCCGGAAAACAGAACAATAGTTTTGCATCGATTTATTGTAGAAAGATGAATGGTCGTAAGACTGAAGTGAGTTATATTCTATGAAGGAATCAAAGCTTGTATTATAATAACCGTGCGTCTTGATGAATGTGTCTTTAAATTATATCATCCTATTTTGTTGGAAGCAACATATTTGCATTGCCTCTAATCAAATGTTTTGGTGTACGAGTGTAGTTTTTTACAGAGATAGCAGGAATCTACCGCGTTATATCGACCCTTTATTTCGTTCTGTTTAACGCGTGCTACATCATCAAAACTAAATATCCGATTTTTCATGTGTTGCTTTGGGTGCTTTAAGATGCGTTAACACGATTCGATTTGACTGAAGTGACAGCTGGCATCTTATCAGTAATTGCTTCTCGAGAATGCCCATTTTGCAAGACGGACTTAATATTGTAACAAATCTGTTGGTTAGTCATGGATACCGTTATAAGGAAAGCTTTAACACCACCTAGAAAATTTGAAATTACATTAAGATACATAGCAACAGGCGACTCTTTCAGCACTTTAGAACATTTTTATAGAGTTCCGAAAAGTACAATTTCAAGATTTGTTCCGGCCGTATTGAAAGCTATTTATTATAATTTAAAAGCCCACATTATAATATTATAAGTAGTATAAGTAATAATAATAAAACTGTTAGATTATGGAACGAGAGCGTAAAGTAAGTTTTTAAGGTCCTATACTAGCAAGCAGTTCCAAATACTACCAAAGCAGGACTGTTTTTTATGGGCAAATTTCATTTTTTATGATAACTATAACAACGAATTTGAGAATATTTCATGTAAAAACAATCATAGTCCTTGGGTATTATTTGAAATTTCGTACTTGTTACTTGTAGAGGTGAGGTGGCTGAGTTCGGTAAGTAGGGCATCAGGTAGGCACTTTTTGCATACCCTTTGTATTGGAAACTTACTTTACACCGAGTTGTATTTACTTACCTACTACTTTTCTATGACGGCTCCACCCCTTAGTACCCTAGTTTTAGTAAAATTATAATACTGTTTATTTCATTTCTTAAAATAGTTGAGTAATCCTGTGAACTTTCGATTGAAGATCTGTAATGATGAATTCGTTTCCGTGTAATGCTCATCATTGTACTTTGCAGCTCTAGATTTAGATACATAGGTAGGTTTTTGAGCTGAATGGTAATGTTCGCCTCAAAGAAGTCAAATTCGTCATTACTTTTTATTCCTTCTTTAAGTTTTTCCAGCTTGCCTATGGCTGATGAGATATATACGGGAGAGTCATTTTCCCTCCTTATTTTTTTATATTATTTTCCTTAATTGGATGCGGAAAACTATAATCACTCTCATTATCATTCAGTTCGTCTTCGACAATATCTGTAGGATTGGACCTGCTTGTTTGCGGTTCCTCACTGCTATCATCACCCTAAAAAAATAAAAAAACATTAAATAAATGAAATATTTTGTTTTGCTTTTTTAGGTACCAACTATGACGCAACAATGGGAGAAATTACAATGGGTTTAGCGATAGATGGCAATTCGTAGGATGCTCTGGCGCATTAGACTGGAAACATGTCAATGTTGTATGTCCAAAAAATAGTTACAAGGACTTCTATAATTACAAAGACTATTTCAACTCAGTGCTGTGGACAGCAACTACCGCTTTCTCTATATTAATGTTGGTTCAAACGGGAGAGTAAATGGTGGCACGATATTTCGAAATCCTCCTTTAAAAGGAGGTACAGAGAATGGAACACTACAGCTTCCCTCATGGGATATTAATGCAGCTGATGACCCATTCCCATTAAAAAAATGTATTATGAAACCATGTTGTAGATAAGGTGCACTTTCTGTAGAAAAAAAGGATCTTGAATTACAAACTTTCACGAGCAAGGCGGATTGTAGAAAACGTTTTTGAGATCTAGACTATGCGTTTTCAAATCAACCGAGCACCTATTCCTCTTTCGCTTGATAAGGTTGACATGGTTGTAACAGCTACTTGTGCACTTCACAATTGGTTAGTGAATATTTCGTCCACCTACTACATTTCGCCACTAGTTGATAAGGAATTGAAAAGTGAACAAGTGATACAAGGTGCTTGGAGGCAAGAAGAAATAAGTTTGGGTTTATCTACTGCTCAGATTAAACATGGAAGTAACAACTTTTCTCAACAAGCTGAAGCCAGGATGCGAAAATATATGGACTACTTTAATATAAAGGACTCTGTACCTTGACAGTGGAACAGTGTTCAACAAGTAAAGCCAAGTTCATAATTATTGTGTTCTATTGAAATAAATTACTTAGCTATTGTTTTATTATTAAAAATATAGATACTTACTAAATTAGAAGTTGTTTTTCTCGTTACAATAACATCCCTCAAACATCTGTCGGTTGTGTTAAACCAGATTAAGGTGGCTTTGAAAACTTCCTCTGTTAAAGTCCCGGATACTTCCGAACCTTTTATTTTCGCCCCATACTGTGAGTACGCACTTCTTAAATTCTTTATCTTATTTTTGACGTCTGTCAAATCCACTTCTGATTTATCAAATAAAAGTCGCATACGTTTCAAAGCATCCTTACGAAAATCCTTGTTTTTTGTAATCTTTATGCTTAAAATTCCATAACACTTCCTCAGCTTCATATAGTTCTATAAAGTTTAAAGTATCTGATTCACTCCACTTTTTTTTACTTGCACGTTTTCTTAGTTGACGCCATCTTGAATCACTACTCACATGGCAAAAAGTGAATGCCTTCACACTGTCTTCATGTGTTAACGCGGAGCTAGTACGCACGCACACAAGCCAGTTCACTGGTTCCAATCAACGTACCTTTATATCATCGTTCTCGCTCAACTTAATATTGCAATGTTTCACACCTTTTATTGGTCTTTCAAGCTGTCCGAATGTCACACATATGCATTATACTACACATTTTCAAATTTAAGTTTATTAGGTTCAAGAAGCAAACTTTTTGCCACATTTGTTTTACGGTAATTTGATGGCTCCTCAATAATCTATATGGGCATATTACATAATAGCACGCGCCATGCTTCTTTATTACGTGAGAAGTAGTTTCAAAATGTCCTGGCACTCGCCCCTCCATGTGCATATGGTTCAAAGGCGTCGAAAGTATTCGACTAATATTCCAATTCAAATTCAAATTCAAACACGTTTATTTTAATTATAGCTGCAATTGTTTATAATGGGATTTCACAATTTCAGTCGGCTGCTCAGGCGAGGTAGCCTATTCAGCCGGTTGATTACATAGTTTTTTTGATTAAATACATTTCAGTTTTTATAAGTTTATAACATGTTGTCTTATTGTCTAGGTAAAAAAAAAAAAAAACATGTTTAGTTGGCTTACGTTACTTAATTGAGTAATATTTTATTCTTAATCTAGCGGATGTTGTGGGCGGGACTCGTGGGTGGGTGGGCGGTGTTTCCTTGGAAGCAGGGGGCTGGTCCCTCGGAGCACCAAAATAGTTCAGGATATCGGAGGTCTGTATAGCTTCCTGCGGGTGTTGCCCGTAGGGAATAGAAAAAATTATTAGTATTGTTTTTGCGTTGTTAATTGAAATTTAGAGTTGTATAAGTGATTTTGAAGTGATTGAGTAGCAAATAAATGATTGTGTTAATATGTAAAGTTAATTATATTGATACAGTTAGCTGTACTTATTCCGGCATCCCTACTCATCGCCGTTCCAGAGGTATTTACACAAAACGTGCAAACGCCTCCTGACCATGTGTGAGGATTACTCGCCACAGGTCAGTCGCAGTTTGTGCCGAAACTAAGGCCGCTGCCACCCGTTGGATGACAGATAGGACCTTCGCCATATCCAAACCTCCGAGGAGGCCAAGAACAGCATCGAATCCTAAAGCGGGTGAAGCGGTCTTTTTCACGTCTGCGGCTTTCACCGCATCCGCTACTTCAACCATCTCGCTGCCGCTTACCGTCGCTTTGGCGTAACGGTTAAAACTAGAGAGGGTGCCGCTGTGGGCGGTATCCTCTTCTGTCACTGTTGTGGTGTTTCTTCGCACTTCTTCCGCTGCGGGAGACGTGACGGTGGAGCTTCTGTCTTCTTACGCTGCGGGAGACGCGGGTACATCGGGCAACCCCTGAAGTTGGCCGGATGATTACCACCACAGTTTACGCACCTTGTCCGGTCCGTACGTGGTTTGGCGCACTCACTGGAGTGGTGGTGTCCTGCACACTTGACACAGCGTGCCGCCGCTCTACAGCTACGCTGTGCGTGAGGAATCCCTGGCACCGGTGACACTGCCCGATGCCTGGTCTCCGCCTCAAGTCTTCAGTGGAGACACGTAGGTGAGCCACGTAGTCCACCAGCCGGATCATGTTAAGGTCCTCTTCTGTTGGGACCTGGACCAGCAGAAGCGGGATCGGTCTGCCTTGTTTCTTCATTCTGAAACAAGCGCTGATGTTAACGTCGTGCATTTTAAGCTCAGAGGTAACGTCAGCCTCGGAGATGTTTACGGGTATTCCCCGCAGAACCACCTTGAACAAACGTTCCCTCTTAGCCTGATAGGTATTGTACGGTGTACCATACCTGTCCATATACCGCATTAGCCTGTCACGGTCCATGGCAGTGGCAGGTTGGATCCGGTATCCCTCGGTGACTGCCTTCACACGTGTGAAGACGATCCCTCGGTGATCTAGTTCTCGGGAGAAAGCAACCCAGTTCTCCTTCTCGCGAAGTGTTACTGGCGGAACCCTGTCCCTGGCAGCGGGAAGCTCTTCTACGTCCGGGCGGTCCATGGTGTCAGCTAGGGCTTCGAACGCGTTGATAACCGTTGTGGGCGTAGTCGGGCGGTCTCTCGAAGATTTCTTCGGCTTCTTCTTCTGGAGCCGGAACCCGTCGGACGGTGGCGTTTCTTCTTCTGCAACAACGCTGATTGGAGCTGCTGGAAGCGGTGTAGCAGCCATCTCTTCTAATTTCTTGGGCTTCTTTTTCTTCTTGCTCTTCTGGATCACTTCGTCGTTGAAGGGCAAGGGCTCGAATGGGATTTGCTCTCCGGTCAGCTCGAGGTCGTCTGGTAGCGGGTAATACACGAGCTCATCGTAACGACTCTGAAGAGCGTACGGGTTCCTCTGCCGGGACGGTGGCTCTCTACCTGTCATCGTGAAAACGACGCAGGTAGAAGAACGTACGCACGTAAAAACGTTTAACAAAGTACGTTTACAATGTTAAACGCGATGCTCACTGATCTGCTTGCAGACGACGTCCACAAATATGCTACTACTCAACTTATAAATGTAGCCGTTCGCTTTACTTACTTCACGTTGTATTCGTACGTTGCCGCTTGAGTTTATCTCTTCTGTTTTATGCAAAATCTGTCTTTTTCAAGACACTTTATTATTTCATCGTTATTTGTTGTCCAAACAGCCAAGTAAACGTTTTGAACATGAGTGGGGTAGTTGCTCAAACTCTAGCTTGTGAAATTATTTATAACTTTTAGTATTATTTAGTAGTTTTTGTTAATACTTCTGTTATTTTACACAAAACACAATATAGTACGTTTAATATGATTTTTAATTTTAACTTCAATTTAAACTACATGTGTTTAAGTATTATAGTGCTGATGTAACTTAATAACGATTTTGTCTTGACAATATCTCGATATTATTAAATTGAATGTCATGATTTCAGTTATTTAAAACACGCTCAGTTACTGCTGATTTCTCTAGTTGACCTAATCTACAAAGTCTCATATGTCCTTTAGGTCTTGTATCAAAGTAACCTTTAATGCTATTTAATTCTTTTGTAGGCTTAAAAGCAGTCCTACTGACATGATTAATTAGGATTTTTTCAATTCTATCTGTAACATTTATAAAAGGAAGAAGAGAAGCACCAACATTAAGCACCAGTTTTTCTTTATGGTTATGTCTAGCAGGTGTAATAACATTATTAATATCTTTAAGTGAATATCCATTAACCTGTAGTGATTTTATTAAATATTTATATTCATCTTTCAAAAATTCAGGATCAGAAATTCGTTTTGCTCGATCCACTAGAGTTAATTACACCAAATTTTTGACGTGGATGGAGGTTTGATAATTTTTTTAAATTTGCTCTTTGATTATGACATTTTTCATTGTTAGCCTTCGACCGTTAGAGGGTGTTCTAATTTGTCATCTTCAAGGCAATTTAATATTGTTTAATTTTATTAAAGTTCTAGTTCTTCTTTACTAAAATTGGATGCCGCAGTTAGCTTTATACGTTTATCAAATCGTTATATTAAAAGCAGGGTTATGTTTGCGTTTTCATTTTTTTCATATTTCATAAATTTGTTCTAACGTCTTGAACGATTCTTAAATATATTACCACTACTGAAGATGGTAACTGTAATTGTTGTCGAAACGTATAATTGATGTAAAATATGAATATAAAAATACACCTGAATCTAATCAGGTTAAGAAGTCATTATATATGTTTGCTCTATTACTATATATACTACATTCTATAAGTCTCTCCGGTAAGAGGATTATATTAAATAATTGTGTCGTGAAGTATAAAACAAAACACAACCGTATTCTGAAATTGCTCACCAGCTTACATCTCCAACTTAACATTAACTACCGACGTCTTCATCGTTTCCAATTGTCGCGAACAATCAATTATAAAGATGAGTGATTCGATAAACTCTTTTAATCTGAATAAAGCTTCCCATATCGACTCTGCATATGTCTTTTTCAATAAGCAGTACGTATTGTAAGCAGGGATGCATTTCTTTTGCTACAAATGCAAATTTCAATTGTCATACGAATGAACTTCCGAATTAACTATAGCTTAATATTTGTTATATTGGCGTGGGTAAATTTGGCTGCGTAATGACCAATGTTTGTTTTTTAGGTCGTTCTTTTGGAAGGTAAAAATCGCCGATCGCGATTGTACATTTAAACATTTGTTACCACATCCTGAATCCTCTTTCTAATACAATCTACATCCTACACGTAATAAGTATAATCGTTTACATCATTTTATATTTAATAATGATATCAATTTTAACACTCCCGGGTATATTTCTTGTCAAACTTGACCATGCATTTTTAAATTTTTTTATTTAATTAGATTTATCTAACCAATTTTCTACATTCTTGTTATACAATCTATTATTCATAAGTCTACTAGCAACAAATATAATTACCTTTTTCCTTATTAATTAACACATGCATGTCTTTTACATGTCCCACAATCTTTTATTTCCATACTAAAATACATTATAGCTCCTTATACATATGCAAACCCTCATACGCACGGCCTGTCCCGTTTCTAAGTTTTAGAGAAGTACACACCTCTTATCCTCGCACATATACAAGCTTTCGTACAGGGTGGCCAACTAAGAACATATCTCAGGAATGGATTATAGCACAGGTTCGGGAAAAACATTTTTATAACAAAAGGGGCATCAAGAAACGCCTGGAAATTATTTTCAGAATTGTAGGTCCACCGCTAGAGTGCGTATTTGACAGTTAAAATTCTAAAAAGCAAAATTTTTCAAAATTTACTCCATTAAGGCGCATATTACATATTATAATCAGATTCCTCGACAAATTCTGCATATTTTTTATTCGACAAGTTTTAGTCTATCTGTTCAAATAAGGGGGGGGGGGAGACAGAGTGGGAACCTTGTTACGAAAAAACGCCTTTAATTCAAATTCTGCTTGACCGATTTTAATAAACTTGATGTTGTTTGAAAGAGCTTTTGAGAAACAATAGAAAATTTGTAAATTTGAAGAAATCTGATTAATAACATAAATGCTAGAGGGCGCTGTTTAATATTTTTTTAATATTGTGTTTTCTCTTTACAATTTTAAATGGAAGCATAAAAATTTAAGTAGGTCTTTAAAAAGTAGACTAAATTAGTAATAAAACAGTAAAAACTGCAAGTAGTTTTTTTTCCTATCCTGAGATGTCGTAAGAAATAGGTAAATGGCGGGAATTGTTCTTCCAACCTCTAGTAGGCTAGTTAACTGAAATTATTAAATTTAGCCTGGATAAAAAGATCTTACATTGGTCTGCAGTAATTTAAACTGTTATCATACTAATGTTATGGTTACCGCTAAATTACCTAAATGTAATACTGTCGCTACTAACAATGAGAACAAATTATAAAATAATAATGTGATAAATCTAACAATTAAAACCTTAAATAAATAACTACGTAATTAGTGTCGCCCTAGATGTTCGAAATGTCGTCCATTATTTTCAATGCATGAAATCAGTCGCTGACGGGTGAAAAGAACAGCAGTTTCAATTTCTGCCCTTGAAATACTTCGTATTGTCTGTCGTATTCTTTCAATCATGTCAGCTCTTGTTGTGGGGCTATCGGCATAAACGAGATCTTTTATTCGCCCCCACAAATAAAAATCTGGAGACCTTGGTGGCCAAATAAATAAACTTCCACGTCCTATCCACCTTTCAGGGTATGATTGATCTAAGAAATTCCGAACATCTCTAGAATAATGTGCCGGACAACCATCATGTTGCAAGAACATGTCACGACGAATGGCCAAGGGTACGTCTTCTAAAAGAAGTGGCAATTCGTTGCTTAAAAAATCTAAATATCTTTCTCCATTAACAGTCTCTTAAAAAAAAGGCTCAATTATTTCTCCACCTAGAATCCGGCACCACACATTTACAGACCAACGACCCTGATGTTGGACCTCCTGCATCCAGTGGGGATTCGTTTCAGACCAGTAGTGCATATTATGTCGATTTACACTACCATCACCATGAAAAGTAACCTCATCTGTCCACATAATTCGTGAAAGTATTTCAGGATCGTCGTGTATCATATTTGAGAGCCAGTTGCAAAAATTCAACCTGGTATCGAAATCTTGAGCATTCAAACTATGGTGTAGGACCATGTGATATGGGTGCAATCGAAAATAGTATATATTATAAAGTAATCAGGTCAATACGATACATTGAAGTCCTTCGTTGTTAGTAAACGAAAAAGTACTTTAAATGCATTAACTCTCGTAATGTTATTACGAATTTTTTTCGCCCGGACTCTCATTATTTTTTATTATTGGTACCTTTTTACTTTACTTTGCCTCACTTAATTATCATGTTGTTAGTTAAAATCTATTCACATAGCATAAGATAATTTCATGAAATAATTTGGTGTTTTATTGAAACTGGACATAAAATGGCAGCAAATACATTAGTCATGTTGTCACAAGTTAACTTTGATGTAATGACATTTTCGGTATGATAAAAATGAGAAACCCATAGCGAAAAAAATTAAAACATTTTTATCATTATAATACCGAATAAAACATGCATTAGTCACCTGTGTTCTCTTCAAATATTTTGGATGGTGGTTCGATATATACCCAAGTCTCTAGCTACAGCTCTAGTGCTTGAATGAGGGTTAACATTTACATAAGCTAAAACATCAATAACATTTTCCTCTGTTCTACCTCTGCGTTGTCTTCGGTACACAGGAAGATTCACATTTCCAGTAATACGCACACTGTGTGCGAGTCGGAGAAAAACTCTTCTGCTGTGCTGCCGTCTGTTTGGGTACTGTAGTGCATATACTCTAGCAGCAACGGTTGCATTTCTCATACATTCAAAATAAACTGCCAACATATCAAATGCTTCTTCATTGTAAGAATCATTTTGATACGAAAAGATAAAGAGAATCTATTAAATGCAACACGATGAGAATTTTTGACATATACGTGAAAATCATAGTTTACTTGTTTTTAACAGGGAATGTATTTTACATCTTACAGGGCCCTCTTTACTAATTTTGTTGTCAATAGTAAATCGTAATTCATATTTTAAACTGTATTTGTTGTTGCTGGACAAATATCGGTTTTTATTGATATTTTATGCTTTTGATTTACTAACACATCGCTTGAAAACAAATATAACATTCTTATATAATTAAAAAAAATTTTAGATTTATCACATTATTATTTTATAATTTGTTCTCATTGTTAGTAGCGACAGCATTACATTTAGGTAACCTAGCGGCAACCATAACATTAGTATGATAACAGTTTAAATTATTGCAGACCAATGTAAGATCTTTTCATCCAGGCTAAATTTAATAATTTCAGTTAACGCAAACTAGCCTACTAGACGTTGGAAGAACAATTCCCGCCATTTACCTGTTTCTTACGGTGTCTCAGGATAGGAAAAGATATCGACTTGCAGTTTTCACGGTTTTATTACTAATTTAGTCCACTTTTTAAAGACCTACTTAAATTTTTATGCTTCCATTTAAAATTGTAAAGAGAAAACACAATATTAAAAAAATATTAAACAGCACCCTCTAGCATTTAAGTTATTAATCAGATTTCTTCAAATTTACAAATTTTCTATTGTTTAACAAAAGCTCTTTGAAACAACATCAAGTTTATTAAAATCTGTCAAGCAGAACTTGAGTTAAAGGCGTTTTTTCGTAACAAGCTTCCCAGTCTCCCCCACCCCTTATTTGAAGAGATAGGCTAAAACTTGTCAAATAAAAAATATGCAGAATTTGTCTAGGAATCTGATTATAATATTTAATATGCCCCTTAATGGAGTAAATTTTGAAAAATTTTGCTTTTTAAAACTTTAACTGTCAAATACGCCCTCTAGCGGTGGACCTACAATTCGAAAAATAATTTCCAGGCGTTTCTTGAGGCCACTTTTGTTATAAAAATTTTTTTCCCGAACCTGTGCTATAATCCATTCCATTGAGATATGGCCGACGGCCGTTCTTAGTTGGCCACCCGGTACACACACATACACAGCGGTACCCCTTTCTAGGACTTTTCTACTATGAAACTAGCACTCTGCACTATTTCTTAGTTTTATTTCCACATCTAACGGATGAGAAGTACTGATTCGCTCTAAAATGTTAAAATGTTCGAAAACGTCCAGAAGGTGTGAGTGTGTACTCGATAACTTTCGAAGGACTTGACATATCAACTTGAAATTTGTCACACATATAGACATCAACTACCCAAACATTGTTTTTGGGGTGAGTGGGATATGGGTAAAGGGGTAAAATTGAGGGGTAAGTACCCCTTTTGCAAATTTTTATTTTTTTAGATTTTATACTTTTAATATGTGATTAGTAATATAATTGTGAGTATTTTTGGGTCCTATAATTTTTCTGTACAACAAATGGTTTACAAGATATTAGCAAAAAACCGTCTCTTTAAAAAACCGGTTTTTCCTAAATATCTCCGGAACTACTTAAAATATTCAAAAAGTGAAAATACCGTTAGATAGGAAATAAAATTTTTTACAAAAAGGCTGGTTGTAATTTTTTCGAAAATTTTGTCATTTTCGAAATATTTCCAAAAAACTCAATTTTGGAACCCGTCCACACGATTTTTTTTAAATTTTGGTATTGGATAAAAAATCATATTTCTGATCTAAAAGCATTCCTATAATTGTTTTGTAAATTTAATCGGTTTCGAGTTATTTTTACAAAAAGCCGATTTTTGATGTGGAAGTATTGATACAATTTGCAGCGGTTTTTAGAAACGTGGGCCTACTAGAGGAGAACCCCCTTGCATATTTCAAGCGCTATGCGTCACATACATATGTCCCTATTTCTCATACACACCTACCCCCCTTCTGGGTTTCATTTCTTCCATTTCTTAATGTGAACCATCTATTTTGTGTTCACGCGATCCTCAAGCGAGCTCGATTTTCCCCATGTATTTCTTATCGGCGAAGTGTACTGAAACCGGCATAGCCCCACTACTACTATAAACAGTTTATATTAAATTGGTACTATCTACTTCGAAAATCCCGATTTTCACTGGTACTAGGAATTAAACCGTTTCCTCAACTTTTTTTTTTGTCTACATAGCTTTGTAATCCTCCTCACTTGAAATTAGTTACCAAATTTATTAACCGATTTATAAAATATAGGGTTTACCACTAAGAGTGTCTGAACTTTAGCATGGGACACAATAAAGACTACAAATACTGTTTAATTAATTTTTATTTTATCTTGAAGAGCAATCAGTGACATTATGTTTTGAATATAATATCGTTTAAATGACCTCCCATTGGAATAATTTTCAAAACATTTGTTTTAGGATAACTATGAAACATCTTTTATAAGAAGCTCATTACGAAA